>VWZF01003431.1:353564-479647 GCA_013396755.1 Sclerurus mexicanus | reverse complement strand
CACCTCCGAAGGCAGGCTGGTGGCAGGGATTTCTCGCTTCTTGGGCGGCAGGCATTCATTGCTCCGCTCTTGGTTGGATTTCATCTTTCGCCGTCCCCCCTCCACTGTGCTTGCTTCACTGTCTGGCTGGCTCTGATTTCAGTCTGGTAAATGGAAAGTCACATTTGATTTCTGCAAGGGATCCAGTGACTTCATGAGGAATCATCTCCCTGTGAGCACGATCCTCCGACAGCTCCTCTGGATTCTGCAATGAGAGGATGGGCAGGGGAGGGGGAGTCACACTGTCAGAGCTGAGAAGTGAAAACGAAAGAGCAGGCACCCCAAAACAGCCAACAAGGAAAAAAACCTCTGGAAAACCAGAATCAAATGGCCAGGCATTGCCACTGTCATGGCAAGGGGCAGTTCACAGCTGCACAACAAGAAGCAGCAAAAGTCCTGGGCGTGTCTGCTAATGCATCAGGAAATCGTTTAAAACTTCAGGCACATCAGAAACTCCCCGGCCGTAACTTGCCACATTTAGCAGCACTCATTTACTGCCCAAGGCCCTTTCTCCTTCCTCTGGGAAAACCCCTCCATGTGCCTACAGTGCACGGTTTGTTCTTCCAGACTCTCCTTCCCTGGCAATGAGCACACTGCCTTCACCTGCCGTGTCCTCAAAAACACAGGAGAGCGGCAGGGAGCCACACGCTAAATATTTATGTTAGCAACAAGTGCAGAGGGAAGGTGGTGGGTCGCTCCCAACCCCTTGACCCCAGAGTCACCCACGGGGTGACTTCGCGTCACACCACGCAGGGCTGTGCAGGCGGCAGCCGCCTCCTCGTCCCCCCTCCACGCCACGGCTCATCGCAGCACACGTGCCCCTCATCCTCCAGTCTGGCACTGAACCTCAGCCATGCGATCTATTTACAGCAGCAGCGCGCAGCCAGATATGGCTCCCAGCCAGGGGTTTGATGTGTGGGGTTGTGGGGGTTTTTTCTGAGCCAGTGCTTTGAACTCCCTCTGCCACAGACACATCATGTCCAGGTGTCCAGGCAGGACTCTGTGCTGGGAGATGCTCCCAGACAGCTGCAGGAGGGCCAGCGCCATGTGCCGGCACCATCGACCCAACTCCCCCATTTCTTAGTGACTGCCAGGCCAGAGGGGCTGTGGGTACCACACTCACAGTCGCGGCCACGGGTCCAAACACTGAGCAAACTCAGCCCTGTGGCTGCCTCGGCAGAACTGCTTGAAAACCATGTTTGGGTTGACCCAAGCCAGAAGCCCCCGGCACTGTAAAAGCTCACACATTCCTACTGGGTTGGTTTTGATCCTGGAGCAGAACAGTTGCTTTCTCTGCTCTGCATCACCTAATTCACCTAAAGGCAACAAAGTCCTCCTAACTCTTCATTATCTGCTAAAGAACATACCATAAACTAAAACACATCATGCTTTGAAAAAATGGAAAAAGTCTTCTCCCCACCTTCCTGAAACCTGCCTTGTCCCATAACAAACTTCATGGAGAGTGAAACTTCTGCCCAGCCCCTGTGCAGCCACCACCTGCCATGTGCATTTCTGGCTGTTTGGAAAGTCAGGCAGGAATGGGTGCTGAGAAACCCTGCAGGACCAGCAGCTTAGCAAGAAAAGCATGCATTGCACGGAAGAAATATGGAGAGAGAAAGAACTGAGTGGATGTAAAAGAAGATGGAAGCAGGATCTAGCCCACTTTAAAGGGAATGCTGAGCAGCAGTAATGATACTTATCTTATGGCAAGTAATATTCCTTTGGGGGATTTCTTTCCCTGCTGCCTCACTTCTAATGAACAATAAGCCTGATGTTTATATGTGTATGAAGTACTTTGAAGACACACTAGACTAAGATTAAACCTATCTTTAAGAGCACTCCTTACGTTTATGGTCCTCCAAGCTGCTGTAAGCCTGCAGGAAAAGTCCAAACCTCCCAATGGTTTGATACAATCAGTCTTAAGTTAATTATTCCATTCTTTAAATATTGATAAACAGTAATGAAACCAATAGCCAGAGCCAGGGGAGGGAAGTAAAGCACTTTTTTCAGGCTGGATTCCCTGGTTTTGAGGAGATGGAGAGGATGAAAGGACTTGGGGCAGCTTCAGATGAGCAGTGATGGCTCGGGCACCGCCATCCTGCCCTGCCCTGACCTGTCAGCACTGCGACCACGGCTGGACAAGGGCAGCCAGGAGACAGGGTCCCTGCTAGATCAGCATGGGTCTTCCTCCTCCTCCTCCTCCTCCTAACAGTTGCTCAGCGTGTCTTGGCAACAGCTAAAATTATTATATTACACATGACTTACAGATTTTCCTTTTTAAGTTTGGCTAAAAATAAAATCGCCGAGCTCACATTTGCGCAGTCATCCTTGGTTAACTTTAGCTCACTGTAGCCTTCTGCCCTGGGCAGGCAGCTTTGGTGGGTAAGTCAGCAGATCCTGCCCGAGGCTGCTGCCCTCAACATGGGGTGCTCATCCTGCTCCCCTTGCCATGGGAAGCTTGGTCTGGGCTTGGACCATCCTCCAGTCTCTCCGGGACACGGATGTGAGCTGCAAGCCAGAATTTAAACACACTCCTAAGGGCAAAGCTGGGAGCACAGGGCTGGTTTCTCTGCCTTCAACAGAGCCAGGGGCTTGTACATGGGACAAAACAGGGCCAGTCTCTTTTGCTATGATGGATAAACCAAGTTCCCCAAAGCTGGTGGTTCCAAAAGTCCAAGGCATATGGGTTCAGCTTCTGTGCACCAAGAGTACTACTATAAAGCTCAATGAGATGTGGCAGTTTCATTCTGCAGGAGCTGAAGCAAAGGTTTTCTTCTCCTAACTAGCACTGAACCACTGAGTTTTGGGTTGCCCCCAGTGTCAAAACTAACATCCTTCACAAATACCAAACAGTAAATCTTTTGGGTCTTTATTTTTTGTGTGTGTGTGTGTAAATCTTTCATATGACTGACTTCATCACCACCAAGGACAGAAAGGCTGCTCAAAACCTCCTGGACAACATGGGAGAAATAAATTTAACTGAGACATGGGATGAGACAGCCATGGAGCAGTGAATACTGCCCCACTTTTCCAAGCCCAAGCACTTCATAGTGAGACTTTGAACTCTTAACAGACACGGGACTGGATTTGCAAAACATGCAAATGTGCAGCATAAAACAGCCTACTTCTCCTTCAAGACTTAAAAGTAAAATGAAAACTTTTCAGCATAATTCAAGTTCCAGCAACAGTAAAGATAAGACAGGGCTGATTTTGCTTGGGAAGCCATGAAAGAGACAACCCAAACAGGAGTGTCTCAAAGGCAAGAGGTACAAGACCTGGTTAAACAGTTTTCTGCTGGCTGTCCTAGAAAGACAAACGCCTGCCTTCTGCCGTGTGCCGCAGGGTTTGTTATTTCTATGCTCTTTTCTTTGGATTCAAGTCATTTTTCCAACTCCAGAGATTTCCTTTCTCTTTAACTTCAGAGCTGTCAGTCACGATTTGTGAGATATGCAAATGAGCAGCAAACACCAGGTGATTTTCTGCTCCTGCTCTGTACATTGCGTGTGTGTGTGTGTGTGTGTGTGTGTGACACAAGTGCGTGCGTGCATGCAGGCATGTGTAATTATGGCTGGGAAGGTAAAGGGGACAAAGAGATCAGGCAGAGCAGCTGGACTTTGGTATCTCTGGCAGTGAGTACACATGGAACATTGCTAAAGTGTCTGGACAGCCAGTGTCCGCTGGCAGCCTGCCCACACTCCAATTCCTGGAAAGGCTTAAGGCAGAAAAATAATCACTTGGAGGAGTCACCATCTGGGCTCGCTCTGGTCCCAGAGGGGATTGCTCACTGGAGCTCAGGATGTGCATTTTCATGCAAAACTCCAACGCCTCTCTGTAAAGGCACTTTAAATCTTACTATGTTTTCCCAAGCAGTGTTTTTTATATCTATTTCATCTAATAAATTCAAAACTCTGGAGAGGATACTGGGTTACAGCTTGAGGAGCTGACCTGCTCTGTTTATCCGGAGTTCACAGGTAAGACCAGCACTGCAAGGCTCCAAGCACACAGTGAGATGCACCCAGGACCGAGCTGTGGGGTGCACAGAGGTTTGGGCCACACTCACACACCACAGCAGCACCTGGCTATGCAGACAGTAGGACTTTCACTGCCATCAAACCAGGCACTTTCTGCGGTCCCACGATGCAGCCAACATTGCTTTTTCTGTCTCTAAACCTCCTTCAAAGCTCTGGTCCCTCAACCTCTCTGGTCCCTGACCTTTCTGCAGCTGCCAGCAAGCTCACACCAACACGTGCCCCCGGGAGCAAGGGCTGGGGCCATGTGCCTGCTTGCCTATGGAAGGGAGCAATCACCCAAGGGGGCAGCTGTCAGCCTCCACCTTCAGGGACATTCAATTCAAACCAGTCCCTCGCTGTCAAAAGGCTCCTTTGATCCCGAGCCCTAATAACACAGATTGCTGCAGCTTTTCAACTTTCACCTTGCAGCTCCAGGCACTACCAGTAAACTCTCACATTTATCCACGCGATGAAAGAATTGGGTCTCCCCTCCTTCACTGCCCTGGCCGGCACGTAGATGTTCATGCAGTATTGCAAGAGCTGAGCCTGATACAAGGCTCTTTATGTGTGGGGTGTTACTGGGCAGAAGCAGCAGCGCAGCCTCAAATCACCCGCCCATCCTATCATGATAGGATGACTGAGTAATTTCGGCAGCGCTGGAAATCAGTGAGAAGGGAGGGCGCTTTGGTCCCACCTCCCTCCTCCCCTCCAAGGAGGCTGGCATCTTGCAAGATCAGATTCTGGGAGGTGAAAAGACAGACACATTGCAGAGGGCTCCGCAGCTGCATTCTGGCTCTCAGATCTATATGCCAGCTCTCTCCCCCTGCTCTACACCCTGCCCGCTGCCAGCTACATATTCATCCTTGTAACTGCTACAGATTCCATTAGCCTTGCCATGTGCAGCTCAGTGCACGCCAACAATAGCTATAGGAGTTTATTGTCCAATCCGACCGATTTCACAGCTCGCTGGCACAACTCCCAGGAGGGCCAACTGCAGAGATCCATTAATAAGAAACATGAAAACCTCTAATAAAATTTGAGATTCTCCTCCCGAAATGAAAGGATTCCTGATCAACACCACGTCTGCAAGACAGACTGTCCACTGCAGTGTTAGCTCTTATTATACTTTTGGGAATCTGCCACAGCAAATTGCTACAGGTTTCGGCACAGTGAGCAGCTGTTCTGCACATCCTTCCTCTTCCCAGTCAGATCAGACACACTCCAAGCATTAAAATCCCAAGCACATCACTGGATGTGAGATACCCAAAGCCTCGACGTTCCCATGGCATTTTATGGTGCACCTATGTGGGTACCGGAGTTGAGAGAGGAAGATTTAGGAGGAAAAACAGTGAAAGACACATTCCCAAAAGGACAGACACATGATGGAGTTCCAGGACAGCCATTCACAAAGGCATGTGATACAAACTGATTGCTAGAAAACAACTCCAGTGGCTGACTGCCTGTTCCTGCTACTCAGCTCCTGAGTTTTGAGAGTAAGGAGAGATGTGCATGTCCTGAGCAGGGCCCATGCCTCCTGTTTTACTGTGCTTAGGGACACAGAGTCACCATGTGTGTAGGTGCTGGTGACCTGCACAGGAACGTGGTGCTACACTTAGCTTCCATTTTACTTAAGCTCACTGCTGAATGAAGAGTTGGAGCTAACTCTCAGAAGCTTGCAGGTTTCTGCCATCGGTTCACCTTGTTCTGCAACAGGAGAGCTGCCTGCATTTCCAGCATCTGCAGAAGTCACGCCACGCTCTGGATGCACAGCAAACCTTCCTGTGCACACACACAGCAGTGCAGCTACATGTAAGCCTTGCAGGACTGTATCATGGATGATCTAAACAGAGTCGCAGCTGCGTACATCCTTTTCTTACACATTTTATTATCACCATCATTACCATTATTATTACAACTACTACTTCTTTTAACTTGCCCTGCTGCTGCATGAGGCCATTCAGGCTCAAGGGCTCTAGCTTTTCCCTGCAACCCACAAGATCAGAAACTCACTAGTTTAGCTAAAAGTGGAATTTCCCATCTCATCATTTGACACCAGGAACCGGAGTTTTTCGAAACAGCATCAGATACCTACAGCCTAGTGATAAAAATGCAAGCGCTGACAATGCTGATTACAGTAAGGTTTTTTTGAGGGTGAAGCGCTGGTCTCCCGAGCCTTCTGCCTCTGCAGAGGAAGGGGAAGGATCCAAGCCCTGGGGCAAAGCCATGGGATGATGCAGGGCTTTGTATCTCAGCAGCACAGCACAAAGTGCTCCTCAGCTGACCTCTGAGAAGCACCTGTGTCTGCAGCCACGCAGGGAAGCCCTGGGGCTGCCCAGGCTGGGGTTTCAGCTCAGGCTGCCTGCAGGCTGCACAGTCCCACGTGCAGAGCCGATCCAGCAGCATGTCTCAGCAGCACCATGACTTACCTCCAGTGCTGCACTGAAGCTTTTACAACCTGACAGATGCCTGCCAGACCCTTCCAAAGCCCTGCCCGCAGAGGCGGCTGTGCCAGGAGCTTGGGGACCACCAACCCAAGGTGCTAGGGAAGGCAGCACGCCCCTTTCACACAGCCGGAGCACAGAAGCCGTGGAGCAAACACACGTGTATGAAAGGGCTCCTTCAACCCCACCCTCGCCAGGACAGAAAGGTGGATCCCACCTGTGCCACATCCCAAGTGGCCAGGGCAGCATCTAACCTTGGCCTGACAATGACAGTGCTCGGCGACATCGTTCCTCCTCTACCCATCCCCTAGAGGCGCTTCTGCAGCTTAAATGAGTGAACAGAGTTCATTTATAAACAAGTCTAATACTGAAATTACTTTGTTGATGTTTTTCATTTAACTGAAATGTGCCTGGCTACAATGGGAGCTGCCTACACAATTTTCCATTGAAAATTTCACATGAGCGACTATAAACGTAGCGACACCCACTCGCCACTCATTTTAACTTGTGACAGAAACTGTCATGCCTGTATGAACACATTTGTACCGCAGATATGTCACACAGGTCTCCTTCCATGTGTCTGAAAACGCTCGCTAACGTTCTCTCCTTCCTCTGCAAAACGAATCAGAGCGACGCCTGGCTCTGCTGCCAGCAGACATGAATAGGACCCCCACGAAAAATTACAGGAACCGGGGGTGTTTCGGCCCTTTGAAGATCCAGCCAGTAGCACCAAGAGGCAGCAGCCAACTCGGAGCAGCCATTTCACAGATAAGCACGGGTGCTCCGGGGAGGAGCGTGCCTTCAAGCCCAGCTGATACGGGGGCAGTGTGAGAGCACAGCTTTAGGGGCAGATTTGGGCAGGTCAGCTGCACGCTCAGTGCCCTTCCTTGGGGGTCCTCCCCGCAGACTGCTCCTCTGGTAGATCCCACATCCTAGCAAACCAGAGTGTGTAACTAGTCCATCTGTAAAGTGTGAAACGTGCACTGATGTTCAATTCCCCTTGAAATGGATTCCAACACCTTGCCTTCTCTTGGGCTTCACTCAGCAAAGCTTTAACCTGAAGCAGTTCTGCACCAGCCCTTGCTCACAGCCTCAGCACACGCTCCCAGCCCAGGACCACTGCCCGTCACCGCTCACAAAACCCGAACAGCAGCAGCTCTCGAGGCATGCAGCACATTCCCCCAGCACTACGGAGGGCTGAGAGAAAGTGCAACATCCCACCCAGCCTCCTTTTTTTCTCTAATTCTTCCGTTTTTTCCTCTTCGCTCAGGGTCAGCTACGTTCAGTGCACTGCCCACCCGCCCTGCACTGACCACCCCAACACAGGCAACATGTTGTGGGCAGTGCATGTATGAACACACGTGGGCAAGGAGAACAGCCAGGCCAACTCTTCTGCACCCCCTGTGCCCCTGAAACCGAGTGGGTAGTTACCGCTCCTGACTCAGGGTTGAAGGGAGCCTGCCTGCTGCCTAACGGAGAGCGTGGCAGGCACATGAAATGGGCACAGAGCCCAAAGTCATCACCACGTCACTTGACTGAGGCCGGCACGGCGAGGGTGAGATTGCCCCGACTGTTCTGACTAGGCAACCCGAAAAACAATCCGAAGAAAATGAAATAATGCAGGATTATAACAACATAGCGGGCTCCACAGTCAGGCTCCAGTTGCCGTTGAAAAACCCACCCGATCCAACTAAGAATGCAAAGCATCATCGTTGTTCTCAAGCAAGGAATGTTGACAAATGAAGGCGGTGTGCTAACAGGCAGTGCCAATACTCTTCATTTAAGTACGTGAGAAACAAAGGTATGTACCATCCGAGACGGCCAGAAAGAGCTTGCTTTAAACAACAATCAAAAAGAACTCCGAGGATTTCAAAGATACAAGAAAACCTTTTGCTCCCCTTCTCCCATCCAAGTGAAGAAAGAACGAGAAAACAAACAAAAAAAATCACACAGCTCCCATGGAGGTTACTTATATAGGAGTTTTGAACTCGGGAACCAAAAGCGCTCCTGCACTGAACCTGTGGGTCCGGTGAGTCACAGCCTGGAAGTCTGAACGGACCTTCTGTAAAAGCCACTGAGCCACGGACACGCTCTCTCAGCGCTGCGGTCCCTTCTGTGAAAGCACCTTACCCATCTGCCCTGGAAATCCACTCGGCGGCCCCAGTGCATGGACAAGAGGATGACTAGCTACCTGCAGCTGGTTTCCATCGAGAAGCCCAGTCATGACTGCAGCCCTCTCCCGTGGCTCCTATGGAGCACAGCACGGAGCTATAAAGCGTTATGCAAGTCTAACGTGCTGCCAGATCTCTCGGAGCAGGCAGCAGCCAAGTCGCTCCCTCCCACCATTGGCTCAGCTTCATTAACTTAATCAGGTATTCATTCATTCATTCACTCACTCATTCAAAAAAAAAAAAAAAAAAAAAAAAGAAAGAAAAAAAATTACACTAAACCTGGCAAATAGCCAGTGCCGTGCCTGCATGGAGCATGCTCACAGCAGGCACTGGGGCTGGAGCAGAAAGAGGGCTCTAACCATCCTCAGGCTTCCATTCTGCACATACCCCAGGGGCAAAGGCATCTTCGCCACAGCCTCCCAAAACACAAAGGGCCTGGGAGCTGAGCTGAGGTCAGATGCTGGCACTGGAGACCACGCAGTCGAGAGCAGCCCTGTAAGTCGGAACAGCCAGCAGGCAGCAGAGCAGAGAACTTCCCCAGAGCAATGACTAATTAATTAATTTCATTATTTAGGGGGGGAAAAAAGGGAGTTGCGGCAGGACCAACCCCACTCATTTTGCTACCCTTTCTTTCGCACATACCATGTACGTTGTGTAGCTTAATCCACACAGAAGGCACCAAAGCTGAACAGAAAGAGGGAAAAGAAAGCAAAAAGCAGGAAGAAAGGAAGCACCACACAACCAATGTTAAAAGCAATAGGCGATGGAAATCTGTTTGACCCCCAGATCTATGAACATAAGCTTTCCTACAGGCATGCAGCACTCCAACATCAGAGTCCCCTCCCTTGCACAGTCCTTGCACTTGTTTTTCTTAGTTTTCACATGCTAGTTTGCAAAGAACATTGCTGCTTCCCTCTAGCTGTCATCAGAATGACTTTCACTGCATTTTTTTTTTCCAGCATGCTGCAAGAAAGCTGCTTTATGACTATTCCAAAAAGCAGGCCCTGAGAGTCAGCTCTGATTTCACTGCGGAGATTTTCAGGCACTAAGGGAAGGGGAGAGGTGTTCCATTTCCCACAGTGAAGGTGAGTGACAGCATGGAAGCAGCCAGCATCTCTCCTCCCCTTACCTCATCCTGACCTGTGCAAGAAAGCCCCAGATGGCAGGTTACTCAGGGCAAGTCCATAAAAGCAACACGGAAATAAAAAGCACTTAAAAGACTTTTTCAATATAGCGTTTATGGTTATACAATGAAAATGAGACACCCTGGTGCAGACCCTCAGCCAAAGACCTGGCTGACATGCCTCAAGAGCATCCACACTGCCCACCTTTCTCAGTGATGCAAAGCAGACCTTATAAACCTCCATCTTCTGTTATCATGGACAGCACAAATATTTTCTGTAGGAACTTCAACTGCCTCCTCTCTAGACAAGTCACTATTTCTCTTCAGGTGAAAAAAACCCGTCCTGAAATCTTCTACGGCCACTGCCACAAACCACCATACAAATGGCAAATCAGAGACTTTCAGAAGGGGTTATTAATGCAAAGCCAACACTGAGCTAAAGATGCACTCAAAAGCATTTAGAAGACCCCAAACCAACACCTGTTACTCTGATCCCAACTCTTCCTCTGACCACACCACAGAAGCCCAGGGGGAACTCCTGGATCCCCTCCTGAAGTTCTGTGTAGGTGAATGGTCTGAAACACAGCAGATAAACTTCTGGGGGAACCAGCTACTGACACATCCAAGGGCTGCAAGTGAAAGCTGGGAGTGAAGAGCAAAGAAGGGCTGAACATCCCTCCTCTGCAGGCTGTCAGAAAAAGGTCAGGAGCAAAAAGGAACAGGAGAAGCCAACCAGCCTGGGAACACTATGAGGATTTTATCCCAAATGATCCAAACCTGGGCAGAAGTTCTAGTTTGGTCTAGTTAAATAAAAGGGATGTGGTTTGAGCAATTCTGGTTCTTTATATGAATAATTTCACTTCCCTCTCTGACAGAATCATTAGAAGAATGTGGGGTTTCATGATTCAAGATAGGAGAATGAGAAGGCAGTGTTTCGGTGCTGTGAAATGAGGCTTGCGTGTCTAACCACACTACCAGCTCAGAGTTCACTTCTCACAAGTGTCAAGTGTATTTTCCATTCTCTATTTCTGCAAGCCCTAGTTCTGTCTGTTGTCATCACTCACGGGGATTTACCTAATCCCTGAAATGGCAGGAAAAAAAATCATCTTTTTTTGCTAGAGAAACAGAATCACGTCTCGAGCACACTGAGAAATTCAAATTGTACGTATCGTTTACTGTAGCTCCATTCATCCACCCTGTGTTGACAGTATAAATACAAATGAGGCCCATAACAAAAAGCTGAACTGCAGTCCAATGTGGTATTAGTGGTGTTTCTTAGAGATTCCCACTCGCTTTTGCTGTTTCTCTGCTCACATTCCTCACACTTCAGCATATCCAAGCAGCTGCCTGTTTATACAAACAAAGCCTGAAAGAGAAACGTTGATTCCCTTCTTCATCAAAGCTGGTGGCTTCAGCTGTATCCACTGGTTGCAAGGGCAATCAAAAGTTAGGGATTCATTGAAAATCTATTATCTTGCAATCCAGCTACAAAGGGAGACTTCACAACTTTCTAAGCACACAAATCCACCTTTCTGGAGACTTTCAACACTAGTGGACTGCAGTGCTGACCTTTTAAATTCGTTATATCACATTATACACGGCTGGTACAACTTTCTGTACAGCTCCTTTCACACACAAATAAGTGACAGTGCAGTTCCACGTTTTAGTGGCACTCCCTGGACCCACACCAGCGAATCCAGCCCAGGACTGTGTGTCCTCTACTGACAAAGCTCCCTACCAGCCACGGCAGCCCCTTGCACAGTGCCCTGTGTGAGCCCTTTAGCAGTGACACACAAGTGACAAATGTCCCGCTGTGGTTTGCCAGTGAGTTTCAGGGGGTGCTACCCCCACAGTGGGGCCAAGGCAAGACCTCGTGTGAAAGCTTGCTCTCCAACCAAGGATACCTCCCCACTGCCAGGATTTCAGTTTCCATGTCAGCCAAGGACCTTTTGGAAGCACTGAATTAGGGCAAGGGAAAGAGACACAGCCTGGGATCTGAGTCCTCAAAACCTCTGTGTGTTCCTCTTCAAGCCAGCACTGAAGTGCTGTTCTCCCAAAAAAGAAGAGTTAAAATAGGTTCGGATCTATCCATGGCAAAGCAGAACCCAAGAGGGAAATTTCCTTGGAAGAAAAAAGCTCCTGGGGGAGTCTCTTGCACTTGAGTTAGAGGTGCCTCAGCTCACCAAGACATCCCCTCCAGCCAGGACAGAGAGGGAACACCAAGAGCCAGCCAGGTCTGCTCCCTGTGTCTCATTTGGGAACTCAGGGCAATAGCTGTGTGACAGGTCTGACACAGACAGGTCCCACCACTCCACAGCTCCCCCTGCAGCTGCCACAGCATCCCCCACCATCCCCACAGCCAGCAAAAAGGAAAAAAAGGGATTTTTTCCTGGTTTTATTTACATTCGTTTAGCACTGGACCAAGTGATTCTCCAGCAAGTAATGTGTTTACCACTCTCTGCCTACTCTGAGTTTTTCTCCTGAATGTATAATGATTTTACATCTGTTGATCTCATTTGGTTTCTTTTTCATATATGGTTAGCAATTTGCAGACTCCTTATGGTAAATATGAAATAAATGAATGAATGTTACATTTTCCTAGAAAAATGAAATAACTGCTGCAGTGGATGATACATATTCACTTGGGTACAATGCACATGCTAGAAAAACATGAAATAATCTGAGATCATACAACCAGGATGACTAAAACAACATAACTGGTCAGATTTTACTCAAATCCTAAGAAAAACCTTGACAACACTGTTACAAGGCCGTTGAAACTAAAACCAAAATAAGGTGCACAGTCACTCTCGCCCCTGGGCTAAAAGAACTAACAGTGTCTAATAGAAATGTCATGAATTCTTCAAGGAAAATTTAGGTTACGAAACACTGGGTTTGAAACCTGAAACTGTTGGAGGCAAAAATGTTCGAATGTATTTGCAGTTGGGGAAAACTGCTGGAACTTCCTCGTAAATATTTTCCCAGTAATATTAAAAAAATTAAAACCTATTTGCTTGGCCCAAAATGAAGTGTTTTAAACATTAATGCTGTAACTACAAGAAAATTTTGGGTTGAAAAGAAACCATCCTCTAGCTGGAATACAGACATATAGGCTTTGTTGCACAATTCTGTGCAATATTTTTACCTATTACCTGATTTTCACTGTACCTCAGCTCTTTAAATTTTCCTCCCGTTACAACATGAAATGTTTGTTTGAGGTCTTGGAAATTGTGATGGGCAGAAATATAACTCCCTCTTAGCATTGATTTCTAGTTAGATTTAAGTCTTTCCTAGCTGGAGCAAGACCTACCCAAAGGATTTTGAAACACTGCCAGGTTCATTACCCACATATATGAAAACTCACATCGTTGCTCTTGCCTGGCAAAAACCCTGAGCTACACTAGAGAAAGAGTCTTTCTTCTGCTGTGATGGCATCACCCAGCTCGCCACCCAAAGGTCCAACCCTGCCTGCAAATTCTTTCCTTTCAGTTCAAACTGCTGCCAAAAGAGCACAGGACAGCTGGGTCGAGGTGACAGCCACCACGCTGGATTAATGAGAGGGAAAAGAAGAAGGGGAGAGCAGGGAACTGCTGGCCTGGCTGGTGAGTTGGGGCTGAAGGAGCTGCAGCATCTCAGCAGAAAGTAGAGCTGCTGGTGCATCCCCTTCAGTGGGGAAGGAAGGAGAGAGGACACACCTCTTGTGCAGATATTGCCTGAGCTGCTGTTGAACGCTGCCTGCACAGCCAGCACAAGGGGCACCACAGAATGGGCTTATGAGAATCTCTAAATAATAATAATAATAATGAGAGAACAATCTCTCATGGGCTGCATTGCTACAGCTCTATCAGTGAAAACTCGCCCAATTTCATTTCTCTAGTGGGCTGCTGGCAAGGATGGGGACACGCTCGTTACGCCCATCCACTGAAAATGTTGGAAGACTGAAAAATTAAAGATTTTAGCAGGTGGTTCTGACAGCTACGCTTTGTGCTGAAAGCACTCCAGAGAGAAGCTGCAAAGGTGGGGTAACATCACCGAGCCATCTCTATCCCCTGGGCCAAGAGCTTGCCCAGGACCCCGCTGAGATCCACGGCGGCTGCGACTCCGAAGGCGCAACCTGTGAGAGCCCCAAAGCACTCTGAAAACACTGCAAGTCACAGCACGGCCACGCTGTACCGGCACATAATGGCTCTTCCATGCGACTGCACTACCTGCATCCATCAAAACCCCATAAATGGCACAGATAAATTACCAGCTGACAGAAAACCAGCAAAAAACCACCTGCACGCCGCCTACCGCACAGACCTAACGCTCCAATTAGACGAGGTGCCTCCTCGCACAGCTTACTTCATTTAGGCACAGAGTTCCAGGGCCACGCTGACAAACCAGCCCCGGGATCACCAGCAGCTTTCCGCGTGCAGAGTGTCGAGCAAATCGACAGAGATGAGCTCCCGCTCACAGCAACATCTCAAAGGCGTGCATGACAACTCTGGTTAATTAAAAGACACAGGATCAGACTAGAGGAAAATTATTGCTCGGTAGCTTAGGCTGAAAATCAAGCTGGTCTGACAAGAAACAGCAGCTTTTCCAGTGTTCAGTCTGGGGTCAAACACTCTTTGTATAGTTCTGGTGTAAAATTATTTCTCCCCACACTCTGTTCTTTTCTGAACTGTTCTAGCATTCTTATTTGTTCCACTCATCTTAGCATTTCTGTCATTCTTGCTTGCTCTTAAATGTTATTTTCTGTCCTTGCCTTGGTATCAGTTAAAATGCCACTATCACTAACAGCATGAGACTGAGTCAGAACTGAGACTGCGCACTCACTCATTTCTGACTCTAGGAACAAATTACCAGAAGCCAAAAAAAGTACTGTGAATTACATCCCCTCTCCCTGATGCCCAGAACAGAAGAACTGCACTAGTACAGCCTGTCATTAAAAATCTATACAATTGCTATGAAGGGTGTATTGTGTCACTCTCAATAAAAAAGTTTTGCTTTCCCACCCCTCAACTTTAAGCCTAAGGACTAAACACTGAGAAGGTTGGCAGGCTTATAAGAGCATTAATTCATATCTTCAACATGTTCTTAAGGCTGGGTTTTTTTGCATCACTCCTAACAACATAAACCAGTGGAGCAGAAACTCCTGGGGGGGCTTTCCAGTACCCCTGCAAGACATCGAGTTCACTGCAGAGATTCACACTTCAGAGACAGGTAAGTACAAACCTCCTGTAAAAACTCAAACTACTGATCTCAAACAGGGGTTAAACAATGTCAAATATGCACATGAATTGCCATTTGTTTAGGACTGAATGGCAAAGAGTATCATCTTTAAGGGGAAGAGCTGATGCAAGACAACCTCTCTGTTTTCTTCATTTTCCACCTGCAGAATGTGGCCTGCAGACATTGGATGCAGAGAGGTAACACAATCACACCCAGTGTGGTGTAACTATTCTGGTTAGATGATAAAACTAACACTTTCGGATAGGTATTACCTAAAATTTTGCTCCTTTACTACTAGGATTTGTTTATAGCAATGAGAACAAGATCAGGCCTTCCTTATACCAGGAATTGACTAAAATGCCAAATCACAATTGAAAGAGCAGAAACAAACTCCATCCATGAGTCCATTCAAGCAGTGGCAGTGCTTGCAAAACACGTAAGATAAAGTCTGTCCTGTGCCATCAGAAAAAAAAAAGCCAGTGAAGAACAACAGTCTTTAAAAATTACAGCTAAAGGAGATTATCTAATTATCATAATATTTAATATTATATGGCTTTAATAGCTCTCCGTTATCATCACCAGCACTAGAAGAAAATGGGAAATTGGCCCTGATACCAACTGATAATGAGGAGGAGAGGTTCTGCCCTCTGGGTCCTTGGTTTTGAGCCAGCTCAGGTTGGAAGTGAAAGTCATTCCTGCTGGCACCTCTCTGAAGTGAGCTGATGTTTTTAGGCTTGGTCCAGCTCCACATTCATCGAATAAAACCCATTATCACAGCAATGGCTGTGCTGGAGGTGGGAAGGCTTGAAAACTTTTTGTCTCTGGCTTTCTGTTAGCATGCACATAGATCCTAGCCTGGAACAAGGATATTTATACAGGAATATTTACTCCAGAGCAAATCTCACCAAAGGTGACTCTATGAAACCTGCATGCATTTCAGTTGGCTTTAAAACTTAGAATGACTTGCCTTGCTAGAACAGGGGTGTTGTTACCCCTGTGAGACCCCACTGGTTTGGTGTGGGGCAGCAAACCTAGGGACCATGAGGTCTGCTAAGCTCCTGGCAACGCTGGTGATGAGTGTACATCTCAGGATTAACACTGCTCACGTTTTAAATACCTGAGCCAGGCTCAGCTTCAAGGTGCATCCGGGCTCAGGCTGAGTGTGAAGGACCTACACTGGCTGAAAACCTTACAGAGGGTCTGTGTTGTGCAGCAGGCTACCTTAAACCCAGCTGAACAGTTAAACCTGGTTAAATTGACGAAGGTGCAGGTCGATAAAAAGCCAAACAGCCCTTTTTTTGGAGGCTGGATGCTGCACAGTGTAAGCTCACCCCGCATCCCTCTGGACTGGCCCTCTCTGAGCAAAGGCTGCAGCACGTTAGCAGGGCAGAGCAGCTTGCACTGTAGGTGCCGTGCTGGCTCAGTGGATTAATGGAGACTTTGTCCTCTGGGGCTGTCAGCCCTGAACCTTCCAGGAGAAATGGAACCTCTGAGAGGGGAAAAAAAAAAGAAAAAAAAAAGGAAACCAGTAGTGGAATTACAAATAGGTGTCTTTCTGACTTTCAAATGAGATGTGAAGCATCTTCATTTACAATTTAATATTTCAGTAGGCACTTTATTGGAAGAGACTGTGTAATGGGTTAATTTCCAAATGTCATTTATCTTTACTCACTGGGGATGACTTTCTGTAATTCACTTGAGGCTCCAACTCTCATAGATTAATACATCACCCTCCAACTTGAGAAGATAAAAGCCTAACAAGCTCTAACCTGCTACACAGACTATATTTAAGCAGTACAGGGTAATGATAAATATCTCCCATAAAATGTGTTCTCTTCACACTTCCTGCAGAAACCACCGAGCGAGCCAGCTGGCAATGTGGAGCCAAGGATCCTCGCTCACAGCCCCAGCACCACGGACCGCAGCCCTCCCTTCCCCAGCATCCCCCATCCAGAGCAGAGGGCAGGTTTGTCACCACCTGAGGGTGCTTCTGGCTCTACCCACACCCCATCAGCGTCTCTCCCCCGAGCCTGGCGGGCAGGAAAAGACTTCTGGGGGCTGTGTGTGCAGTTGGGTTTTCCTTAAACGCGCTCTGCTTCCCGGGCTGCACTAAACACTCTGCAGCACAAGGCTGGTGTCTCCCCGGCACAGGGGGATGGCCACGGCAGGCAGAGCAGGGGCAGTGCAGGACCCAGGAGGAGGGCACAGCACGCAGCTGCACGGGCCACATGCGGGCCCAGATGCAATTCGAATCACTTCTTGCTTCCTTCTTTCACGTGCAAGTGGTGGATGCTGATAAGCAGGCAGGGAGCTCACACTCGGACGTGCTCCTGCATCCGGAAGCGAGACGAGGTCCAGGCCAGTCCGACAGGTCTTTGCAATCTGCATCGTCTCCTGTTGACCAGATGTTGCCCCAGTGCTTTCCAGGACTGCTTTTAACATCACAGAGCTTTAACTGCAGCCAAGTCCAGTGACCTCCAGCTGGAGCTGGCCTTCCTGCCCGGGGCCTGAAGCCTGAGTGACCTGAACACAGCACCGGGATGTTAACCTAGCTCCTCACCCTTTGTGGGAACGATCTGGTACCTCCAAGCAACGCTGATACTCAGCATCCCTCCAGCCCCACCTACATCAAGTCCTCTCCTCCCTTTCGTCGCTGCATTACACACACTGATCACTCAGTAACCAGCTTGGAGGAACTGAGAGCAGAGCAAACAGCCTTTCCCATGTGCTGAAGAGCAGACCTTGGCTACAGCTGTGTTTCCCAGCCACCAGACCCCGGACGTGTGCCACTGGGAACTGGAAGGATAAACCATCATGATTAGAAATTACAGTTACCTTCTACAGAAGCAACACATAGCCCACCACAAACTTCCTCAACTAATTCATGCAGGACAAGCAGCCATCCTCCCACCCACCTGGCCATTTTAATGGGCTCAACACATCCACCATGAGGCTGTTTCTAAACAGCCTCTTACAGTAAAAGGTCATTTATTTTGTTGTGCTAAAAGCTCTCTAGGTCTTCACTACGCCTGACTGTGTGGGAGCTGCAGAAGTCTCCCTCTCCTCTCCCAGGGATGTGTTTCTCCCAGATCAAAGTCTGATCTACAAAAGAGAACTCTCACTGGCCTTTGTCCTGGGCCTCCAGGCTTCAATGAAGTCCTCTGGCCACAGCTGGCTGAGCACAATGCACTCACACTGACACTTCCCTCTCTCAGGGCTTAGGACAGCATTAGCAACAACAAAATCAGATCAAGCCAATTCTATCTTTTCTTGCAATTCTACCTATGTTTTATTCAGACAGCGTATTTGGATTCCCAAGGATATTTCTTTTCACATCATGATGACCTCACTGTAGTTACTGCTTAAATGTGCCCTGACAATATACCACTGACCAACCACTTTTTTTTCCCCCACAACATCTTTGCAGAGATGGATTCAGCTCTTTGGCAATGGCAGGAACATGATTAAATACTTGCAGCAATCACAAGACAGTAGCACCAACGACCCTTTTCTGTCTAAAGTTTAAAACACAAAGAGATGCAATAAGAGACGAATGAAGGGGTATGAATGCATGCAGTGAAGAAGCCCTTAGTACCTGCCATGTATCTGTTTCCATGGTCTGATTTTAAAGGAAGAACTACTGAGACAAACAGCTTTTTTACCGATTCTATAAAGAGCTTTCTCTGAAGGAGACACTGGGCCACAAGTTTATGAACACAGCATGTTTTCCCTGCAACTTTACCCTGTATCAGGTTTGGCTTCCTTTTATTGTCCTATCCGTTCAGACCGTGAGCATTTGGTTAAATGATCTGGCAGTTGTTTCCTACAACACCTCTAGCAGAACAAAGTGAATGCACTCTTGGTCACTTCATGAAGTGCCCCCACGAGGACACCACCTCTGGCTGCTGGCAGTGGGCAACACCCAGCACCTCAGAGAACAGCCAAGGCTGTGAAAGCAGTGCTAATAGTACAACCAGGCACCCATAAACAGAGCAAAGCAACAGAAAACAGGCTGCACCTGAGCGGTGCAATGTACACACCCCTCTGGCTGAGGGAAAGGAACTCACTCCTGCCTATAACCTCCCTTATGTGTCTGGCACTTCTGTGGAATCCTTTACTCATGCTACTGAATGCGAAACACTTGTGGAAACCCAAGTCCGAACTCTTTTTCCAGTTATCCCTGTTTGGAGTTAAGGGCAGACAAACGCTGGCTGACCAGAAGCTGCAGTCGGCCACCTCCCATCCTCCCCAGGGCTTCGTGGGGTTTGGAAACTCCTGTGACATCCAGAGGAAGAAAAGGTGAAACCTCTGCAAAATCTGTCTGGGTCGGGATTTTGCCACTGCCATCAATATCGCTATGCAAATGGAAGGCATTTGTGGATACCCTGGTAGGTTCTCCCCTCAGAAGAAGCTTTTTAGGCACAGCATCAGAACATTACCAGCTGCCAGGCCACTAATGTGGTTTTCCAGAAAAGCACAACAGTTTTACACGTAAACTACAACTCTGTATTTTATTACCAGGATGCCATTTATGTTGCTCCTGGGTATAATGTAACAGATGGAAACGCACTGTCCAAGAGAAAACTGCGTGCAATATGGGATCTTATAGAGAGTAACTTAAACTTCTGTATGGGAAACAACCGGACAAGGAGGAAAGTTTGTGTGTAAATAGCACATACAAGGGACAGGAACTTGTGTGCATCTTTAAAGCTGTTCAAACCATGCTTATATCCCCATTTCTCAGCACTGGTTATCCTTGTTCCATATATATGACATAATTTGCCACTACTTAAGCTTTGGTGGGAAAGCAAACACAATTTTGCACAGCCATACCACCTCTTAAACCATTCCCCCCCCCCCGTCCTTTTTTAGAACTATTATTTCTTTTTTTAACATCTCTAAGAGAAAACTCCTAGGAATTTTTCTAGGGGAGTTTGTGAGGAGTTGGGTAGATTCATATGATAAAAATGCATGTGCCCTCCAAACTTGTATAAACAAATCTATAAAAGTAAATAGCAGCCCTTAGAGTATAAACACTCCATTTTAATTTTTACATATTTTCCTTATCTAGTAATGTGGGGTTTTTTTCCCTTAGCAGAAACCTTTGCCCGTGCCTAAACACAAGGTTTGTAACACAGATCCAATCACTGGATAACACAAGGTTTGTAATACAGATCCAATCCCTGGATAGCTCTGTGCACAGAACAACCGACCAAGTGACTTTAACTCACTGGAGGAGCAATCAAAGCCAGTGTTTCTCTAGGTCTGGACCAAAAAATGCACTCGAGTGGCTTTATTTAAGCTGGAGCATTAGGCCCCCTGTGCACTGCCACAGCAACAAAGTGCCAGAGCTGTTTCCTGGGAAGCAAGTGAGATTGTGACTGATAGGTGCTGTAAACTTGCTGGACAGGGTACCCTTTGGTTGGGTTTTTTAAGGTGAGCAAACATACCTAACAAATGCTGCTTTTCCTGAGCACCACTTCACACAATGCAGCACTGCAAACCGGGTTTTCAGAGAAAAGCAACTTTTCCAGAGAAAGGGCAGAAAGGAACAACAGTGTTTACAGAACCTCGAAACCCCTAGGGGATAGTTTATTTGCTGGTATTTGCTACGGATATTTATCTGATCGCCCATGTGCTGGTTTTCCCTTGATTTAACCCCTGCACTTGAAGTAACTTCTCTCTGGAAGGAATTACTCAGTGGGTAGACTCTGGACTCTCAAATCCTGTTTGCAGCTCTCCGTTTGCTCGCAGGGCAACAGCAGGTATATGTATCCTCAAATCACAGGGAACCTATCCCAAATTTTAATGATGCATCCCAGCAGAATGAGAACTCTTTTTTATGACTTTAACTTCACAGATGAGAACAAATGTGCTGAGTTCTTCAGGGGATGCTGCAAACTGGCACTACAACAGGTTGCATTGAAAGGCCATGCTGGAAACTGCAGTGTTGAGGAAAAGACACATATCCTCTCTGAAACACCAGCAAAATGGGCCGAGGGAATAGGAAGGAGGTGGGCTGTGGACGGCTGGAAGGTTGCTACCATTTCCATTATCAGCACTGAAGTTCAGTCAGTATTTTTATCACTACTCTTGCAAGAAACAAAAAGAAAAATCAGAATCATCACCAAACCACAAAAAGCCAAAATACACCTTCATGCAAAGTAACAGAAAAAGTTCCATTCACCATCAAAAATCAGGAGGTGTTCCTTCGAACATCATTCTGTGTCCTTATTCAATTGTTTTTTAACTGGGAAATGAGGTACTTTAAACCCCTAAAACAGAAGATTGTTTTCTGATATTGTTTTCTTGTAATAATAGTGGTGATGGATGATGTCACTGAAAACTCACTCCGTAGAAAACTCTAGCAGTTTCTCATTGACTCAGTACTTCAGGGCAATGCTGTCTTCCAGATTTGTTAGCAACAGATTTTACTCCTGAGCCCTGTCCCCTGATGTCTGTGACGTCACCCCAATCACACGGGTTATCTCCCCAGTGCTGCCAAATCATTCCAGCTTCGGTTTGTTTCAACACTGCGTTTCTCTCATCCTCCACTTCAGGTTCACTGTCCTTATGTCACCCCAAAGAGCAACCAAAGAAGTAAGAGGGATTCTTGGGGAGAGCAGAGATAAAAGAGGAGGATAAAGGCAAGAAACTATTTGTCTGCAATCCTGTTAGTAGAGAAAATGCTTTACAAGGCTACCCCGTGGGGAACCTGCCCTATCCAATAGCAAAAAATCCTCCATGTAGCTGCTTTGTAAAAATCCCAAAGCATAAAACACAACTCTGAAGCCAAATTAATGATCCACAGCACGCTGGAAATTCTTCTGACACTTCTGTAGCCATAATGTTTTTTTCACCCTTTTGACTTTCAGCAGAGCCTCAGGAACAGACTTGCTCAGATTGATGAAACTCAGGAAGAGAAAACACCAGCAGGGATTGTCACAATGGAAACTACAATGAGGAATACAGGGCATATATTGTGCCCACAGCTATTCTTCCAAAGTTACTCCAGGCTGAACATTTTGGGATATAAAGAATGTATTTTGTGTCCATTCTAAATGAGTAAAGAATAGAAATGCCAAAGAATGTACTTCTCCTAGTCTGGTTTCTTAATGCTTTCCCTATGGTTTACCTGGTTAGTTTCTCTTTTGTTTAGCAGTAAAGTTTTAACTTGTATGATTTGGTCTGTGAAGAACTAGAAGATGACCAGCATTTATAAATTGCTTAACACTATCACCAACATCTTCTGCAAGGCTTGGATGATTGTCTTAAAACAATGGAATTTCTGTAGGTCAAATCTTGTCCCTCCCAGTAAAAAAAAAATTAGGGAAAACCGACCAAAGAAAGAGCTAAGAGAGCCTATTCAGGGACCTGAGAGCTCAGCCCTTCAGCACAGGGCCCTCACTACAATGAAAGTGTGGGTCTCTCAGGAAAATTTCCACTCCCTCAGCCTGTTTCCTGCCCTCCACCGGCCATGCCTTTCCATGTGTGCACCCCTGCAAGGGCCGCCAGCGGGATCACCATAAACTCCCGTGTCGAATTCCCCAAACCCCTGTATGCGTTAGCAGGTGGAACACGCCGAACAGATATCTCTCAGTTTCTTCACAACTTCACTGGTCCAGCATCCTAAACAGAGAGAGCTCCAAATATTGCTGTCCTGTGGGAAGAAGCTGGCTACAAATCCTGCTGTCCCTTCTCCATCCAGCCCCTTACAGCTGCTCTGGTCCCTTTAGAGGGAGGATCACACCCAGGAAGCATGCACGGGGCTCCTTCCCAGTTATCATGTCTCAGATAGAAATGGTTTTCCAATCTACAACTGCTGTTTCTCTAAGGTGCCCAGCTTGAACAGCCAGGACATTGCTCCTCTTCACTTCTGCAAGGTCAACCCACAGCTGCTTCTTTTATCCAGACTCTGCTCTGCCAAAAGGCAATCCACGAAAATCACCTATGTGAAACCCGCATCCAGGAGCAACTGAGATCCAAGGGACACTGTAAGGCCCAAATGCCACTGAAGGAGGATGTGCCAAGTGCTGAGATACACTAAGGGTTGCTTTCAGTACCTCTTAATATCGGGCAAAGTTTGCTTCGTGTTGTTTCACATGATGTAAGACAAGGGCAGCCTTCGTGCCCTTGAGCTGCTTGTCCAGTGACTGAGAATTTGATAATTTCTAAGCGGTATCAGAGGAGCTTTAATTAAAATCCATTCTAGCCTATAAAACGGGTGAGAGTCACCACAACAGTGGCTTCAGACATGCAGATACAGGGACCTGTGGAACGAAATGTATTTATCAGTGCATCTCGCAGGGGAGTGCCAAACACACCACAGGACAAATGCTGACCTCAGTTGCTAGGAGACTTTCCATTTACCTTATCACAAACGCCAGATTTAGACTAAAACAGGTAACAACTCCAGCTCCTTCACTTGCCCTCCTTCTTGGACTGGGCACACGATTCCAGCAAGAGGACTTGCAATGTCTGGATGGTTCCCCACCCACAGCTCCTTTTGTCCTAATAAAAACCATTCCCTCCCTTCTCAACACACGCTGGAGCCTGCAGAAAGGAGTAAAGCATCACTGCAGTGCCCGGTGACCCTGAACAACCTCAACAGGTGCCTTGCTCTTGTGGGAAACACATGTGGCTCTGTCACTATTAATACACCCAGAGTGTGAAAGGCATATGCGTGTTTGCTTGCGTGGGGAGCATAAATTACGGAGATCCCAGGTTTGCAGCCACCACCTTTCTGAAGGTACAGAGCTGTTTCTGGGGCCAGCCTAGGCACAGGACCACAGGCACTTGGGCTAAGTGAGGAGCAAAGCCCCCGGGCCAGGCAGTCACGGGGAGTGTGCAAGGGCAGAGCCAGCACACTGTGCAGATGGAGGTCTCAATGCTCTGCTTCTGGACTGAGAGGGTTCACAGATCAGGGAAGAAAATTAAATTAATCATGCTGCTTCCAGACTGCCTGGCTGAAGTCATCCCTCCGTCCACAGCCTCCCTCATCACCACGCTGACAAGCTGCTCACTCCCCACACTGTTAAGTGCAAGGCAGGAGCTGTTCATTGTTTCAGATTTAAGAATTCAAAATGGCAAGTCAAATTGATTTCCTGGGAAGCGAGAAGAAGAGAAGTACTGTCAAACAGTCCCTCTACTCATTGTCGAGCGATGAGTAGCAAAGACATATCCTGTAGAGACAACAGCCATGGGGTGACATGTATTTTTCCTCTGGAGAGCTGTGGAGCCACACACAGCAGAAAAGTCAAGTCTGCTTCTGTAGCAAGGAAAAAGGAGCACAGACCATGAACTCGTGGACAGAAATCAGGTCACATGCACAAGGCACAAAACCTCTTAACCTGACCACAGCTGCCACTTCCAAGTCATACCAAATGAGAAGAACAGAGAGATGATGGAAATAAAATGCTGTATGCTCATTTATCTCAGGTTCTCAGTTTTATGTACAGATAGAGGAAACTGTACCCCTGAAACCTTTCCCTTATGGCTGGAAGATCCCTAGAATGTGAGAAAGGCATTGATTCAAACTTCACTGTGATCTTATCAACCCGTATTTTCATTGATCAGACTCCACCACTGTGGCCACAAGAGAGCCTTGGCCAAGCAGTGCAGACTGAAAATGGAAAACATGAGCCAGGCAGCACTACTGTTTTCCCCCCTGAACTCACAGAGCCGTGCTACAAACCTCTCCCTGCTCTTAATTAGTGACGCAAGAGAAAGATAACCAGACAACATACAAAGGCACCCCACACACCAAGTGTACTGGGACCAGAGTGGAGAAAGCCTGCATCCTCTACATTCATGGAGAAAACAATGATGCAGCAAACAAAACAAAACCCAAACAACACCGCTGCTGACAGCTAAAGGGACGGAAGAGTAGCTTTTTATTGCCCCACAAGGCTGTGCATGATGAAACCATGGCCATTAGCAACAGAGGAGAGACGGAGGAAGTGCTGCCACCCATGACATCCTTTGCAGACACTGGGGAGTCCGGACCTCACACAGGAATAACATTTTTTCCTGCAAAGTGCACTGATGAAGAAAGCATTCCCACACCCCCTCCCGTTCTTCCCCCTCCTTTTGCAAAGGGATAGGTCATGGCGCTTCAGGAAAACAAGGCAAAAATCAGCCTTGACCATAACCTCCCACCAGGGAGACAATGCAAAGACCTTTGGCCCTGAGGTAAGGAGTCAATGAAATTATGTCTCTGTGCAGCCAACTGGCCCTTGGCTTGATGAGACCATCTTCATACTCTCAGGGCAGTACACCATATCCCATCTCACCTTCTGCGTCCCCAGGCTAGCTCCCTTCCTCTTGGGCTCACACAGACCGCACTTGATGCCTATGAAGGAGATCAGGGAAACCTCTGCTACCCTCTGCTGCACCAGACCTCTTCCAGATTTGCCTCCCTCTCACGTGTTTCCTATCAAAAACTTACCTCCCAAAGCCCAGCACAAGGCAGATCTCTGGATGTGCCCACCCTGCTGCTTGGAGCTGCAATTGCCTGACACCATCCCTCTCATTGTGGCTGTACAGGCCAAGGAGAGCCTGGGAGGTCACACCTCAAGCTGCTCCTCACCGGAGGTGGCACTAAACCATTTTCTTTTTTCCTAAAGCACATGTAATCATCAGGTAGAAATAAAATAGAGCTCAACTTTTAATAGGTATTTGGAGAAATAATTATGAGATCGAACAAGGCAGAAACCTGACGTTGCTGGGGCAGGGCTCCCTGCTTCTCTACTGCAGGCAGCCTGTCCTGCCTGTCCTCCTGCCTTCTCAGCCTGGTCTCCCATGGAAGCAGCGTGGCCTGCAAGCTCCAGAGCCACCATCTGACTCTGCATGGCACCCAGCAGCATGCTGATTCACAGCCATGGGCTGTGCCTGCTTCGCACAAGAAGATCCAGAGTGCAATCTGCAGGGAAAGCACAGGTCCGATGGGCCCAAACGATTTGCTAGAGCACTGCATCGGTGCCTATCAACCGAGCCATCCCCTGCACAAGAGGAAAGCAATGATGCTCCATCAAAGCAAGCCATCTTCTGCAGGCGTGACAGCTGTTACACCACTCTTTGGCAGGAGCTGCAGTTCATCCTGCAGCCTTGTCGCTCTCCACCCCTTCCCTGCAGCTCCCTTCTCTCACAGACCACCTCCACCGAGCAAGCAATTCGGGAAGGCTGATGGCAGCCCCACGACACCTTGGGATGGCTGCACAGCATTGCTTCCCTGCTCCATTCTCCTCATGCCCTCTGCCTATCGGCCTCTTTCCTGAGCCACCTTTAAGCAAGGGCAAGAAAAAAAGCAAAGGATCCAGAAACACTGGACTGGGATATAGTCTTTAACTGCTCATTAATGGCGCTGCAATGGAACGAGGCAACAGCTGTGCTTTTCCAGCCCTAACCATCCAGCTTACTCCCTCCTTTCACACGATTGATTAGTTTGGAAAAAAAAAGAAGTTTATCACAAAACCATTCATTTCATTTAACTCTGCACAGAGGCCTCAGATAACATGCTTCACAGGTCCCGTTTCAGACTCGTAATGATCAGCTCAATCCCCTCTCTGCAGCCTCAAATCCCTTATTCAACACGCACCTGTGGATCCCAGTACAGTATTACACGGCTGACAAAGCGGCAATTAAAGAAATATTTTTAAAAGGTAGGGATGGCGAGAGAATAACCAGAGATACAATTGTGAGAGCCTTGTGTTAACTAAGGACACCAGAGAAGTATGGCTGATCCAGCCTCCTCACCACTTAATGTGAATAAACAGCTTACGAGTGGGAGAGGCTGAAAGGGGAGCAGCCTCCTTCCCTGTCACGGGAGAGGGAATGTGATGATCACCAAGTACCAAAAAAGCTTTCATTTGTGAAAGCCATGAAGGGAAGGAGCCTGCTGCTCCTCCCCACGGCTTCCTAGCGGTGACTGTGAGCTCAGTGTCGCTCATCACACCATGGCACGGCGAGTCTCACGCCACCTTCTCAGTGCAGGAACACCACTGGCTTAAAAGACAAAAGCTTCTTGATAGCCTGGTCTGTCTCTGACGTATGACCGAAGTCCTCATGCTTGTGCCTCCTGAAAAGCAGCCTTGAATCTAACACCAGTGCCACCAGCCTTTCCCGGAGCCGCACGGACGAGCCGTCACATCCTCAGAGAACGCAAAGCACCTCTCCCACGGCCAGAGGACTCTGCAGTGGGCAGGGGTGCCCTGCTAAGCCTGAGGCCTCCTGGCACGGCAGGTGCCCTGTGGCCACTGGCCAGCCGTGTGCCATCCGTGAGCACGGGGCTGACACCCTTGGATGTGCAGCAAACCGCTGGAAGGAAGGGCTGACCGAGCGTACCCTTTACGCCGGTCGCCTCACGGCTGGTGTCGCTTAAATTAAAACACCGGCCATTAAGTCTGGCCCCTGGCAGGCTGCAGCGAGGCAAGGCTGGATCCTGCAGTTAGCTGAGAAGCAAAATAAACAGCGCAGCCTTGGCCTCACGCTCCTCTTGCCAATAGAGCCTAACAAGGGAGCAGAAAGGACAAAAACACAAGAAGAAATAGAATGGAGCACAATCTTCTCCCTCCAGCACTCAAGGGGCTGGCTCTTCCCCTGCAGATGTGCTACCATACACTCCCACACCATGGCACAAACATGCACAGACACACGGCTGCAACAGAAAGGTCTGTACCTCACAACTGCAGGAAAGAGTGGGCTGCTGTGCCTAGAGGTTCCCCTAAAAAGACAGTTTTACAAGGGATGGACACTGGAGAATGGCTTTGCCAGTTCAGCACAACAATTTCTACTGCCCAGGTTTCACAGTCAGTTTTCTTCTCAAAGAAGGGGCCTGGGAAAGCCTTTAAATGACTCCTGAATTATAGTTTTGAGGTACGTTGCTATCCTTCTTACAAAAACAAATCCAAATGAAACATACGACAATAGTACAAATACCTTATGCTAAATGACTCGGAAGCAGAAAAACCCAGGCTTTCCCAAGAAGGGGTCAGGACTGGACTGGGCTCTAGATGTGAAGACTGTAATAGCTTCTGTCTGCGTTAGTGTGAGCACAGAGCATCACGATCCCGCAGCTCAGCCCTCCCAGCGTGGCCCTGGCCTGTGAACACAGCCCTCCTTCGGGTTGGCATCAACAGCCTGAGCTTCTGTAAACAAACTTATCGCCTGTTTAAAAGTAAAACAGAAGGGGAACGGGCCAGGAAATTATCCAATATAGTCCTGAATGAGCATTTCAAGTGGCAGAGACCTCAGGAGTCCCATAGTTACCACTGCCGGGAAACAATTCCCAGCTAACAAAGACATAAAACGACCCACCCAAGCAGGGGAAGGGCTGCGAAGCCTAAGAACTAGGAGAAGCCATGAAAGAAAATACATTATTAAGGGAAAAGAAAAAAATCAAAGCAAGAACACCAAAGGGGAAAGAAATAAGTCTCCAGGATTAGCAGGAAGAAGTACAGATTTAAGAAAGATCCATTGTGCGAGTACAGCTTTATAACAGCTTACAACACAGCGACCTTTAAAAATAGCTTTATTCCTGTTACCAAAGAGCCACCACAACCTGCATCAAATAAAGTTACAATTCGCCAAGGAGCTGAACGCGCTGGCTCTAATGGGATTTCATGGTGCTCAGTAACTTGCAGGATTAGGTCCCTACCACAAAGAGCTAAATTGTCTAGGAACACACACCGGAGGAGACAACAGCAGAACGACCCTGGAGAGTTCCACTGTGCACAGTCCCCAACACACAACTGAAGGCTACCAGCTGTCACAACAACAGCCGCCTTCAACATCCTGGGCTGGAATTCCTGTGCACATGCAGGGCACTGAAGGCTTTGGGGAAGTGTACTGTTTTCCTCAGCTGTTCCGTGTAAGGTCTCAGCAGCCAGCCAGGCTCTTTCTTGTGCGCTCTGCGGTGGGGGTGTTAACTCTTCTTTTCCCTGGCTTATTGTTTATGAAAGCAATGGATGGCAAGAGCTGGGTCACCTCCTCTCCCAAGCCAGCCCTTATCAATCACCACTCTGCAAAGCCTTCAACTCCAAAGCACAGGTTACTCCAGACTGCTGGGGGATGAGACTGGCGAGGTGATGGCTACATCCCTTATTCCCTGGGCCACACTCAGATTTAAACACGTTGTTAAACCCGGGATTGTCACCTTCTTAAGAATGAATGCTTGTCACTGGGTGAGACAGGCTGGGGGATGACCACAGCAGGGCTCCCAAGGTACTGCCTCACGCACTGGCAAGACTCAACCAGGACGAACAGCATGTCAAACATTTTTGGTAGGAAAAGCACAATGGCACTCCAGGAGCAGGGAGATGCCATCAACAACATTCTCATCCTCTCCCTTCTTTCAGGGGTCAGGTTAGAAAGGTGATTTATGCAAAAGTAGCATCACGTTTTTCATTACTCTTGTTTTTTTTAATGGTGTCTTCAAGGCACACAGTAACAACCACAGAGGAAAGGATTTATGCTCTAAATATTCACCTGGAGAAACAACTGAGTGTGTAATTTGCACAAAATCGGGGGAAGAGATGCCAGGAGGTATGGAACTGCCCATAGAGTGATCATGCCGAGGTCACTGCAAAGGCAGGTGATGGTCTGGGTGTGGGTATTGCTGCTGGCAGAGCATGAGGGTGACAGAAACAGGGGAAAAAAAAGAGCAGAGTCACTTGCAATAGAAGAAAAGACCCTACAGGTTGCTCGCTGGTGCTCAGTAGTCTGCCCCATATTCCAGCCAAGGCTGCAGTCCCGTCAGTGAGGACTGTGAGGCTGAGTCTGAACTCACTGCCAGCAAGGTTACACAAGCACGTCAGCCCGGCAGCCTCGCCTGTGAGAGCGTTCATCACAAGGCTGACAATCCCTGCTCAAGGCACTTGAGATCAGGGCTGAAAGGGATGCTTGCAGGTCAGGTTTAAAGCTCAAGAGCCTGTGGGTGGGTGAACAAAGAAGGGGTGGGCATGGATGCAAAAATAAAAGACCGCAAGACACCTGGTTTCTCAGTGCTGCTACTAGCCTGTTCCTTCCAACACCATTAATAGCATGCCAGACTTCACAGAAACAAAAGCAAGCAGCCAGGCTCTTCCTCCCTCAAACAATAAAATAGAATACTAAAACAGAGGCAAAGATGGATTCAATTAGCCCAAGATCTTTTTTGATAAAGATTACTCAAATAAGCCACATACGGAAGCTCTCTGCATCTACCACATTTCTGCACCATTATTTGTAATAACATGACACCTCACTTTGCAGAAGGTGCCACACTGGATACTAATAGCACACTTATTATTAGATTTTCTGCATGGTTACATAAGCCTGCAAAAGAGGAAAAATGTAAATGATTCAAGAAGATATTCTTCTTGTGGTTCTCATGAAGTCTTTAGTATCTGAAGATTGAAGACGATCCCTCCTGGCAAGAAACAATCAATTTTTATGCTTCATTAAAAGAGTTCTTTTAGTACTTTTAACAAAATGCTCAAAGGCAAGTCAAGCGAAGAATATATTTTTTTTTTAAATCTAAACATTCTGTGCTAAATTTTACTCTCAGATCTTCCGAACTCTTCTCCTAAAATTAAAATGAAGCTGTGCATGCAACTTCGTGTTTATTTTTTCTTCGTAATCTAACTGTGATCTGAGGACATTTTACCCTGTCTAAACCCAGCTGTGTGAGCAGGCACGAATTTCAAGGAAGGACATAATAAGGGCAAAAGCGAGGGAGATATGCACTATCTCTGGTAACACTAACACTCATGCCATCATACAAGGTCAGAAGTCTATGTCAGTCCCACCAGAATAACTCAGCCATGCCAACACACTGCCAGCAGGTGCTCAGGAACCTGTCCAGCTGTGTGACCAAGAGCACTTCTCCTCCATTATTCAGAAATGCACAGGTCATAGCAGTGATCTCTCAAGCACATGATGACTTGTACCATCCCCAGAGGGCCTTTCCCCTGAAATCAATCAGTGTCACACGAAGTCCCTCTGTGCACCCACTGGATGTCTGCCTGCTGACGTCCCTCTGGAAATGCTGTCTGACATGACACACCCCCAAAGGAATGGTGGACTAAGCCACTGCCGCTAACCAAATGTACCTGCTATGACTTCACAGGTCCCCTGGCCATATCACAACACTACACACAGCATCCTACAACGCAGCAGGCGCAGGAAGGGTTTACTACATGCTACAGCATCTGTCCTTACCTATCAATGAGCAGAACGCTAATTTAAGTGTCATGTTGGCTCATACTTCGCTGCTGTGCAAATGGCACATAAATGCTGCTGTCACTGGTGCACAGGGCTCGCTCCCAGCTCAGATAATGCAATAAATCTAACGCTAGTTCAGCGGGCTGGCTGGCAAGCAGCTGCATACAGGAACCACTGCTCTCCTCCATTTAAACATCAATGTAAGCTGATTTTTGGAGGACTCAGCACTCTTAATGCAGATGGAACAGTCCCCAGCCCGGGGCAAGCCTGTGGCAGTAGCAAGGAAGTAGGTGGACACCACCAACACAGCAGAAGGTTTTGCCATTGCACTACCAGAACTAACACGTTTCTACATCATGAAGACAGCACGACAGCTGGCTCACCTTGTTCCTGGCAAAGGTGTTACCTCCACAGCTCATACGCAAAGACATGCAGTGCCTTCTGAGACACTCACTGAATTGCCCATGCGAGGGAAGTTACTGGGTACTGTATCACTGTACCTTCATCTACTGAAAAAAAAACACAGGAGGGAAAAGAAAAAAAATCAACTATGGCACAGCTGCTAAGCTTTTACAGACAGAGTAAACTGTGGCAAGGATTTTTTAGATCCTGCATCCAGGTAGAATGACCAATTTGGTACAGCAGGACAAATCTCAACCAGGTTTCTTTACCTGAACTACAGCTGGAAGTAGCTATGTTCCATCTGTGCATCCCTGATAAGATCACAGTACCCAAGCAAGCCGGGATGCAAAAGGGTGCTTCCAAGAAGCAACCAGTACATCCTGGAGAAGCCACACTCATTTTTTAGCCTTCCGTGATCAGACTTGGGGATTCTAAGTCATCATCTGTTTGCAAGAGGCAAAATGGTTTTGAGTACTGCAGCTCCTCAGGTTCCCTGATGAATTTCCGTAACTCTGTGAATTCAGCATTTTGAAGAAGGCTTTTTCTGTCCTGCACTACCTCATGAAGGGCTTGCAGGTAGCTCTGCAGAAACATCCGTGTACATCTGTGTCCCTGCTCAGCTCATTGCCAAAACCAGCCTTTGTGCGGGCCAGCGTTTTTGAACCTCATATACTTAAATTAGGCTTCTAAATCCATTTTTAGGAACCTGAAAAAGTACTCGATGTTCAGATGTGCCAAGCAGCTGCATCTACTTGTTACTTAAACAGAAGATGCAGTTGTTCAGCACCTTTGAGCATCGGACCAGCTTTATTTAGGCCCCCAACTTCAATCACCCACAGAAGAGCAGAGTCAAGTGAGATCCGAATCCTTTTCAAAGTGTCAAGCTTTTCATACGAGCAGGAGATAAAGCTGCCTGTATTAGTGAACACAGAACTGAGCGCTGTACTTGGAGCCACTTGTACCAGCGACATCCCACATCTCGGTAATTCCATTCAAGTGTAAATGAGGCACATTGCAATTTCAGGATTATTTACTACATTTGTTTAGTACAATCACCTTGCAAGAAGCCTTAAAGCACTTTATTTGCAAAGAGCTGCAAAAAAATTGCCCCTAGGAATGTGGATACAAGGTGTCACGTTTTGACTTTTTTTGGAAACGCTGAAAAATATGAATAGGAAAAAAAAAGAGAGGAAAAAATCCACAGAAAAACATGCTCGGAAACCAGGAGGAAAGGTACAAGATCCTTTTGAAAATGCAGTTCTCAAACCAGAAAGAAAAAGTCTTTCTTTCTCTTCATGCAGGTGGAAGCTACCTGCACTCACAGAGCTACAGAAAGCAAAACAACATAAAAAAGGACTAATCTGAAATGTCTTGACTAACTTAATATACCCAGATCGAATTTGTAAGCAGGTTATTATATGAATTATTTACAGTCTTGCCCTAAGAGGATGCAGATTTTTGTGTGTGTATGCACATTTGGATTTTTTAATACATTTATAACTGCTGATATGAAGAGTTTTGTTCTTCGCCTCACAAGAAACGATCTGATTCTGCCTTCATTTACACTGATCTCGCTCTAAAAACCCCAACAGTTACATTGCTGTAAAATTACTATTATCAAGGGGAAGAACATTCTAAAATTATCCCTTCAGCGGAGAGCACAAAGCCTGAACGTCTCCGTGCTTTCAAGGCCGTTTTCTGGGGACTGTGATCTCGCAGCCATGAAAGGCAGCTTTGTGCCCGGCTACACGCCAGGCCAAGCCAGACTTCCAGCTTTCTGCCTGGCCCGTGGGGAGGTTGCTCTTAGTAACACAGCGAGATTGATTAGGTACAAGAAAAAAATCAGGGCGTTCGGGAAGACGGTGGCGAAATAAAGTTCCTCCTCGGTGAAAGCTGCGAGCAAAAAACGCCAAGTTGTCCAAAAAAAAGGCAAAGGGCTCAGATATTTCAGACCCCACTCAGCTGGTAAGGAGATTCAGAGATTTGTTCGTAGCGGGAGAAACCTCACCCCGTGTGATCCGGAATGAACGCAGCGCGATACCTCTGGTGAACCACACACAAACCTGCAACTGCAGCTCCAGCGTGAAGGAAAACCCAACTACTCTGACTTTGGTGGGACATTTGCCTTCGAGGGCTTATTCTGACTTCTGCTACTGCTTCGCTCCCGACAGGAGAGGCTGGCCAGCACAGAGACTTCCCTGGAGAGCTGCCCTCTTTCCGAGGGCTCCAGCAGACACATCCCAGCTGGGATGGCAGGGAGCAGAGACGACTGCAGCGAACCGGCCTCCTCTCCGATGATCCTGTGTCCCATCTCTTCCCCTTCGGGGCTGTTTCAGAGGATCCAGGCTGAGGATACAGCTCTTTCCCGGGAAGACAGGAGTAGAGGGGAGCAGTCCTGTTGGCCAGCTGAAAACCACAGAGGCAGCCCCTTCCCACGGCAGAAGGAAGGGGTTAGGACCAACATTTCTGCTGTGTGCTGTGTGTGGAAATACTCAAAACACTCATTTTGTGGACTTCCCAAATGATACCTAACCTGGATCCACAGACATCTGTAAAACTTACCCTGACATATTACACTGCAGTAAAAATTTCACCAACAAACGAGCTAGTTGCAAAAGGCCCCAGAGCTATGGGCCAGTCTTTTCCCAAGATGATAAAGACCGAGTAACACAGCGCTGGAGTTTTACTCATCTGTCAGAAAGCACGACTCACCGTGGGCAGGTGGCGAGCACCGTCCCCCACAACTGGTGCACACGAGGGCTGCCTAACTCCAAACAAGCAGATGTCACTCTGCTACCTCCACTGTGCCTCCCTGTGCAAAGGCCAAGCACGGGCAGTCCTGCCTTTCTCCTGGCTCCTGCCTGCTCTTCACACTGGGCAGGGTGGTACGTGCCGCCACAGGACAGGAGGAGAGAGATGCTGGTCTCGAAGAAGATGAGAGGTGGTGATGATTCAGTGCCCCCAGTGCTCTCTCAGCCCATGGGATGGCTCTTTGACAACCTCCTTCCACACTTCACTGCTCCACGACCCCTTCATGGCTTTCAAGTTAGATTTTGGGCTGGGTAACCCTCTTTGCCCCTTGGACTTTTCCCCTTCATCTGTGTTCCTAATCCACGTGCCTGTTTCTTAGCACTTACATAGCTACCCATGCAGAGACTGCATACACAAAGACATGCAGATCGGACCAGCTTTACTGCAAGTCCCTGCAGAGACAAACCCAGCCAGTCTCTCCCACTGCTATAAAGTTTGCAGAGCTGCTTTAAATATCTCTTCTCTTCAGAACACAGATTGGCTTGTCGAGGTGGTATATACACATTACTCTGTATACTCTGTATGTGTGAACATATGTTTGATAGCTAGATCACTCTATCCCAATACATAAAACCGCGTATACACTTGTTCTTTTAGAACCTTGCTGCTGCTGCTGCTGCTGATGATGACTTTCGCAGAGGTTCCCTCCAGGAATCTCACTCCCCTCTGCCCCACTCACCCCCGGGAAGGTTTTCCTCCAGCCATCAGCAGGACTTGGAGGGTGGCTCCAGAGCACAGCAACGATGCTGCGAGCATCAGCCAGAGGGGGCTGCGAGAGTGTTGTGAGATGCAACAGCCTCCGAGCAAGGGCTGAGGCTGCCGACTGTGCTAGAGGCTTTTCTCGCTTGCGTAAACCATTTCTTGAAATAATAATGCTGAAAATAGTGCAGCAAGTCTTCAGGTTTCTCGCTGGTTTTGTGCATGAAGAATTAGGCAGCCGGCACTGAAGGTGCAGATCTGCACGCTGGCTGGCTATTAGCACTGGGAACCTGTGTCTGTGTATGGAAAAAGGAGCCAGATGCTGATGGCACCAAACTCACGGGGACGGTCCTGTGCGTTCCACCACCAAGGAGTTTGTTAGCGTGGTCTCTGTCGTTCAGCATTTTCTTACCCAGCTAAAGAAAGGGGCTAGACTTCTTGGGATAATGCACTTGACGGTGATAAAAATGTTTCCATGGAGCTTTACAGCAAAACAAAAATCGCTGCCCTTTATCTGATGTGCACACATTTCATACTTGCAATATGTCTGAAGTGATTTTATGACTAAATCCTGGGAAAAATGCAAAGAATGCTTGGCTAGAAGCATACTTTTCCAGTAAAAACACAACATGGCTTATTAACTGCGGCACTTGGAGGAGGCTATTCAACATGAAGTGCATTTTTTTTAGCTCAAGACCGAAAACATGTGTTCGGATATACGTTTTCTTTGGCTCCAGGCACCGTTTTGACTGACTACATTAGAGGGGTCTCCAAACCCTTTTAGTGCACACCAGCTTCACTGCAAATGAAGTGGTATCCTATTAAACATGCCAGGGTATTGCAGCCGAAGACAAGGTTAAAACCTCCCGACTTCTTCAGAATATATTAAGCCGAAATAATGGAAACAAAAAGCTCCATTAGGTCCCTCGATAAGAATTTTGTATTTGCCGATCAGCAACCTTGTTATGGCAACACTTTTCAAAGTCACTGCAATAAATGTTAATTGTGGCCATGGCGGGTGGGGAACACGCACAATGAACTGCAGGAGCAGTACTAATAGTGTTACCGTGAGAACAGATTATGCCATTTCCATTCTATCTTTGAATTCTGGTGGGTGTAGGGTGATGTGACTCTGAGTGATGTCAGATTACCCAGCCTACATTTTTCTTGGAAAGAAGCTCCACTTCTCTAGCGGGAGAGCTTGTAAATGCTGCACCTAGGAAATAGCTCCATCAGACTCTGAAACGATCCCTGTGCCATCTGGAATTTTTTTAGCTGGACAACTGGAAGGCAAATGCTTCTTGAATACCTGGAAACACCAGAATATTCTCGCTTGGGCTCGTGAAACAGTGACAACCGATAACAAGGGGTGGTTTTCTGGACTAATCCCCAGGAAACAGGACTTCGCTCTCCCCAGTGTGGGCTGCAATCCAGACGATCTCAGCCACATTTGTAAGCGGGTCACAATGTCACTCCTCTTCTCTCCCATTAAAAAAACTAATTGTAAAAGCCTTTGTCTCTGATGTGCAGCTAACAAACCAACGCTGCACAAAGGGGAAGAGTGCAACTCAGTCCAACACGCCCCAAGGGTACGTACACTATCTCCACAGCATGCAATACCTGCAACTGCCCGGAACACAACCTGCCAGGAAATGCAATCAAATATTGGGGTTTGCGGTGAAACAGATGTGGATTTGCACACATCTCCCCCCCGCTCCCTTCCCCAGCCTCGCACAAAAAGCCGCGTGGGGCAGCGGGGCCAGCTGGGCACCACCACCCTCGGCTGTGCAGCAGGCAGACATCCCACGGGCAGCTCTGCTGAACAGGGAAACGGGGAGCACATTCCTGCCCTCCCTGCTCCAACACACACGCACAGAGCTGTGGACAGGCAGCCAAACTATGAGGATTGCTCAGTTTACATCTGAGCCAAAGATAAAAGATTTTAAACTCCGGTCCAGGGCAAAACACGCTCCCTCCCCTCAATCCTGAGGCACTTCTCCCAGCCATGTGGATAAGTCATGCTAGCACTGGCTCTGTTCAACCAGGTAATTTTATTTTCTTTCCTTTTCTATCAGCAGGCTGTGGGCTGTGCTCCTGTGAGAGAATAGAACAGAACAGACTTTTTATTCCTCTTTTTTTGCTGTGCTGTCACAGGTGGGGAGGCAGAGATGCTGGTCCGGTTCGGACCATCCCAATATACCAAAAGCCTGACATTCCCCCTCCCTTTGGCAGCACACAGGAGGGTGGGCATGCTCCTCACCCTTCACCTTCCATACTGAGAAGCAACTCCAGTAACACCCAAACCAGTACAAAGCACCTGGACACAGACACAGGATCGAGCCCAGAAAGAAACATAAATCAAACCCTGCTGATTTCTGCTGCTGCTGAACTCAGGAGGACTGAGCTGGGACAACCTACAAAGATCATCTCCTTTCTCGTGAAAATCACTGGCACAATTCTACCCTTCTCTTCATGCAGCATCAAACAAGCTCCCAGTGATACTAAAAGGGGAGCAGAGATCTGCTGATGCCACAGCCAAGAGATGGTGCCTGCATTCATCACTTCACCTCCAGCTTTTCAAACGCTTGAAAAAGCCCCCTCTCACAATACAAAAAGGAACTGCACATGCCACGTTCGGAAGCATTTGTTTCTTTTCTGGAAGTAAATACAGGAACTCAATTACTCTCTTTTCTACAGAAAAATATGATGCAGTTGTTTTTGCAATTGGGTTAAGGCAAAAAGAAGAAGATAAGAAAAAAACACATCTGAAATCCACAATTCTAAAACTTTTTCTTTTAACCAACTTTCCAATGTGCACTGAAGCTTTAAAAATTAATTCTGAAACTCACTGAAAAAGAAGAAAAGAAAACGCAATTTTCAGGTTTGACAATTCTTCTCTTACATAAGAACACACGTGCAAACTTTTCTATTAGAAAAGTCATTCAGACATTCCGGGAAAGAAGTCTGTCCCCAGGCGTGCACAGAAATCCCAGTCACACTGCTGGGAGGCAGAAGGATGGAGAGACTGGCTAAAGCAGTCTTCAGGACACAGCTGTCCCAGGAAACACAGAACTCCTCAGCTCCTCCCACAAATAGGAATATTTAAATGTGATGGGAAGTAAGAGTGACACCGTCTTCTTTGAGGGGAGTCTGCTGGTGATTGCAGATGTGTCGATGTGTGCACGTGTCAAAGGCAAAGGCTGTTTATGATACACAGAAATGTGGTTTTATTCACCTCAGGACTGGTCTGTGGGGTTTTCCCTCTGCTGCATAATCCTACCCCTTCTGATCACCCCTCAGCTTCTTACATTTCTGCCTGATTCTCCTATAACCTTCTGGTGCCTGCTCTTTACTCCTGAAATACAGTTGCTGCTGAATCATTTATACCTCACCCAGGATGCTCGTCTCTCACTTGGCACACCTGAGGAGCCCTAAGGGGAGCTGCTGCCATGGGAGGCTGACTGGCTCCACTCTTAGTGCCACCCCATCCGTATCCGTGTCCCATTTACCTGCACAGCCACAGCCCAGACCCACGGACACACAGTCTGCAAATGCCAGGCTGAGCTCGGACTTGTCTGTTGCTCACTTCCTCTGCCTCTTAGATCTGCAAGGGAGTCTCTGAATATTCTGCTGACCCACTGCAATTTTTCTGGTGCTTCTTAATTTTGGTGTGCTTACCCTGATCTATAAAACAATGCTTTGCACATTAGGGTTTGTTAGCAAAACATAAGCAATTCTTCTCCAAGCATCTTTCTCGCTCCTTTATTCCTCTTTATTTTAAGTAACGTCCAGCTGAGAACTATGTCAGACTGACAGCTCTGGAGACGAAGGTATTTCAGAGACAGGAGTCAAGCACAACTCCCTCACTCTACAAAAATGTAAAGGTGAACTCTCTATCCTCTTCACTGTTCTCTAAGAAATTGCATCTTTTTTCAGTTTGCCTTAGCTGCTGAAAAGTCCCTGTTCACCAAACTGATGTTGTACTATTGGGCAGGTGCAGACCAAATCTGTGCACACAAATCCCCTTGAAGGACCAGGGATCAAATCCCCAGACCAAGGGGGATGAAGGGAGCTGCTCTCTACTTCTCTACAGCCCCACAGACAACGGACCCAGGCAATGTGCAGGAAGGCTTCAGCACAGAGCCACAGGGACCCTGGAAATACCAACTCCTCTGCTCCTGGCCAGGGCCAGGTGGAACCTTCCCAGCTGTCAGTCCAGGCAGTCACAGCAGAAGGTCCCTGGCTGAGTCGTGCCCACACAGCCAAGGCAGCTGGTGAGCGTGAGCATCTCACTTCTCACTCCCTCTCTGGGGGAGGACGAGACCCTCTGTTCAGCCCCAAAAGGGGAAAAAATCAGGATTTGGCCTTCCTGTTCTGCTGTCAGCAATGCCAGAATCCTCATGCTTAGGAAGAACTAAGTGGCACTAAAGGACCAAGAAGGGCAGCACTAGCACGTAACTACTAACCCACTCTTTCCAGTTAACTAATTTCTCTACCTGGGGAGTTAGTTTCACTGAGCAAATAAAAGTATTGCCATGCCCTAAAAAATTCACTCATTCAGAGACAAACAGGCTGGCTTCCAAGGAGAAAGTGGAAATGGCTGCTGAGGAAGGCAGCAATGCAATTAGGTTAAAATTAGTTCACCAAAGGATGGGGAAGACAGGCATTTCATAGATCATTCTGTCGTGGTTTAACCCCAGCTGGCAACCAAGCACCACAGAGCTGCTCACTCACTTCCTCTGTCTTCCCCCTCCATGGGACAGGGGAGAAAACTGAAAGGAGAAAAGTGAGAAAACTCGTGGATTGAGATAAGGAGAGTGTGATGGGTAAAGCAAAAGCCAGCACGCAAGCAAAGCGAAGCAAGGAATTCATTCCCCACTTCCCATCAGCACACAGGTGTTCAGCCAGGAAGGCAGGGCTGCATCACACGGAGCAGTGACTCGTGGAGACTCATGCTACCCCCCCAAATGTCCCCCCTTTCCTTCTCCCTCCCTCGGCTTTCCTGCTGACCGTGACACCGTACCAACTGGGACATCCCCTGAGTCAGCCTGGGTCAGCTGTCCTGGCTGGGGCGGCGTGAGCAGCAGGAAAGGCCGTGATGCTGCTCAGCAGTAATGAAACGTCCCTCTGTTATCAACCCTGCTTTACAGCACAAACCCAAAACACAGCTCCATGCAAGCTACTCTGAAGAAAATTAACTCTATCCCAGCCAAAACTAGCGCAATTCTTTTGGGATCTAACTGCAATGACAGACAGTCCATTTAAAAAATCCCTCAGAATCTGAGTCTGGCAGGTCTGCTTATAGAAAAGCTCAAGATAACGTAAGGAGGATCACAGTTTCTCTTGAATTCTACAGGACTTAGCAGAAACATAGCTGCTGTTTCTATCCTTCTTTGCCACTGCTGTGATTCAGCTGCTTCTTGACTGTATTGCGAAATTAAAAAACAAATAAAAGGCAAAGAACACCTCGCAAACATGGCCCAAAAAATCACTACTTTCCTCACAGATCTGGAACATGGGCTTCAATTCAAAAGGTTCACAAACATTTCTGAACAATCTTTGTTTTCTACAAGCATACATTTAGGAAGGACACAGTGCTGTCTGAGAGATGACCCCAAGTGCTCCTTTGAAACAGCCTTGCAAACAATGAAAACAACACAAGCACATGAACAAGCAGAAGCACGGTTCATTATTTGCAGGCATTACTCAGTGTTGATAAACGCTGATAAAAAAATGAGTAAGTCAGGCAACCAAAGCCCAGCGACATCACTAAGCGACAAAATAAACTTTTAAAACCTCGACTTGCAGGCTAAACCCTATTTTTGGGTTGTTGAAAGCAGCCAACCAGCCAGCAGCAGCAGATGATGTGCACAGTGACCAACTGTTACGTCGCTCCGCCAACATCCATCACACAAATTGATTAAATATCCTCTGTATCAGTTATTTAATGCGGGAGAAATAAAGCCATTGTAACGGAATATAGTTTGCAGGATCAATGCTTCCTGCTAAGGAAATAAATGTTTGGTCAACACCTTGATATTTATTTCTCTCTCATACCCCATTTGTGCCCTGGTACTTGGGTGGCAGCAGGAAATCGCTAACTTTGCTTTCCTGAGACTTGGGAAAGTACAGAACCCAGCTGTAAGATCCGAGCCTGTATGAAGCCACACAAACCCTCTTCCTCTCTCAGAGAGCTCCTGGAAAGAGAGAGCACAGCAGTGGAACACCAGGCAGCTGGAGGTGCAGGATGCTACAGCCTGGTGCACCGGCTGCAGCAGAGCTCTGCACTCCCCTACCTTCTCAGTACAGAGCACCTGAGAATGCAGCCTCTGCAAGCTCCATCTCAGCAGCAGAATTCTCTCTCTCTCTAAAATTTCACAGCAGGGACTTGATCGGAGGGAAGTGAAAGGTTTTCCTCCTTAGATTATCCACGGAGTGGCAAAGAGAATAAAGAATCGGCAAAATCCAAAGCCCCACTGCCCCAGCAGTCTGGGGAGAGGCAAGTAAAAGCTGTGGAGGATACAGTGCTGCAAATATAAGTGACAGAAAAAACTCTGTAGGCTTATTAAAAAAAAATAAATCCTGAGTTTTCATCATACACATTGTAGCTTTCTAGCCATGCACTGGAAAATTCGCTTTGTGACCAGAAAAACAAGAGACATAACTATGGAGACCAAGCCCCTACATGAAAAATGGAATTTAAGGACTTATGACTTGCTTGGATACAGCAGAAAAGTGAATGAGTAAAACAGGCCTGTTCTGCTCAGTCATTCTCACTTGTAATGGCTCTGTGCTGCTTGCCAACAGCTCTTCCTCAGCCTTGGAGAACAGCCTGGGGAGCCTGTTCCAAGGGAAGTTTAAAAAAGTTTATCACTAGGTAGTTTTACAGTCAGGCAACTTCTGCTCCCGTCTGTGAGTTTTTGGGGGTTTGTACAACAAGCAGGGATGGTTGCAGGGCAGAAAGTCGAGCAGAGAGGCATTTCTGTGTTTCTGCAAGGAAATCCCTATTTAAATAGAGGCTAAAAGACAGCGCTCTCAGAAATCCCCCTGTGATTTCCAGACTGTGTCACTGCTGGCACCGCCCACAGACAGCACAGGGAGGAGGGACACACTCCTCAAAGGTGATGTCAGACCCCTGCCCAACACAGGACCTCTCCTGTGCCACATCAGAGAGCTCTGCCCTTGTGTGGTGCCCATCAAAGGACTCCAGTGACGTGGCTTCCACCCCTTCCCACTGGGGACTATTGCACAGTCTGACAGATCTTACTAGCTCGAAGTGTTTCTGGATTTCAGCCTGCATTTTCTGCACTAAAATTTATCCCATGACTCCTCGCCATACTGCTCGGACCACCCAAAACAATTCCTCAAATGCAGCTATTTATAACCCCTTGGGTAGTTTTAACATCACCTTGTTCCTTCACCCTCTTTGTCTCTCATTCAGACAAACCGTATGCATTTAATTCTTAATCCTTCTCCTCCTCTCCAGTCCATTAATCACTTTTGTTGCAGCTGTCTGGACTCCCCGGTAAGGGAAGACCCACACACACACATGAACTCTGCATCTCTTAGAAGTGCTGTCTGATAAAAGACACAGACTAATATGCACGCACACAGAAACACATCAGACGTTTTCCAAATTCACTCTTTTTATAGAAAGAGCTTAGCTGCTTTCAGGCAGGAAGCAAAAGGCATTTGTCTTTTTAAGTCCCCTAACAGAGGTGGAAAAGCAACACACTGTACATTTTTTATTCAGATAAGGAACTGCCTGACTCCCAACTCTTTTCCACAGCTGCTCGTTGTGCCTTGCAAAAGCAGAGTATTTATGATGCCTTCCTCTTCCAGTTCTTTAAGGAAGGTCACATTAAAACACCATCTTCTGCTTTTCAGCAATTGTTTGTCTCGCCTCCAGAGCAGTTCAGTGCTCTCCTCAGCAGTAACCTGCACCCATGCCTTGCTCTCTCCTTTGCCTCCTTTTTGCTACGAAAACTGCTCAGGGACACGGGCTGCAGATATGAACAGGGAAATCTAATCCAATATGCCCTTTCCTTAGGATTTTAGAACTTCTCATCGCTTATGAAGAGCAAAATAACACAGAGAAGGCAGAAGTTCCTTTGGGGCCCAGGGGACACCTCCTGCCAGCCTGATGTGGAAGTGCACCTTTGCTCCACCAGAGCCCCTAGGGCTGATTTGGGGCAGGTATAGCACTGACCTCTGAGCACCTGCCACCTTCCCCCAGAATGGGCTTTTCTATAGGGTATATAATTCAATGCATTTAACCCTGAATACTTTAAAGGCTGTTCAGTAACTACCAACCATGGCAGAAGATTGACTACCTATCTACAGTTTGGGATCAGGTATACAATAAAGACCTTGATTTTGCAGAAAGATGTAACTTCACATGGCTCCAAGTTCTACTTAATTGCAGCAAGAATAGGAAAAAACTGGGTAAGAGTGCATATGACACCCAAATGCACTTCAAAATGAACATTCATCAACTGCAAGGCAGCAAAGGGGGACAGTAGTCTTGCAGGTTGATGCCACTTAACCCACAGGCAATTTCCTTCCTCTAGCAAGACAACTACGACTATTTAGCACTAGAAGTCATTTTATTTCTTGCAAATGTCTAGGGCATTTTCACAACAGAGAGGTGAAAAAGAAAAAAAAGAAAGCATTCTCAAATAGCCAGTGAAAACCTGGCTATTTCCCTTTTCTAGTTTATTTGTAGGGTTACGCTATCCAGTACACATTTTTATTTAGAAGTTAAAGACAACACCCCAAACCCCGCTCTACTCACTTGCTTCATACCAACAAAACATGTGCATGCAAATATCCTGAGCATAAAGAGAAACTCTTAAAGTCATTATGACATTATTTGTACCCTGAAGCGAGTCCTAATTTGTATGCACTCTGCCGAGTACTTTCTGTCAAAGCTAAAGTAATTATTAGGAAGTATGAAAGCAGGTGTCACTTCTGGCAAGTTGTAAGATGGCTTTATATTCTCAGTTGCAATGGGATAAAAATGATCCCTAAAAAGAGCATAGCAGGCTATTACTTTACATCCAGTATATATATGTGAAATGTAACAGTTGCCGCCTGCACTGTTTTTTTTTCTCTTTGGTATTTTAATTAAAGATTCAAGCTCCTAAAAGACAAAACCTAAAAATATGTGCAAAATCAATCTCATTTTGCATAATTCCTATTTAGTTTCACAACCAACTGTCAAGCCATCTGACCCTCGTTTGCATGTGCCGCGAGGCAGGCGGCCGCGCTCGCTGCCACCGCAGTGAGACACACTCTGTCCCCGCTCACTGCCACACACCAACCCCCAGCTCCTGCCATGGGGCTCTGCCACGGCACACAGGGGACACTGATGGGGACGGTCACAGCGCCAACACCTTGCCAGCTTCAGGGTCTAAATTCAAACGCCTAACTCCACCTTTAGGCACCTGAACGAGCTGCCGGTGTTTCAAAGGTGCTGGGCACTCGGCATCTCCCGCTTGTTGCTGTCGAACTCGCCAGGAAGAACATCTGCCTTTAATTAATTCTGAGAGCTGCAGGTACGCAGGACCTTTGAAAGCCATCCCACTGATTTCAGCCCCTAAATATAAACCCAGGTGCCTACCTCTAGGCGGTCAACTTTCAAAATGCTGAAAAAGCAAAATAAAAAAAAAAGGTAGCATTATTAAATAAATAATAAATTTAATAGAACCTCACATGCAGACATTCTTAAGGCCTTTGGAGTCTTGTTCCATACTTGACATATGACGTGATGTAAAAGAAAGCAGATCTGACTTTGCCAGAAAGTAGCACTTCATGCTGTAACTGGAGTATGTACAATGCTAGTAATTAACGTAATTATAGTAAGGAAAGAAATTCTGGGAAACTTTCTTCAAAAGCTTCTCCTCTTCCCTGGCTAAGCAACCAAGCAAACCAACCCCCCAAAGTGGTTGTATTTATGCTAAGAGTTTAGGGAAATTGCAAATTTACTAGTGTATTTATTATGCAAGTTTAGTTTATTTTTCTTTCATTCAGCCATACACCCACAGTCTTGACAGTGTAGAACTTGAAAAGATTTTTTTCTTTTTTTTTTTTTTTAATTTAAAAACTGCAAACGGAACTAAAATACAGGCTACCACCTGCCTCTGCAAATCCTTCGCATGTGCATTTGAGCATCCGAGCACGAAGCAACTGACTGCCCTGCTGAGAATAATATTCAAACACAGTGGCAATATTGCACCCTTTTTCAGGGTGACGGTGACAGTGACAGTGCAGGGCTGCATGTGCACAAAATGCTGTTCTGCATCAGGAATGCCACGCTGCAGGACCAAGAGATGTTCTCCCTGGGGCTGACCAGAGAAGATCCTGGCTCCGGAAAGGAGCGCTGCTGGAGGCAGTGAAGGGACTCACTGGTCTGGGGCTTCCCTGTTTCTGACCGGGACGTGCCAAGTAAGTGTGTGCTTTCCTTGTGAGCATGCAGCATCATGTCTGTGCTTTGCATTAAAAAAAAAGGCACAAACCAAGGCCAGAATACATACACAACATGCAGTTGGGGGGAAAGGCTGGTATTGCCACAGCTGAATCCACACAGTTTCAGACACTGTACTATGTCCTGAACTCAGCCACCAGAGGCACTAAACCCTCAGAACAAAGGGAAAAAATTAATAGTTATTTTTAATATTTTATTTTCTATTAAAAAAAAAGCCTCAGATTCCAAGCAGGTTTAGTCTCTAGGTGGGAAGGTAAGGGGAGAGGAAAATATGCCTAGGGAAACCCAGAAATATACTTAAAGAAGTTCCACATAAGCCTCATGTAACATCAAGGGACCAGGATGACACCTGGCCCTGCCCTGCCTACAGCGTCCTGACAAAGCTGCTGTTACCACTGCTGTCATTTCAAAACTTCTCCCACTGCGAGCCCCGCTGGCACAGTGACCATGTGTGCCACCACCTCCCTGCCACGCTGCATTCCCAGAGCTGGCGCTGCCCCGCAGCCAGGAGGGCACTGGAGGACTCAGCCCACCGAGCCCCAGCAGGCTGCAGCCCAGCTCGCTTTGAGGCCACACCATGGCAAGCTAATCCTCACACCTGCTCCTCTGGCATGTTGAAAATGGGGTTTTAATCTTTGCAGACAGGCAGTTGTTCCCCACACCCATCCAGAGCAGCCACGTCTTGCTGCCACTCGCATCGAGGCAGGGAAGGAATGCCAGAGCTGCTGCCCAGCCACTGCCCCCAGGTGCAGCTGCAGAGAAACCTGGCCTGGAGAAGCAGCCAAAGCCATCGAGCTCCAGGGGTGGTTTAGGGATAAGAGAGGCTTGTCTTTCCTTGGTACACCAAGCAACTGCTTGACATGGTGCACACGTGAGGGTTGCGCATGGGATGATGTCTGCCCAAGCGTGGAGGGGGGAATCCATGTCACCACCAGGGATGCCTCCTTCCCTTGCTTCAGTTTGGACCTCCAGCTCAGTGCTTCATGGGCACTGCAGCACAGCACGAGAGATACTCCGCAGCCTCACCAGATTACCTCTTCCTGGGCACATATTGAGGCTGCATATTGCTCGCCTTGCCCAGGAGGAGGCAGATGAGATGCTGAAGATCTGCTTTGCCCTGACTCATCTCCACCACTGAGAGCCAGGTCACTACTCCCTACACACAGCTCTGCAGCCTTCAGCACAGCTCTGTCCAGAGAGACCAGTCAGGGGTCCTTGCCCACCTGAGTGACTTTTGGGGGAGAAAACTGCACTCTGGATTCACGCAGGAAGGCTGGAGAGCAGCCATATACCCTGCTCCTACCACAGCTCCCCAGGCTCCACAAGCTGGCTGGAAACCACACCATTATTTGTTTTTCTTTGACATTCCCAAACTGAGGAAACAAAAAAAGCAGTCAAAAAAATAGGAAGAACCAGGAAAGGCCACTGCGTATTTCTGTGCCATAAATTATGCTTAGGAGAGCATCAGGCCAACAAGTCATCACTCATCGAAGCAGGTTTCTGCTGTGCTCAGAGCACTGCACTACACTTCGTAAGAAACATTAACTGGACAGTGGCAGGAGAGGGGTCTCTGCTTCTCCTCTTCACCCCCACTCCAATTTCATCAAAACATTCTCCTCGCAATGCTCTGGTTATCTCTTGGAAAGGGAAATTTTTATTTTAGTGCATAGGACATGGTAAGATGCATAGTAAGTGCACAGTAAGATGCTTTAGGACTTAACAGGAAAGCCTCTACCAAACCCAAACGTGCTTCTGTTAAGAAACTGTCCTGCTAAATCCTGGACGAAGCACACAAGATCAAACACGTGTATACCTCCCCACTGGCAGTAGGAGGTGCAAATGCAAACCCACTTGCCTTGGGTCCTGGCAGCAAAGCCCCAGAGCTGCATCTCCTAGTGCTGCCCTCTGAAGACCTGTAGTTCTGTCAGGAAGGCAGCAGGAAGGACAAGGAAGTCTTGCATGTTACTCACGAATGGTTTCCTGCACGTGTGATGAGACCAACAAACACTCCTACCAGTGTCCCACTAAAGGGCTGTTACTGGGAAGACGCATTGCTCCTGTGAGACCAGGCTGGTGGCGAGAGCCCCGATACACAATGCTGGGCTGTGCCATTAGAAGCGAGGAGACAGCACTTGGGTTTGATTTACTTCAGGGAAAGTGTTCTCCAGCAAGGTTTGGGGTGGGAACAGGACTGCATTTTGTAGGTGGGAAGGCGGTAACACTTCAGGAAGAAGCGTTGATATCTGCAGCTGAAATAAACCCAGCTACAAGCTGGCGATGCTAATTTGAGAGCCTTGACACCTAAAGCACAGACAACTAAGTGTGCTCTTCTGGGCGCTTCTGCAAGTGCTGCTGCCCTGGCTTCTCACACAGCCCTGCACCCCAGACACGTGTGTTTTGTGCTACAGTGTGCTGTCACACGGGGACAGCCACAGAATGCTCTGCTTGCAGGGACTCAGGAGCACCACTCGTTTTCCTGCTGGTGTCAGTAGGAAACAGCAGCGACACAACAAGGGTATCATCCTCGTGGAGGGTATTCCCAAGGGCGCCTGCAAAAAAAGTCACAGGCACGACCCTATTTTCCCTGCACCTTAGCACCCCGGAAACACTCTCTGAAGGGTTAGTCCACCCACTGCAGTATTTCTGGTAATGACTCACAAAATCCCACACGAGTCTGATACCACTTGCTTGGTAAAACCAGATGCCAACACGAAACTGTGCATTTGGAGCTCGAAAAAACCCGAGGAGGGGGGGAAAAAAAAAGACAAACCCTTACTAGTTGTTATTAGTAGCAGAGTGGTGGAAGAGGGAGCTGTCAGTGTGTGGTGTGAGAGCAAAGCTGGTGGCTGCGCACACATCCTACAGACAGGGTACGAGACACGGGCTCTGCCTGCCTGCGTGTTGTGACTTACACAGATGTTCTCTTAATTTCTAGCATGTGCACAGCAAAAGGAGCATTAGTTTGGAGAATGACGTGATTGTCTGTGTAGGAAGGGTAAGAAAGGAAAAGTTTTGGAGCCAAACTGTTCCCAAATGCACTCAAAGGGCTCTTCGTGAAGTCAATGACAAAATTCAGACAAGACTTCATAGCGCTTTCTTCCTCTCATTTAAAAACCCAAATTAAATTACACTCAGGGATCTTCGGAGATTCAGGAGCATGAAACATATTGGTGCATCACAGTGTTCACTCACCACTGCAAAACATTAACTAAACTTGCTCAGAAAAATGTGTTGACTATTTATAGAGAAGCCAAGGGGAAAAAAAAATAAAAAAAAAAGGAAAAAAAATAGAAAAAGATGCTTGCTGGGCTGTTGGGTTTTTTTGGTTGGGTTTTCTTTTTTTGGCAGACTTCATCTGAAAGCAGCCAAACTCCTTTCTGCTTCTGTAAGGCAAACTAACAGAGCACTGAGGTCACAGGGAGAGAGTACTCCAGGTTGTGCTTGAACTCAGGACAGCCTTGTCACAGGTGCTTTGTCCAAAATGTACCGACCTCCTGCTTAAGCCCTGCCTTAAGGAGAGATGCTGCTTAACTACTGCCTGCAAGAGAGATCCTTCCACCAGGCTGCTCAGGAGCAGGCAGGTTAGAGGTGATTTCATCCACCTCAAGGGATGCAGGGTCACGCACAGGAGCTGCAAACACCCTGCGCTCGTGGGTGCCCAGCACCCCACAGGATGGAGCTGTCACACGGCTCCCATGAACTGGGAAGGGATGCTGCAGCAAATTCACTCTCGTGACAAGTAAAGCACGTCCAGAATCTTTAATTTGGTCCGTTTTCACAGCAGAAAAGATAAAAAAATCTGTGTTCAAATAGCTTGACTGGAAAGAATACGCAGCATGTGAAGGCCAGTGCCAAAAAATTCCAATTAATCTCATTTAGGGTTTTGGTTGGGCTTCTTTTTTTTTTCAGTTTAACATATGAAATGAATTCCTGAAATGAATAAAACTCATATGAGGAAAAAGGCAGGTAAAGGTAATTCCAGAGGTACCTTATGGCAACACCTAAAAAGCAGGCATGTCTCTTCACCATAAAACAGACTGCAAAGGGCTCTGCGAGTCTGTTTGCACATCACCCTCCCCACAACAGCACTGATATCACCAGAAACCTCAGGTATGCCCCCACCTGCCTCCTCAGCTGGGCAAAACAACAGGTCTGAAGAGCTACTGTTGGCTCAGTGAACTCAAAGGCTGTGAAACTGCTCCATCAGCTGGCTGTAACACGTCCCCCTCCCCTGTACATTGTAATGACCTGAGCGCTCAGCCAGAGAGGACTCTGCCTCACCTCCAGGTGCTGACATTGCCTGAAGCAAAGGGTAACAAAGGAAAAGGTAAGACAGCAGAGGGGAGTTACTTTGGAAAGCTGAGCAGCACCAAACAGAACCGCTGCTGTTCTTTTGGCGAAGCTGGAGATCCGTATAACACTTTTTCCTCCTACTGAATGTATTTACTCTTCAAAATCGATCTCCTCTGCCACTATTTATTGCTGCACGTTGCTCGGCGCTTCTGAGAAACTGCATGGAAAGTCACAACTTGTAAAACTGACCCCACAGGGCCACGCCACCGGCGCATGCACCATCCCAAGAGGCAAGCCTGCCAAAGCCACGCTGTGCACATCATCACTAAACCCCAGACCGAATGCAAACCCCGCTGTATCACAGCTTTCCATTGGGTTTGTACAACCTTCCTGTGAAATGCCAATTTACTTCACGTTCCTACAGCTCACTGCCAGTGTGAGGCACTTGCAGCTTTTACGCAAGGCAGATTTCGTAGTTAAAACATTAGAAGAGATAATTAGATGCCTTTTGGAAACAGAACATAGCCTTGCACATGAGGACATCAGGCACGGGACTGGGAGTGGGACATGGACATGCTAACACCCCCTTCCCAGGGTGCAGACTCCCCTCTCTTACGGGCTCCGGAGCTGCACAGCTTTTTCTGTTTTTTATCTGATCCGCAGAAGCAGAAATATTTGCTTGCAAACTATGAAGGGCCTGAATCCAGTTACTGAGTACACATTTCACTCACACTGATATCGGAATGGATGGCTGCCAGTTTAGTGTCTTGGCTGGCGTTCAAACACGCTGATTGCTGAGCCTCCTTGGATTCCCAGTTCATGATTTAAATTAAAAAAAAAAAATCTAAAGAGAGAAAAAAATCCCTGAGCACCAAACAAATAACCCTCCACAAACATTTCTGGGATACTACAGGGCTAATTTCCCCCCTCTCCTCTTTCGTAAGCTCAGTCTCTAGAAGTGAGTGCATACAAGGAGCACTCTGTCAAAAGAAGCAACGAGGGAGTTTGGACTTTATCTCCAAAGCTGCGACACAGCGAACATTAGATTCCTCCTAGCCAAGCAATTTTCACACATGTACCAGGGGCCAGCCCTCATTAAAGTCAGCAGCAGAGAAAAAGATCTGTTTACGCTCCCGTACCGTCACTTGAAAAAACAGAGAGGGGAAAAAAAATAAAAAAATGAGAGAATTAAAATCCTGAAATGTTCTGAGACAGATGTCACAGCCCAGTGACGGGGAAGGGAAAGGCTCTTTGCCTTACGCACACCTATTTGTTTATCTGCTGTTCTCCTCAGTCCTTACTACCACAATCCAGTGGGTTGGGAGTGGGTTCGAGGTCCCCAACACCCCATCTCTGAGCCGTGCATCAGCCCACTCAGACACTTCAGCTGAACGTGGCAGGTGTTTGCTAACAGGCTCTGCAACACGTTTGGGAAGGGCTGCCTGGAACTGTAAAAGGGTTTTTTACGACAGTTTAATAAGCCCGGTGCAGGGTTCAGTGCCTTCTTTTGTGAGGCTGTAAATGTAAGTGACCAAAATCTGAACTGTGTGGCGGTACACGTGTAACCTGTAACTACCCCAGTGAAAGGCAAATGCAGTCACACAGTGTCTGCACGGCTGGCACTGATCCTGCCAGGTCAGTCTGCCTCTGTCCTCCACGGATTACCACAATCCACAGAAATCAGGTAGAGCTATTCCGTGATAACTGCTTGCACTAATTATTAGAAAATTCAATTTTATGCTAATCTGCCTGAGGGGAGGTGAGCATAAAATTAACTTGACACATTTATTTAACTTTTTACAGTATTATTATTACTTAAAAATTACGACAGCATTGTGCCCAGAGGCCCCAGTCGGGATGGAATCCCACTGTGCTTGGCATCCCACTGTGTGTGCATTAATGTCCTCCCAGCACCATTTCGAGGCAAAGGCTCCATCCCTGCAAACTGTTCTGCAACTCTTGCCCTGAAGACTGGGAGCAGTGGGGCCACAGCAATAAAAGGCACAAGTGGAGCGGGTGCATTAAGCCACCACCATCCTACCATGGCAGCCCACACCAAAAAACATTCCTATTTTGGGAGAAAGTAACAGTTCAGTCACTTTGGGTTTTACTGTTAAACACACAGACACAAACATCCCCTCTTATCCACTGCTGTGGTTTTTTGCTTCTGTCTTATGAACAGGACAGTCACCCAGTGAATGAAAAAAGTCACAGGAGGGGGGAGGAAAGGTCCCAGAAAAAAGATCCACGTCACTAACTGATCCAGGGAACTGCCAAAATCTCACCTTTTATTCTAGATACACAATATGGAACAACACATTTTTGCCTTGCAGTGAACTTTGAAATACCCTTTGAAGAGTATCTGCCTGAGCAGAGTAGCTAGCTGTTCCAAAGCAGCTAGCTGGTGTACAAATGCCAAGCCTAAAAGGTCACCGTGTGGACAATCATAACCACTGACTGTCCTTGACTAAGCTGGTCTTTTTATTTATATTCAATATGCTTAACCTCACTGAACAACTGTACTGGTCAGACAATATTGCCGTATTAATCGATATGATATCATTATTCTAACTGACACAGATTCAACTATTTTACAGTATTTCATCAGAAGCAGGGAAAATGGGAGCTTTTCTGGGTTAGGGCCTTAAAATCAAACTACTCAGAGTACCAGCTGTACTGACACGGGGTACACAAAGGAGTGAAGGAAGAATTGCTGAGAAAGGGAATGGTGCCCTTGGGAGTCATTAGAAGACTGTCAGAATTAGGAGAGCATGAGCATTGGAAGACTATCTCTTCCCCTGGCTCTTTGACAGCGTTTTAGAAACAAGACATCCATCCTGGGCACTCTCAGTGTTCGCTGGGGCTGAAGGGCACAGCACTAAAGTCACCATGGTCTAAGTCTCAAGAAGCTTCAGAGGCTCCTCAGCTCAGGAGGATGGGGAGATGTCAGCAAACATACTCTGCTCCCTGACCTTCCCCACACCCCAAAAAGAGCTGAGATTAGCCCCTACAAGCAAAGAAAAAGTAGAAACATCAGTAAAACATTCACCTGAGTGGACTGTCCTGCCAGCCTTATTTCAGCCAGGGTGAAAGCAAGCACACTCACCTTTAAGGCTGCTCCTCCACAGCTAACCTGGCTCTCCGTGCCCAAACACTGCACAGACCCTGGAGCAAATTTAAACCAAGCTCATGCACTGGTGTAGCAAGTGGAGTTAGGCCTTTTCCAGAACTGCAGTGCTTTCCTTCAAAGTGGAAGTTTGGTTAACATGTCTTCTGCCACCCCCCTACCTTCCTCTGCCTCTGCTCCTGCTGCAGCTCACTGGAGCTGTTTCAAGGTACAATTAAATATGTCAAGCCTTTTACATGCAACTGCAACCCTGCAGCACAGAGCAACACGGAGGCAGATGAAAGAAAAAGAATCTATGATTTAGGCACACACAAATTCGGTGTATTTTACATATCGCTCCTGAAACTGAGTGGCAGCCCACACCAAAAAGACTTCTGTTTGGGAAGAAAGTGACATTTGAGTCACCTTTGTTTTTTCTCATTAGATACGAAGACATCAAACACCACCTCCTGCCTAGTGCCTTGTTTTCTTTCTTCTCTAAGGGCACGTATTTCTGTGGTCCTTCAGAGCGCTGCCTGCTTGACTCAGCACCCTGACCCTTTGTGGTGCATGTACACTGTCCCCTCCTGATGAACCGTGCGAGATGCCACCCATGGCTCTGCTGAGCTGCCTTTGGTTAGATTACACAGCAAGAAGAACTTCCTGAAAGGGGGAATTTAGCCCTTTTAACTTTTTATTCCTTTTAGCAGTTGATTCCGTGCTTTTTAATTGCCTAAATAACAATAACATCTATTCTTTGACAACAGGCCTTTATCAGGTTTAAAAAAACCAGAAATCGAATTAACCTGCTTACTTCAAAGCCATGCTCTCATAATTTTAGCTGGCACATCATGAACAAAATGGTCTAGAACTAAACCTCAAACAGTCATCTGGAGAAAAACAACATATTTTCCCATGTCATCACCACTATAGCACATACTAACCGCAGCTATTCAGCCTGTCAATTTTCAGTTTATATTATGATAACTTTACCTAAAAGCATTTCGTGGTTCAAAAACAGCAAGTGCAATGCCAAGGAAACATTTGCTGAGCTGACGAGCGTGGCAGCCCTGGTGTGAGGAATATGCTTTCTGAGGAACAGGAAGCAGAGCAAAAAAGATCTTTCACTGGGGACAACAGACTTCTCAGAAATTCCCCAAAACGCCGCTTCAGGTTGGCTTGATCCCACAGCCTAGTCATAGCAGGTTGTGAAGAAGGAGGTTTAGTTTGGTCCTCGGGGGTGAATTTACCCAAATAATCTCCAAAAACTGTTGATGAATGGGAAAAGGAGCACGCGAATCCTTTTGACTTGCAATGGCATCTCCACTGCCACACAGAGGAAGGTTTTTCACATCCACTGAGCATTTGAGAGAGGTAAAAAAGGTACAGATTCACGTGAGTCTGGACAGGGAGCAATGTGAAAGGCACAAAAGCAATGCATTTTACAAGGGCTTCAGCAAATCCACTTTTAGCTGTGCAACGCCCATTATTCACGAGGCACCAAGCATTATCCAGTCTTTGGCTGCTGTCCTCATTTTAAGGAGGACAAAGGCAAATCTCTCATTAATGGAGCAGTGTGGTTCAAATCCTATATTAAAAACCCCTTGACTTTGACAACTGTATGCCCACGCTCAGGCTTCAGAAATGTTCTCATGCTACAACACTGCCTGTGCCACCACTCCAAAAGAAGATGAGAAGTCCCTGGATAATTCCCCAGTGACCTGGAGCAAGGAGAGGACTGTCACGACAGCAAGAACTTTAACCGTGTGCTTAGGTAGGGGGACAGCAAACCAAGTTAAAAAACCTAAACCAAATGAAAACAAACAGAAAACCCTGGAGAAGCCTAAGAAAACACTGCAGGCTATGGCATTACTGTCTTCTTTGCAGTGATTTGCCCAAGGTTGGGCCACAGCAGCACCACGCAGGTTTCCATAATAAATTAATTGGCAGCTTTGCTTTTGCAAGAGCACTCGGAGCCACTTCGCTTTGCACCTTCCCTGCTCCTCGTCCTCAGCAGAACTGTGACTTCCCAAGGAACAGGAATGCATTTCCCCTTCTTGATTTAGGTGGGAGACACACTGAAGGTGAGGCATTCGCCCCAGGGACAGCTCATTTTAATTGTGGCTGGACTCCAAACGAGTCCCCCTTTAAAGGGTCACTCTTAAGTCAGGCTTTGTTCCCCACTCCTCACTTTTTATGAACTGGGAAGGATGCGTGGTCCTATGTGTCCTCTCTGGGCAGACCTTCTGCGTGGAAGGAAGAAAGAAACAGTAAGCAGGGTCAAGGCTGGTGAGAAATGTGCAGGGCCATGCAGGTGAGCGTGCATTTCTCCCAGAAGCGAGTGAGAGGTTATCCACCTGCGGCGTGCCCAGGGCTTACGGTGTGAGACCCAAGTGAGAGCACACCTTCCGCGCTCTCGGGGTGAGTCTGACCCATCCAGCGCTCACCAAACACACAGCTGAGCTCCTCCCCTGCCCCGACAGGGATTTATGCCCACGAATGCACTGCTGCTCGCGTGCACCGCGCTCCCGGCGCAGACGCCAGAGCCGGGCTGTGCACAAAGCCAGGTCTGTGTGGGGACCAGGCGCAGCTGCCAACAGCTGTACTGTGCCCTCATCCCATGCGAGCTTCAAGGGAGCCACCAGGAGAAAAGCGGGAGCACTGCAAGTTGTGTCCACCCACTCGATGAACCAACATCCATTTTTGATGCAAGTATTGCAACTCAGCAGTTGGACTATGGAATCCCAGACACTATGAGGCTTTCTTAATTTAGAACAGCTACGTGCGCTGTCAACTACTGAAAATCTCGGTGTGCAGAAGGAAATGTTTGGAGTCAACAAACTGAAAAGTGGATTTGTGTTGGATTTTACAGCATGCTGGATGTTTTGAAGATAAAACTTGAGGAGATCTAGCATCAGGTCGAAATCTCCGTTAAATCTTTTATTATTTTCAGACTGTGCAATACGCTTTAGTTGTGTTAAAAAAATTAAAATAAAAATAGCCCATGGTTCGCAGTTGAGGCTTTATCATATTCACAGTACTCAGACGTGTATCTGACTTTAAATCAGTGAAGCCAACTGCAATCAGAGGGATAAGGGGGTGTTAAAAAGTTAAGTGCGCCCTGAAGTGTTGTCCTGAACAAGAATTAGCCACAAGTATGTATTAGATGTCTCTAAAATAGGTCTTTCGTGTCTAATAATAAGTGCAGATCACAATATATCTTGTGTATGAAAGGGTAGGAAAAGCTACGTGTCTTGAAGAGGAAGACTGAACAGAGAAGAACTGAAAGCCTCTGGGCATAAGATGTGATTGTTTTATTAGAAGGAAGATTATCACAGGGAGGCCAAGGATAAAGTTGAAACTTGAAAGGCATCTGAGTCAGGGAAGTTGTTCCAGATGGCAGAGCCATGTGGGATGTGACTTCACCATCTACTGTGGAAATAAAAAGGATGAAATGAAAACTTAAGTGTTGCGAGAGCATACAGGACTGACAGGAAAATAAGAAAGAACTGAGAGCAGGAGAAGGAAATTAAAGGCAGAGTGATGAAATGAGGCCTTCAGAAATTCTGAAGTGCAGCAACACCACTTCAATCAGCCAGAACAAAGAAGGCTCAGTCACGTTGCTTCAGATAAACCCAAACATCTCCAAGTTTCAGTGCCCGTCCGGAGCACATTTCCCCTCCTTTGAGGTTTGACACATCACGTGGGCAGCACCTCAGGAGCATCTCTGAGCTTGCACTGAAGGGACAGTCGATTTGCAGTATCCCATTACTACTGATTCCACTCCTAGTGTTATATCCAGCACCATAAATGAGTTCGACAGAATGGTATCACATGGTGTCTTGGGCTACTTTAATGAGAACTTTTTAAAAGTGACCATTAGGCTGAATATGATATAAGACTTACTAACAAGTCCTTAAGGGAAGTGCAGGAAGCCATGAGGTCTGGACACTGGGAACTTAATAGGGCAAACCACTGAAAAACGCATTGCAGAGACCCGTCCCATCCTGTCAGGAAAACAGACACACATGATCTACATAAATAGGTCTTGTGCACATCTTTTTCATGTACATGAAAATAAAACAAAAATAATAAAAAGTACAAGCTAACGGACAAAGATCTGAAACAGATTCAGACACTATTTGCAGGCTGTAAATTCCCTTTGATTCGAAGATGGGATTTTCAGCCATAAAGTAGGGGTGATCTTCCTGGACTAGTTAGTCCATTCACCATACGACAGCTCAGGCTACCATCCACAAAATGACTGCAAAGGCAGGTGGATTTGGAAGGCAAGGTACACACTGTCTGAAACCTCCCTTCTCCTCCACTCATGCACATCATGACTTCTTGGGCTTGGAGAGTCCTTTTATTACCATTATGTATTCAAACACCTAGCCAAAAGGGGCTTTGACTACAAACCTAATGCTCAATACTAAGTCCAATAAGAGAAATTCTTTTTAAAATGACAGAGAAGCACATATCACACATATAAATAATCCCTGAAAATTATTTCAGAGCTATGTCTGAGCTCACTTTCTGTACTGAAAGCCTAGCCTGAAGTCTATCAAATCAATAAAGAGACTTGGAGACTTCAAAGCTGACTTTAGGCTACAGTATTTTCCCATGACTAATGCTTTTCCAGTCATGTTCCTTCCCGGTCATGGCTTCTCCATTTCAAAGCAACTGAACTTTTAACCTACCTAAACTAACATAGTTGAAAACGACGGATCTGAAGCTTAAGAGTCTTGGTCTTCATAAAACTGCCTTTGCAGAAGCCCCAGAGCCTGTGGTCAGCTGGCTACTTGTTCACCTGTCCCCTCTTCCCAGTGAAAGGATGCTTACATAAATACTCCTTAAAAACAAACAAAGAAAACCCTCCAGAAAAAAAAAACCAACACAAAATGAAACAAAATTTAAAAAAAAATCTCCTCTCTTGCAAAGGATAAACTTGTTCTTCCAGGACACAAGATTAATCTGATTGCTTTAAACTATCTTGGCTTTATCTGGGTCCGTAAATGAGACACATAACTGCTCCAGCCATGTACGTCAGCCCGCCAGACACAAAGCAGCGCTAAAATCCAGGCTGCAACTCTTGCATATCTTTCACGCTTATTCTTTCAGCCTTGAGGATGTTTTCTTGGTTAGTCAACTTTAAATCTATCTATTGTGTATACAGCACTATTCAAAAACAGCACTCAAGCGTACAAGATAAGCATGTGCCCCACTGAGTTACTAAACATGAGATAATAAATTTGCATCCCGGTGAATTTACTACTACTGTGGTAGCTGCCTGCAATGCACAAACAGCACAAAACCTGAGTGCTGTGCCAAGTGAGTGAGAGGCCTTGTGCAGAAAAATGCCAGTGCTTTTGGGACGCACAAACAAGAGGTGTGTAAGGAGAAATTCAGCAGCCACTGAAAACAGGGCCTGCCGCACATTAAACGCGTATAATGAGGACAAAGAGAGAATTTCTCAATGAGAACAAGAAGGCTCTTTCCCTTGGCACATATGGGGAGAAAGCCCCCAGCTGCAAGGAAAAGAAGGCAGCTCTAAATGTGCCTTCACTGCAGAAGTAAAATGTGAGCAGCATGACAGGGGAGGAGCACAAGAGCTTTGCCAAAGCTGCCAGGAAAGATTCAGAGCTCCTTGGGGCAGAGGAACCCAGCTCTGTGCAGAAGAGTCATCAAAACATCCCAGGTACATGAGAAAGACACGTTTAAGCAGCCAGAAACAAAACCACCACCAGGATTTCGAACAAATTCAGCCAGGGCCCTTCTGCTAACACATCCCATTCTCCCAAAGGAAGGAGAGAGCAGGATTTGTGCTCTGCCATCCTTCTACACTCACCCATCTCTGCATCCTCCAACAGCCCAGCCTTGCTTCCCACGCTGCCATGCTGTCCTGGCCCCCTGGATGCAGCAGCAGGGCTCGCTGCCAGCCACTGCCAAAGGGACTTTGCAAGCTCTCCCTTGCAAACTCTCTCACCTCTCTTGCCCGCTGAATTTAGCAACAAGAATAACCAAACTGTTGGAATTTAATTGCCTTTGAGAAATTAGCCAAGAAGGTGTTATTGGAGGGGGGAAATGGGGATGGACAAGCAGACAGACAGACACCATCACCACCACACATACTTCATGTCCTTGGAATCCAGGCTAAAATCACGGAGGCTCTGGAGCAGAAACACTCATGAAAGTATTTCATAACGCTTTACCAAGGAGTGATATCAGTATCATTATCTGCATTTTATGGCTGCAGCACTGACTGGTCATGACATGCCTCAAGCCACCCATCAGACAGCTGGTCCTTCTGGCTCTGCCACTGTCTCCTGACTGCAAGTCAGTGCCCCAGCAGTGCAAAGGGTTGCAGGAATTAATATGTGGATATCTAAGCACCAGCTATTCCGTTTGCAGACAGGACAGAGAAGGAAGAATATATCACAAAGTTATGATAAACACCAAGAAATGCAATTCTCCTTCCAAAAGGCAAGGCCTGCCACTAACAGGTTCAGTGCACTTGGCACTGCAGGTACATTTAATGAAAAGGCACCATAGGACAGGACTGACTGGGTGTTCCCTTAGATTAACAACCAAAGCAGAAGCCCAAGGACTGAGCAAGGGATAAGGTGGGATCTGAACTCCAGCTTTCTGATCAAGTGTTTCCTCAAACTCCTGCGGGACCCACTCTAAGAAACCCATGTTTCCAGTGCACTTCCAATCCAGCCATGCTTAGCATTATTCAGCCAAACCTTATCAAGGCTGAATTTTAACTATTTTCCTTTGTTCCTCTGGCATGTGAAAGGATAAAGTAACTGGTAACTGGTCAGGAATCATTTAAATGACAATTTACCATTTTTACCATTTATCATTTTTATCACTGAAATGATAATTTAAACGACTCCTTGTTTATTAATAAAATGCAATTTCCCTTATCTTATTCCTTAGGTTTCAAACTCTTCGCATCACAATTACTTCTTATAAGGGAAGAATGTTCCTATCATCATAAGCTGCATCTAAAAAGATTAGAAAATAAGAAGACAGGAATTACTGAATTTATTTTTTTAATGCAAGAAATGGTAGGAGAGCGCAGCATGAATTGTTTCTTTATGTCTCTAATTGCGTATCTTTCCCAGTATCTCCTCCTTCCTTACTGTATTCAGGTGAAGATCAAGGACACAATTTCTCCCCTGTTCCACCATAAAATAAAACACAAGTAATGAGCCCAAGCAGTCCTGCCCTCTGCCATCAGTCTCCTACCTGCTGTCAGCCTGTTTGACACCAGCAGGGTGGAAATGCCTCAAACTGGATGCCAGAAGCTGTCCCACACTGCTGCTGTTATTACTAGTCTTAAGACTGATGGCCCACACAGGTAATTGCATTTCTAGTGACAAACACCTGAAATCCAAGTTGTTTGCAGTATTTCAGTTGCTGCATTGCTACCACTACAAATTATTGCCTATTAATGCAACGTCAAAAAAGTACCACGTCAGGACACAGCCTTGCCCTCGTTTTGTGGGCACCTTCCTTCATCAACGTGTCAATTCTCCTTCCCGGACCACCTCTGAACTACACTAAAATGAACCAAGTGAAAGGATGCCATCAGAAAGGAAAGGCTTTTAAGAGCACAGTGCTTTGACACACGGGCACAGCTCCCCACATGAGCGCTCCTCTCGCTCCATGCCATCCCCTCTGCCCAGGCAGGTAGGCTGGATTAGAGCCACAGGGGCACCTTGCAGGGTCACACACTGTTTAGATAAGGCACTGGTCTGACGAAGAGCCATGCAAAAGCCTCCTACAGTCTCTCTTCCAGGAAGGTGGTTTACAGACAAACAATCATCAATCTGCAACTCCTCGTCCCCCACACCATCTTCACCAAAACAGAAATGGAAAGTACAAAAAAAAACCCCGCCCCAGAACCAAAAAGAGACGCTTTAATATTGTAAATCTTTTCTAAACCAAACCACTTGGGCTTTCCAGCACAGTGTAGACACAGACTGAACTCATCTGAGTGCAATTTCAGCTTCAGCTCCACTGACACCACACCACATTTGCACAACCACAATCAAATAGTTTGCTGCATTTTGAAGTCCTGAAGGAACACGTAAACAGAAATGTCTTCACTGAGCTTAAATGCATTATGTCATAAGCCTTAAAATGCCAATCATAACTTAATTAAGGACCATTTGTCCTACTTCCATTTGCTTTCCTGAAGAAGCAATCACTTTACACGTTGCCTTTAGCACTGGTCTCATCAGACAACAGGCTTTGTGTCAGCATGGTGGTTTCCCTCTGACCACGGATAAACACCATTCCCTACGGCTTTGAGGCTCCAGCCCTGACATGCCAGACACTCTTAAGAGCTTGCACAGATCAAAATGCGAGCTCAGGGCTCAAGTTCGTAAGAGAAAAAACAGCTACCACAGGTCTATGTGGGCCACAGGGTTTTGTCCCCTGCCATCCAGTGCTCTTTCACCTGCTGCTCTCTACTTTCAACCTCAATGCAGTTACTTCAGTGAACAAAGCTCTTCCTGCTCTTTCAAACCATTTTTATGCACTTAATTGGTGCAGATCTGGGAACAAAATGGGAACTGCCAGTCCCAATCTGACCAAGGAGCAGCATTACATCTGCAATTCTGACTGAGCTGCCCCGTGACGATGCTCCTGGCAAGACCTTACTACGCAGCTCGACTGAAACCAGTAACTAAGTCAAGATTTAACGCTGGTGAAATACCTGCATTACAGTGAAAAATTATCTTCCTTATTGTTTTCACGTGTGGTTTATACAAGAGACTTCCTCTCGAAAACGTGGAGTACAGCTCGTTCTGCATGTAGCCTGTCTTATCCACGCTCCAGGGGGTGCAGAGCCAGCACGCATCTGCTCGCAAGAACAAAACACATCCCTCTAGTACTAGACACACTGAGCCAGTGTTTACACACTGAGCTGCTAATAAAGAGACCCGGGAATTCCAGAACACGAGACTTATATTTATTACTATTTCAGATTACCACAGAACGTGCCAAGTTCGGGCACTTTAAATTATGAGGGCTGCTATTGCACATTCCCTTATCAGCCTTTCACACAACTGCGTTACTGAAGCATCCCGATAAGAATGTCTAAAATGTCTGCTATGTTTTAAAACAGCAAACTCTTCCTTTTCAGCTCTGACCCAGCCACTTCAGTCAACAAAGCTCTTTCTGCTCTTTCAAAACATCTACTCACTTAATGGTTGTGATCATACTGCCTGTCTTGGAAACTGCTACTCCCAAAAATAATACAGCGCAGTTATTTATTCATGGTAGTGGCTTGACATGATATTTTGAGGACTACTATTTCAAAACATGGAATGAAACACGAACATCCATCTTTCGACGAGAGACCTAAGTACCATGCTTCAGAACATCACACCCAGAGCATTAACACACCTTTGACATGAAGGAAATCAGGAAACTGTGCAACTAAAATGACCAACTTGCCAAAACCAGCATACGTTTTTGCACTTGCTTTTACATTCCCAGGCTCACTAAGATCTCTCTCTCTATATATATAGATAGACATGTGTGTATGTGTGTACACATTCTCAACTGCATTTCCCAGGAAGGTGCCAGTCAGAGGAAGAACAGTGAGTAAAAAGCCATTCCTACCATAATGAGCAAAAATAGTTTTATCTGTTGTCATTCTGGGGTTGTCAAGCTCTTGGTTAGTTGTTTCTTCTAAAGCCTGTTGTCTGTAAGCTCACTCAATGTCTTTGAACCAATACTTGATAATAAACTTAGCTATATTACAAAAGCTACAGTTAGAATTGAACGTTAGAAGACTAAATTATGGAAGCCATTTACCTCTACCGCTGCACTCATTTCATTTTGCAAGAATCCCACCTTGGGAAGGAAGGAGGGGCAGGTGGAGTGGGGAATGCACAGCTAATTAGCGAGCTTTCACAATTTAATCCAACCTGCCAACCCATTTTTCTGCCAGTCCTGCCCACATAAATAGGATGAAAAGCAGAAAGTCCAAGTTCTTCACACTTTTGTATCTCGGTTTCACCACTTCTGATTGTCTGCCTGGGTACCTCTGTCCCCTGATACACCATCCACAACTCCCTTGGGGCTCCAGAACCAGGAAAACCATTCCCATCCAAGGCGCCCAGCAGCACATGTCGATCTGAGAGCAAAGAGGCTCCAGGCAGCTAGCTGTCCAAGCTCTTCCTAATGCTCAGCACCCTTGCTGCAGTCCCGGGAAGCCACCCGAGGCCGGGTGATCCTCCACAGCAGAACTGCAGGCAATACCTGTGCCGGCTGCACAGCCACAGCCACGCGCCACAGACTCCAGCAGGCTCAGGCATTTGCAGGGCACACTGCAGGGGAAAGCTGTACAGACACACTTGTTTGACTCTTACCAGTGACAGGCAGCACCCCGCTCGGTCTAATTAGCATAATCAGAGAGGATGTAAGAAGAGAAGCGGGGCTAATTAGCTGGAGCAAAGCACCTTGTCAGCTGGGGAATCTCTGCACGGGGCTCGGATGCACAAATAGATGTACCCATCGTGACTGAGCTTTTCTTACTCCCTGCAGTCAGCAGGTATTTCATTATGCCCAAGAACTACTTACTGCTGAAGCAACGTGTCTCGTCATGTGAGAGCAGAGTGGGGCGATTCCTCAGTTCTTAATGCTGCTCTTTGGAAGCAGAGCGCTGCAGGGGTCTTACATCTCAATGTACGGTGCTTTCTCCCATTGCGTGTGTTTAGACAGACCCTCAACAGCCTTCCTTTGCATCATCTTTTCTGAGGGAGGAAGATCCTATTGTGTCTGTCATGGATTTGGTTTTTTCTGTTTCCTTGTATAGCATTCTAGGTAGTCGAAGAGGAGAGGCAGGGCACAATGCTGAGAACACTCTCACTACTTCACTGTACCTTCCCCACTTCAAAATACTCTCCAGATGGAAAGAGTTTATTTGTAAGTAGGCAAGCAGAAGGCTGACTGAAGAAAAGTGATAATTACATTAGAATAATAATAACAACAGGAAAACCCAGAGCTAATGAAGACTGCCTGCTTCATTTAATTTAAGAAGAGACTTCACCCTGTAATGAAGACATATAAAGCTCTACAGCTCACTCGCCCGTTCCACGAATGTCATCGGGAGCAGCAGGACTGCTCACTAAGCCAAATCCCAGCAGCTGAACTGGTTTGACTGGTCAACGATAACAAGAAGGAAGTGCTTGTACTTACACTGCCTTGATTGCTCTGCAGGCTATCCCTCAGGTTGAGTAAAGATAGTTATACAAACACTTTAATGGCTCTGGTAAAAGTAAAAAGGATTCTGGTAATTTGCACCGTGGAATTAACGGACATGTCTTAACTCAGAAACATGTCCCACGGACCTGCCCACTTCACACAGTACATGACTGAAAGACAGAAACATTATTTTGCCTCTTTTCCCCGTAAGAAGCTGATTCTTTAACAAAGTCTCTTGCAGAGCACAGCTTTACAAGAAAACAAACAAAACCCACTCCTTTTGAAAAAATGTAAAATAGACCCAAAACACCAGAAAAACTGTGAACATGAGAAGTGTTAGCTCCTCCAGCCTGAGTGTCAAACTCCCTTTTACTTCACCAGAGAGTCATGTTACCCAAAGTTTCTTTTTCGTCAACTATTTGCATCAGAAATGCTAAATCAAGCTGTTGAGAAGACAAGTTTTGTCTGCCCGAGAGACAAACTCTTGGCAGCTGAAGGCTTAAAGCACAATTTGCCCACTGTCTCCATTAAGGACACCTCTGTTGCAAGGAATCTCCACAGCTCTGTCCACAAATGTCCACCTGTCTGGGAAGACAACCCACATTTTGCCTGGGTACCATCAACTGGCACAGCTTTTGTAATACTTGAGCAGTCCGAACACTGCAAGTGAGACCGAGGCAATTTATAAATCACTACCCTGATTCTGACTGAAGGTTGCCTGGCACAGAAAACCACAAATAATGGTCCTCCCTTCATCTAGTGCAGCCCTCACTTCCCAAGCAGGTTTCCTCTATTACCAGTGCAATAACTCAGTATTAAGTTGCACTAGTACCATAGGCTTTATCTGTCGTAGTGGGGAGGGGTTTTCCATTATTTAAAGAGCTGCCAGGAAAACCCATTAGAAATAAATAAAAAAACCCCCAGCATCTCAGGTGTCCTTAGTCTGTCTTTAGTTCTGACACCCCAACAGGAAAAGAAGCCGAGAGCAATCCTGACAACTTGCTTATCTTCTTCCTCTTGACCTTTGTGCCATCGGGTGCCTCTGAAACATTCATCAGTGTCATCAGTGTCTGTAGCTGGAAGCATCATAGCTGATTAACAATCAGAAACATAAAACTCACCTAGAAGGAACACTGATAGCATCAATACTGCCAGTTTCAATAAGAGCATCTAATATTCCTTCCCAACATATGTATCCAGGGTCAACGTGCCTGGCAGGCAGCAAACAAACCTGGAATAAATATGAACGAACAAGTTGTTCAGAACAGTATTTTGCCACAAAGGGCTCACGATCCCTTTTAACTAATCTACCACTATCAGCAGCCTTTCCTTTTGAATGCATACCCCAAACAGAAAACGGAAAAAAACCTCCTCTCTTGGAGAGCTTAATTTATATTCTCTTCCTGCTGCTGCTGCCACAAACATTATCAGCTTTGAGAGAAACATCGGCAGGCTACGAGGTACTGTTAGGGTCATCGTGGGCGCAGCAAACCAGCTCACAAGTGATGCTAACTACCACAGCAGCACGAGAAAGCAGGCAGGGAAACACAGGAGAGCGTAAGAGAAGCAGAAGAAAGGTTCTCACAGGCGAGACACCTGTGTTTTGATCAGCTTCACCCCAGACACAACCTACAAATAGTAGAGCAGCTTTCACGCCATGCTATAAACCTGCGAAGGCTGGGCTTGGTTCCCAATGCTTCTTCTTGGTTTCACTGGAAGTCTCTTGGACCAAGCAGTGCTGCAGGCAAGGACTAGAAATATCTCCAGTCAACAGCACCAAGTTAAAAATAAGAGCAACCATAAGCTACACTGCTGAACTACAGGAGATGCTTTGCTCTCATGGACCACAGGGGTATTGTAATCATTAACACGCACGTTCACCTGCCTGCCTTGCTGTGTTTACTCGCTCCAATGCACTCGTACCGCCTGGACTTCTCTAACGCCAAATCATGAAACAAAGCTGACAGCAAAAAGCTGGGGCAGCAGTTAAAGTGACTGCCAAAGAGAAATCTGTTTGCTCAGGCAAAAGCTGTTCTCAGTCCAAACACGGGAGTCATAATCTTACAGCCATTTGCTTGGAAGACAATGAAGGGAAGGCAGAACAGACTGGGAAACTACAGCTTGCCACGGTAGAGAAGAGAACAATCTTTGTGCCCAGATTTCTTTGCTCTGCAGGGTAAGTTTTACAAAGCTGACAACCGGTAGCAACATGTAGTGGCCCCAGGCGTCATGCCTGCCTATCAAAGACTTGGAGTTTAGCCCTGGAGAAATTACAGCCTCCCAAGTTCTCTGGAAGCTGCACCGGACAAGAAGAAAGCAGGAGAGTAATGAATGACCTAACTAAAAATTATTTTAATACACGGATTGCATACTGTAAGCCATAAACTCAGAAGTGCAGGGAGAACCGAGAGAAGACATGGAGGAGGAAATCATCCTATATTGACAGGAACGCCACAGACACAGATGACAAAAGATAATCAACTGGGGCTCCTATGACATCAAAGTCATCTACTGGAGGGGTAGGGACTGGCACACTGAACACAGCCTGAGGATGGTGGCTCCGAGGCCAGGGGAGGGATGAGCTGACCTGATGCAGCAACACCTGCCACCACTCACTCCACATCTGCACACAGTCACTCTGCTCTGCTTCTGCAACATCCATTTCAACCCAGTGCTCACCACTGAGAACAAACTGCCAAACCAAAGGCCCAGAGTTACAGTCAGGGACGTATTTTTGAAGCCCTGCAAGAGACTCAGACTGCTTCAGCTTCCTCTCCCAAACGTCAGCCTTGAGCCGTTCTCGCCTGGCCGGCGGAAGCCTGTGACATGAAATAAAAGCCAGGAAATACGACTTTCTGAATAAACATTTATTTGGTGAGAAATACTTCTGATTTTTTGGCAGAGAAATGGCAGAAACCTGAAGCCCTATGTATAGCATGCCTGCAGAGAGCAATTTCTATTTAGAGGGAAGCTGCAGCTGTCTGTAGCTCTTAATGAAGAATAATGCCTAGGAATAAATTACCACCGTTTCTGAGAGACATTTCTCAAATTAAAGCGACGCTTCCCTTCTTCCCTCTCACTATAAATACCGAGTGGCATGTGCTGGGCAGTTGTTTGCAAGGAGGGACACACGCAGCTCTGCTCTTTTGCCAGCAGCCTGGTAACTCCCTCAGAAAGCCATGAGGTGCTTTACATACGGATTCCGAAGCGACACCAAAGCAAAGACACCCGGAAACATTAAGTCAAAGCTTCCCAGCGCTCTTCCAAGGCGCGTACAGCTCGGAACAGACACGGGGCATCGCTGCCGAGCGCGCCACAAACGCAGCCCCGAGGCTGCAGGCGTGGGAGAGGGCTGCTCGCAGAAAAGCTCCAATTTTCACCGCTCCCCGAGGGGCTGCAGCGGCGGCAGCGCAGGCAGGAGAAGGTGATGCTCTGGGGAGAGGGTGTGCCTGGGCTGCCGCCAGCCTGGCCGGGCAGCTCGGGAAGCAGCACTGACATCAGCTCCAGGAGCTGTCGCTCCCAGACCCGCCACAGCTCCACGTGCCAGGAAAAACAGCCGGCAGCCAGAGGGGGGTACGGACGAGATAGGACCGGGGTAAAGGGAGCCAGGAGGGCCAAAGAGCGGAGGAAAGAGGGAGCAGCTCCAAAATGGCCTGGAGCGTGGGCTAAGCCATATGTGGCCGCAGTGCCCAGGACTCCCTCTGGACTCAGCCCCTACAGCAGCGGGCTCCCAGGGAAGGTGGGGCACGGAAAGCCTGTCCCACTGAGGAGCAGGGATGTTTACTATCCTACCATCTGCAGCTCGCCCAAAATAAGTTATAGATATGAGATCAACTCAACGCGTTTCTGTTTCTGACACATTCTGCATTTAGAGATTTATTTTCCATTTCCCACAAACCGTGCCAGAGGTTTTCGCGTAAGCGCAAAAAAAAAACTAATGTGAAGAAATGCCTGTGAGTGAGGAACACGAAGAGTTTATTCACTGCTCCTGTTAGAATGTGTTTGTGCTTGTGTGGCTAGCACTCCAAAAAAGCTGCGGCATATGTTTACAGGATAGAAAAAAAAACAACTCAGGATACCTAAATCCTACCCGAAAATGACGAAACTCTGTGCTGGAATTCACACGGTCCCCTCCTGTGAGAGCAAAGGAGCCTTTGCCTCGCTTCATTTTTACCCTTTGCTGAAGGAAAGAAACGTTCCTCCTTAACAAGCCCTCCCGACATCCCTTTTTCTCTCCCAAGAAGTGGAATATGGACTCGACTGGTACAAGCTCTGCTATTCCAGAAAGCTGCTTCATCCAAATGAAGGCAGCAGGAAAAAGGAAGCGAGAAATTAGTGCTGTTTAGTAAACAGGCAGTTTCTAGGTGGACACAAGACACTGGTCCCAATTTACTGCACCCCTCCCTCCTCACACCCCCCTCCTCTGAAATGTGCCCGGGTGGCAGGAGGAGGCAGCAGCAGGGAAGAGAACAGCTACTGCTTGCAGCGGGAAAGGTTTGATGGCTTTCTGCACATCTTAACATGACAACACCCTGCAAACAGCCAAGAGGGAGCAGGATTTTTCAGTAAAATCACGGTATGCTGGCATTTCCTTTCAGCAGAAACACCATTCCTCCTCATCTCTGGTATTCTTGTCTCCCTGAAAGGCTAAAGGGGAGAGGGGGAGCCTGGCCAAGTGCCTCCTCCTTGCAGCAGTGTCCTCCCACCAGAGGCCAGGGGACAAAAGACACTCTCAAGGAACTTCTAAAAAGCTCTCCATCACCTACAAACGAGTCCCCAAAAGGAACCAGTCCTAGGTGCCGTTCTCAAGAACGCTTTTTCCCAGCCATACCTGGTGAGAAGAGTGCTGCTTTTCCTGCACAAACCCTGGCCTTGTGAGTGTAATTCCGGGGTTTGGCTCAGCAATAGCAGAACACCACGCTGTGCTCTAAGTGGGCTCATTTTAAAGCGTTTAGGACAGGGCAGAGTGTAACGATCACACTGACAGCATCTTCTACAGGTATTCCATGCCCTATAATGGCTGATGATTGCCTCCTTCTCTCATGCACTTCATCTGGCTGACCTGGCACAACACATACCTTAAAGGACCTGGGGAATGCTCTTCTCCACATGAGGTAGTGCTGCTGCTGCAATCAGTGGAGGTGATTGCAACATCTCGAGCAAACATCTCCTGTTATCCCAACAGCTCTGCATGCTAGGACAGTTTATTATTGTTATTATTATTATTTAAGGCCGTCCTCTTCTGTTCTATGATGCCAGCATGCAAAGTAAGCTCTTGTGGTTTCAAAGAAGTCTTTCAGGGTGTGGGAATAAGCTGATATGGCCACGTCTGCTTGGATATACAGACAGTGAGAAGCTCCGGGTCTCAGAGGCCCCTTATTCATCTTAATGAGCCACTACCTTGGCAGCTCAGTGGTACTAGTAAGTAACAATTCCAAATGTCAGCTCTGTTAACTATTTCACTGCAGATCAAAGCATGCAGGAGAGGCTACAGGTGATGAAAATTCTTCAGTGTCAACTCTAATATTTATTTTGCGAGTGGTCCTTGGGAAAGCAGCACCACTTAGGCTCTGTCTCAATCTGCTTCCCAAAGCCTGAACCCAAAGGGAAAAGCAGAGCAAAGGAGGGCATTCAGCTTTCAGGGAGCTAGAAGGCAGGCCCAACAGCAGGAAAACATATCTATTACATTTGTGGAAAGTGCAAGAACTAATTTGCTCAAACTAGAATAACAGTTTGTTTTATCACTACTGACATCTTGAAGGATCACTGCACACTTTGGGCACAAGGATTTAAATACTAACTCACCTGACTTTGAAATCCCCATTGTTCCTTCTCAAGACAAAAATAAGGATTATTCTAAAACCTGGCAGGCAGAGAATTCTTATTTTCCTCTTTTTGTGAGGATGTTTACATTTGAGCTGCACATTTGTGCATTTCCACCCAGAAAAGCAGTGGGCTTCAAGAGAAAAACAATGAACATAAAAAATATTTATGCCTTTTCTTTAGCCACCCCTCATGGGAACATTTTCTTCTCTTAAATACCGCAGCTGGATCAAGATCTTAGCTGAGTGACTGTGTTTCCTTCTGAAAGGTGTGCTACTCCAACTCCCATGAACATAAACCTCTGAGAGGAGCATTTGTATGGAATATACTCAAATTAATACAACAAACTGAGCAGTGGCATTTTGGAACACCAGGTGCCAATAATGACATTTGCATTCTTCTAAACTGGATGTGGCCAAATTAATTTCAAGCAGTGAATAACCATGTATAAAACTCCTGAATCCAACCTGTAGATTGCTGAACTGTTATCCATAATATTCTCCATTCTTGTTAGGCTACACGGTCACATGTATTTAAGTAAATGCATTCACTTATGTACTTAAGTAAAAAGAGAGAGTAATGTGTTCAATAACTACAGCAGTCCAAGGAAAAGAAACCTGGCATCTTTCCTTAGATAACTCTACTCTGCCTTTGAACACATTGAAATAAATAAATAAATAAAGTAAGTAAGTAAGACGGAGAGAAATTCAGGTCTGGCTTTGCAGGCCAACACAAACACACCTGCCTTTGGTTTCAGCAGAGCAAAAAGATGCTCGGTGCATCAGAGGGAAGGAAGAAAACACTACAGGGCAGACACCACCTCCCAAAAGACACAGTTGGAAATACTTGTTATCACTAATAGGAACTCACAACATTCACTGTGTTCTTCTTCGGGGAATTCTGGATTATCCTTTTGCATGAAGATTTTCCAGAAACTGCTGGATTGCTCCCAGGTCCTCACTGGCTTTTCTCTTTCAAATAAAGTAAGATAGAGCTGTAAAATAAAAGCAAAACCAACTGAGAAAAGAAAGCAAGGGATACAAAGAGGAAAATGCATAGAAGTGTTTGGCAAATGAACAATTGATTCCTACATCTCCTTAAAGCAAATGCATTTTTAATGAGCTCCCAGGGCAGAGATTCCAGTACAGAGTGAGTGTGTGGCAAACACTGATCTAGGATAGGAAGAGTCATTTGCATTGCACTTCTTATGAGCAACAATTAAAACGCAGTTCAGAGCTGGTGAAGCAGATACATAATTAAAATAATTCTTGGATACTTCTGTTGCTGCGACAAGAGGAAGAAAAAACTACTCGGAGCTGCTGTTTAGGAAAGCGTCTGCAAACAAAGTTTGTGGCGTGCAGAGAGGTCCAGGAAGATTTTTGTTCTCAATGAACTCCTCTAAGGGAATGCAAACACCTATCTCTTTCTGTGGTTATCTGTAATGCTGCAACAGAGGACTACTGAAGCCAAAAATACACACACACGCCTGCTGTTCCTCGGTAAGCAAGTATTTTTCGTATCTGAGACTTTAAATATTGTGTGAATCTTTTTTCTTTTTTAATGACAAAATTCCTTTGTGGATCAACTCTTAACTTTTTTAATCTGCTATACAAGGTATCAGACTACCTTCAGCCTTTCTCACGGGATATGAGAAAACTGCTGGGCTTTGTTTTTTTTTGTGAACCCCACACAGAATACTTAAATAGAGTGTGTATTTCCACAAGTCCCAAACTGAACATTCTTTTTCCTTCAGCCAGGTTCCCCCCGTGCTCCCTAAATTCTTAGTTTCACTGTGTGCCACAAACCTTCTCCTTGCTGTAAGGTTCCTCCAGCGCTTCAGGATGCAATTTCAGGATTCCTGCACGTGAATCCCACCCTATTGGCTTTATGGCAGAATTTGCGTCCTCAAACCAAAACGGTGTGCAGGATAGGAGTCTACACCTCAGACAGTGCAAGCTCTCGCCACTTCCAGTGGGGAAAACCAGGCAATCTAGAAAATGATGAATCTGACCTATCTTAAGCATCTGCTTTAGGCCAGAATGACTCACTCTCTAGAAAGGTCTGGCTCTCTCCATAAGGTGAGTCTAGACACTGAGCTCAGATGAGATGGCCACAGATGAATGCAGATGAATCTCACCCTACGTGAAGGCAGGAAACAAGTCAGACAGATGGACAAACGCACCTCAGGGGTGGAGAGCAGAGGGAAGGCAACGCAAGGATAAAAAAATTGCTATTCAAGAAACGTTTACAGCTCTTTTTCGGTTTTGTTTGTTTTCATTGAACGTACAAAGCCCAAACCAGTATCCGCCCAGCTGCTCCAGCTGTGGTGTAGGACTGCTGCTGGATTTAGTGAAGGCTAAGCCCTCCTGGAGCAGTGCCCACAATCCAGCTGGCTGGGGCTCCCCGAGGCACCTGGCAACGATGACAATGACAATGACCACCAGTCTCAAGCCTCTCTGTGCTCTCCCGGAGGACACTGATACAAATATCTTCCCAGCTTAAGAAACTCCGAGCTGAAGAGGCACTGCTGCCTCAAGAGCCTTCAGATCCTTAGGCCCTGCATACACTTCCAAGACTTTGGACAGCTTTTCTCCTCTACTAAAGTGGGACTCCACTGCTCATCTGACGAGAAGGACACCATCAGACATGATCTCACAAGATTTTAAACTTAAGAAAGAGAGAAAAATAACCCACACTAATTTTTAAGACAAGCCTTGAAATTTTGCTTAAACCCAAGCCAGTTTATTTTCAAGCCATTTAGTCTTTCTTTAAATGATGTGAATCTCATGATCGAAAAAACTCCAGCCAAGCTCAAAATACTCAAACCACTTTGTTTCTAGGTGTTAAAATTAAACATTTCAGCACCTCCAAAATAAATTCTGTAGTTTTTTACCAATCATTTGGCAATCCAAAAATACCCTAAAAATTGCATTTTTTACCCTTCATCTCGTCATTCAACATTCAGAAGAACCTGAAGACGGAGTCCAAGTGACTTTGAGAAAATACTTAATATTTCTGCTGTAAACACACGGCTTCCAATTATTTTTAGCAAGATAAGGAACATTTACCCCTGTGAGCCTCCCTGGAGAGTCAGCTGCACGTAAAGGCTGGGCTGACACGCAGCACACTCAGGGAAAGCCCTTCCACTACCTTCAACAAGCAGGGCCAGAATGGTGGTTCTGTTCAAGTTAAACAAGGCTCCAGTTGCCTACACCAGGGCTTTGATGACTGAAACAGCAGCAAGAGCTGCTTGCCAGCTATGCAGCTCTCCTGCTGTCAGCCTGCAATTTGCCTTGCAGAGCCCTGACAGCGTGTGGACACGGGAACAGGTCACAAGCAGCACCTCTGAGACACAGTGCTCTGTGGCAGGTACCCTTCTCCCTGTAGCCTGGTTTCACAGGACAGATGACATGAAGCAAGGCATCCTACACCTCAGGCAAAAAAAAAGGGACAGGAGACCTTGTATTTACCACAGGGAGCCTTTGCAGCATGGCCACAGCCAGTTATTACGGAGCAGATGATGTGCTGTAAATTCACAAGCTGGTTTAATCTCCCACACCTTGCTCACTTGACCTTACCCACAGGCACTTCATTCTGTGAGAGGCAAGGCATGCCTGCCTGCACACGTTCCCAGGCACTTTCACACTGGAGATTTAAAGCTGGCATAGCACGAAATTCAGGATGCACAGAGAGATATGCTGCTTCCTGAAGCACAATCCTCACCTGAAGAGCAGAGCCCTCGGTCCCTAACTGGGATGGTGTTTTGGCTATGCAGATCTGATGGGCTGCGATGGAACATGCGAAATGGTCACTACTTGGAGGGACCATCAAGGAAGGCTGGTTTGCAGCACAATTAGGTTTTAACTGAAGTTTCAGCATGACCAACAAATCATTATCACAGACACGGTTACCAATCACACCTCCACTATAAATGGAAAGCACTACCGAGGAAGCTGTTTTTCATGGTCCCGCAGCATTACGGTGACTCAAATATCACAGCACAGCCCTGTCCTTGAGCGCTAAAAAGGACACTGAGTTGACAGATTAGAAGTGTAATTGAGACACGAACAGACCTCAAATCAAAGGAGCATTTAGAAACTAAAACTGGACTCCAGGGCAATCAACAAATAAGGACTACAGGACAAGTGAGCAACTGCAAATTGGCAAAAACTGAAAACCAGAAGTTGGCTATGTGCAATAATACCCTGTATTTATTCCAAGAGAAGGTCATGCTCTCCATCTTGCTTTGAAGATCAGGCAGTGAGAGATTACCATTTTACTAGTCCTTTCCTGTAGGTTTTTAATTGCCATTCCCTGTTCTCCTGCATGACATAATTTGGTTTTCCTAACTCAGAAATCAGCATACGCTAATAAAACTGTTTAAGAGATGGCAGCATTGTGCCCAAGTTGTTTTGTTGTTTGCTATTATCCCACAACTAATCCTTCAACTCAAATAAAACCATAATTCATTTCCTCCTTTATTCTCCCTCTGCACTAAGTAGTTTTAGACAGGTTCAACCCTGCCTCACCACAAATGGGAAAGGCGAGGCTTTATCTTCCTGGAGCATACCTAATGTGTGTTATCACCTATGATGTCAGGAAAAAACTTCTAAATTATTTTCAACAGTTTTAGCTACTTTACACAGAGAGAAAAGATTCCAGTGGAAATTTAAACAAGCTAAACAAAAAAACCAAACCATAAACCAAACAAGAACTTAACACCTTTTGGATTTCAAGTTAATAAAAGCTTCTCTGCACTAGCCATGCCAAACTTTACGTATCTGAAAATCTTCTGACATTTCCTCTAGTGTATAAAGGCTGTTCTTGATTGGGGTTGAGTCATCTCTACACTAATTGTTCTGCTAGTGTAAAAATGACTTAAATCCCAATTATGCCTACTTTAATGCTACAGTGAAGCAATACCACCTTAGGACAAAAGAGGTTTCATTTCCATAAAACAGGCAGGCATAACTTGGATTTCTGTTTAGCATCCATTCCTCATCTGAAGCTTGATCCTGCACAGCTTTATCATGCAAACAAGCATCTCCCATGGCTTTGCATGTGGTCCACAGTGAGATGCCCAACTTCACAAGGTGTTACACGCACCTTGTGCAGGGTGAATAACTGTATCTGGGTGCAAGGGAACAGTAAATCAACCTGTCAGCACTTTGCACATCCTGCAGGTCCTAAACCAGAAAAACAGCATGCAGATCTTGAGGCTCAAGCAAGGAAGCAATCCACCCTGCCCTGAAATCTGTAGCAAAGGGAAGAAGATGCGTGTTACCTTCCCCTGCTCTGTGAACAGACATCCAGCTGGGCGTCCCAGCCCAGCACATCTTTCCTGTGCAAAAAGCATTCCCAACGTGAGTGCTTCCTCAGCAGGAGAAGGAGCTGCTGCAGCATGGCAACACCTGTCTGTAATCTGTGCAGGACCAGCACACGGGGCTGAAAGGGTAAGGCTGCAGCTCACACCCTTCAGCACAGGAGCCACTGCTGAAGATGACCACTGGTCCTGCACAGCTAACTAACTGTTAGTCATCCAGAAATCAGTGTGCCAAGATTTAATCTAAAATGCATTATTCATCATTGTTTCTTCCACAGCAGGTATTTTTCACAAATAAAGGCTCAGGTAAACCACCGTTCATTTTAGCATCATCCTGTGCAAACAGACTGAGAACAGGATTTTCAATTCTACTCACTGGACATCCGTCCTTCCAGATCTCTGCTCTGGAAACCATGGCAGCAACTTTATTCCCGGAGTGGTCCCCACTGCTCTCGTTACCCATTTTCTGACCCCAGCTCCTCTGAACAAGTGATCAGAAAAAGGATGGAAGTCCATCACCACAGGGCCAGTCATACATACGAAAAAACGCACAGCACCTCGAAATCAAATTCTCCATTTACATCATGCCTAATAACAATGCAAACACAAATCTGAGCAGGATGTCAGAAACATCACCTTTACACAAACAACAGCCATCACAACCATCTGTACTTCAGCAATACCCTGTGTTTCAAAGAACACCTGAGGTTAGACTGTGCTTATTTCCAAGTTCTATGTGATTTTCCCCATAGAGAGAGTGCACATAAGGTATTAAAAGAGTAAAGAGGTGGGCATTAGGCGAGAACTAACACAAGCATGTCGAGGTTGTTTTGCCTAAAAAGTGACAGTAAACATCTGGAAGAAGAAAAATAACCTCGTAAACACCTCCTATCAGATGTAAATGATGTATTTTTTAATAAAAATCCATCAGCCCATTTACATCAGGCCCCATATTTGCCACCTTTTCACGGTTATCAAAGCAGAAGAGTGGGAGGAAGGAGAGGGAATTTCAACACAGATTTACATTCCTCTTAGGATGCCAGCTTTTTTTATTCTCATACAGAGGTTTAATGTGAAAACAACTCTTCTGTCTGCACGTTTGTAACTACAGGTCTTCTGAGTGAAAGAGATTGGGGAAAGAATGCAAATGGTCCATCATAATTCAGGTTCAGAGCCAGTAATGCTGAACAGATATAAGTGATAAAAATAACCACTCTGGATACTTCTGCTACATGACATAAATATTTCTCTTTTTCTTTTATGGAAGCTATTATGCAAAAAATGCAGCTCAGCCCTGAGTGGAGACAATGAGCCTCCTGCATATTTGAAGGACTGCAGCGCCGTATTAACTTGTTATAGATGAGAACAGTCTCAAGGGCTGGGCCTTCATTAAACACCAGACACCTCTGATGTGATGACCACAGCTCTCCTGCAAACCGACGGTGCTGAAGGAGAACCCAACTGCTGCGAGTCGCAAACTGCAGCAGCACCAAAACCAATGGCTGAGATTCTGGTTTTTTGCAGTATTTTAACTAGTCAAAGATAAAACCTCCTGAAGAAGGTTGCTAATGCTACAGCCCACAGAACTAACACCAGCAAAAACAGCCTTGCTCTCTGGTGGCAGCTCTAATCCCAGCAGATGCCCACCCTACTGACTCCCTGGTGCCACTGAGAGTTGAGTTTCCAGGGAGCAGCTTCCCCATACCCTCCAGCTGTGCGGCACACCGGGTTGAGGAGGACCTGACTAACACGAGCTGCCAGGCTGGGGGTACACACCGAGGCACAAACAATGCCCCGTGTGAGCTTCCCTTCCTTAGGAAACCAGCCCAGAACCCACCCTTAACCTTCCCCCTGCTTCCAGCACAGCCACATCTTCTGTGCTGCTGATGTAACGTGAAACACGGTGCTGGAAAACAAAGGCACTATTGACCAACTTTTGTGCAGGATTGAGATGACTATGCTGGCTTACAACAAAGACTTCAACCATTTCGACACCAAGCGCTAAGTAACAGGAACACGGCTTGGCAGTAAATCCAGAGACTACCTGTCGAAACATTAATGACAAACACCTTTTGATGTGGGCTGCTTTATGTGGTGCAAAAGCCAGCACCGTAATTACGCATTTCCTTTCCATGAATCTAGTATTTAAAAGTAAAGTATTACTGGGGGGGTGTGTGCACGTGTATGTTTGTGCATGTGTGTGTGTCGTGTGTGTGCCACAGGAAACACTCCTCAGCTGAGCCTGCATTTACCAGGGGAGCCGCACGTAGTAAATCTGCACCGGGGGAGCTCAGCCCATTCATTCATCCCGCACCGAGCAGAGGGCTAAAACAATTGCCACACTTAAGACAAATGTCAGCGTGACTCATACCAGGCGCAGTGCAAACATGTTTGCTGTCGGGTGAGTCAGAATATCACATCCTGAATTCACAAACCTTCCTATAAATAATAATTTCCGAAATTGTTGCATTGCTTTAATACGATGCAATTTTAAGTATGATGCCAAATCCATAAAGGCTTTCCTGACTACAAAGTAAATGTTTTCCCTTCTCTTCCCTTTTGCTTCTGATTACGTGTACCTACCTACAGCAGCAGGTTGTCTACGGCGCCTGGAGTTGTAATTGCATTGATTCATACTTGGGAAAATGCAAGCATGGCTCAAAATGGGTCCAAATGAGAGACACACACACTCCTCACAAAAAAAAAACAACCTGATTTTTCCAACTTGCTTTTCAGTTGGGAATTTCTTCTCATCTTGCATGAAACAATTCATACACATACAAACCTTCTTACATCAAGACAATCTTGCTTTCTCCTAATTGTTTTGTGGAATAACCACTCAGAAGTTCATTTCTGTTATCTTTCTCAAGTAAAATAAAAGGTCTTTTAGAAAAATGTTATTGCTAAAACAATGAAATTCTCCTGGGAACGACTTCGTTATGGAAATGAAGTGACAGTTTCTTTTATCTAGCCAAGCAGCAAGTCTGCATTTATAAAAGGCATTCTGTGCACGAAGTACAGTGAGTGGGAGGCCATGAAAATGCTATTTTTAAACCAGATTTCAGCGTTCCTCCCATACAGATTTCCTGGAATAATAACAGCAACAACAATAATGATTATTAATAATGCCAAAAAAGGAGTATCATCTTAAAGGTGAGTGGCATGTGAGAAAGCAAATTGTAGTTAAGGACTTGCAAGATTTGGGGACAAATGTAAGGTTCGTTCAAATAAATTGGCATTGTGCCATGAATTTCACAGGATTTGAGGTTTTCCCCTTAAATTTTATGCGGCCTTTTTTTCCCCTTAAAAAATAAGCACTAAATTAACATTATGTGCAACATATGTTGCATCTCTACTATTTGTTTTCTTGCAGCAATTGTTATTTTCAGACACACCACTAAATGAGAAGTTAACTATGGAGCTGATGCTATCACTATGTTTGGCTAAGTGACCACGACAGCTTTTAGACCTGGGGAAGGAAGCGAGCCTTGGGAAAATCCAGGGCCAAGCAATGTTTTCCAATGCAACAAGAACACGGGTAGGATGCAGACTTTCACCCAAAGCTTTAAAAAAATGACACTGGAAAGGTCCTTTTCAGCTTTGGGGACCTGGGGACCCCTCCCTCAGGACACTCACAGAGGAAATATATTGGATCAGCACAGGCAAAGTGTGGGTCAAATCCTTCCTTCCTACCAGGAATACACTGTCTCCAGTACACCTGGAGTGTAATTCAGTTGTGCTATCATCTACTAGTGGTAATTAGAACAAGCGTTTGCATTTCACACCCAGTAAAAATTAAGGAGCATGAGCAGTAACAAAGCGCATGGGAGGCGGGAGGTGAAACCTGCTGGTGTGATCACACTTGGGCTCAGCCCACCCCTGGAAAGCCCCCGTTTCACACGACACAGAGCAAGCTAGAGAAGTCACACAGGCGTCTCTGCCTCTCTTACACCCGGCAGCTCCAGCACAGAAACACGCTGGAGTCTGGCACCGACTCCCAAGCCCTGCACCCACGCACCCCGCTCGTCCCCATCTCACGCTGCTCGTCCAGGTGAGCCCTGTTACCAGTCCAATGCCAAACCCTCGTGGAACACTGAGGAACAAGCACCCTTGCCATGCTATCCACCCAGTGAAAAATCAGGCACCTGACTACTCAGGTACGGTCTCTTTCCAGAAGCTCTTATTTAAGGACCATTCAGGGCATGCTTGGAGGCACTTCCACTCTCTCGCTCTCCTACAAGACAAATTTTCATGTCATTAACCTTTATCTGCCTTTTATACAGTAAAATGTAAGTCTATTAAAATACAGAGTTCCAATTTGATATTCTGGTCACCTCCATCTGCTTCATGGGGAATGTACAGTGGTAAAGAAAGAAAAAATATCTGTAGGAGAGGAATAAGTTCACAGCAGTTTTCCTTTTTTGTCCATTGCTTGCTGCCAAACATGCTTGCTGCTGGTCACTTGCTTAGCTTGCTGCCAGCAAGTGCTCAGCTGGGCTCCTCACCAATATTTAACCCTTAATAAAATTAAATCACAATAATGCCTTGCACTCATTTAGGGTTTTACATACCGCAAACACTCTAGAAAAAAAAAATTAACTGCACACCCTGTAACACCCCTGCAAGGTAAGTTGAGTATCATTATTCATGGCTTATGCAAAGGGAAATTTCACTGGAGATGGGATAATTGACCTGCCCAAAGCTATGCAACACAGGTGCTCCTGTTTCCTGGTTCTCTCCTTATGCCAACAGCCCAGCTGCAGCCTTTCCTGAAATTCAGAAAGCTTCTGCCTTAATTTTCTGCCTCTTTTAGCTGCTGGAGGAAACGAGGGAGCAGGTCTCTGTACCCAGGGTTATGAGTGGTACATGGGTGCTGTGAGAGGGATCCCTGGCTGCACTGCCCGTGTGGGACCACAGCACTCCCATTTCCACCCCGCTGTGGTAAGTAAGGATTAGCTGCAGAGATAAATTCGGTCTTACATTACATTACAAGCCCTTTTCACAAAAGCCAGCCGAGTTCTAGTTTCTGTGAATGACTCCTAGTACTGCAAGGAGGACAGGAAAGGACTCGGCTGTGTACCTGCACCACACACTGCTGCTCATACTACCCCTCTATTCCCCTCCTCTGCAAAAAAGGGTAGGACAGAACAAACCAGCGTTTCAGCCAGGATAAAGTGCCTGCTCCTGTGGGCTGCAGCCAGCCCTGCCAATTGTCACGTGTCAGAAAAGGCCACACTGGGCTTGCCTGCAGCCAGACCTAAACTTTTCAACCACTTCTTGAGGCTGGACAACAGAGTAATGTAGTCAGAGATCCTGTTACACCACCAGCTGTTCATGCTGCACCACTGCCAATAGCCACAGCGTAGGTGGGACCCAACCATGCTTATTACATCAGAAATCAAAGTTTTTCTACCCTTAAAAGATCTCTACGCTTTTGTGCAGTAACACGATTAAAGCAGAAACCGTAACCTCTAGCACTGTGGATGCAATTATTCTAGTTAAAAAGAGGGCTTTTACTGGCAAGGCTCATCCCAGTTCACAGACGAAGCAAGCCCTACCTTTGATTAAAGAAGTTAGACTGGAAAAGCACTTGAGCGCGTTGATCAGCTCCCGAGCTAAGACGAGGCTTAAGCAGAGGAGTTTATCTCACCCAACCGCTCACTTTTAACCACGTTTGGTTGGGTCAGGGCCAACTCAGTGTAACCAGATCCTCAGCCCTAGCTGCAGGTTTTGATTGCCCTGAAGCACTAGCTCATGCCAAAGCCTCTTTAGCTATCACACCTAAGAGCACCGTCACCCCTGCGGATCAGCAGATGAGCTGCACAGTTTAAGTGGATTAGCTCTGCTGAACAGCCCTGCTGCATCCAGTTCTCATGGTGGCAGCGCCTGAGCTTCAGTGAGCAGGGAGCTTCTCTTCAGCTGCTCCAGGAGGTTGTGCTGCAGAGGACAGAGCTGGGCTAAGGATAAACCTCTGCTGTCCCCAGGCTCTGATGAGCCTGTGGCTTGGGCTCAGTGGGCATCCCAAGATGCTCAGTGAGCCAGCAGTGTTTGGGAAGATCACCCCCTCCCACACCCTCTCTGGCACCACAGTTTAGGGTTGGCTTTCCACTACACCGTGCAACTTGGATGAAAAATATCAGCCTAACACACCACACACTGCATTGCCACGATTTCTTATGTGAAATCCTCAGCAGTGGCACACAGCAGAGCAGTGCATAAACTACCACAGCACCGGGATGCCCTCCTGGCAATACCCATCTTAGCCCAGGAGGAACAGGGAACAGCCTCTGCTGTGTCTCAGCAGCTACAAGCCTGGGGTTCCAGTAACCCTCACCACTTCCCAGGTACACCCTATCCTTCTCCCAGCCACTCCTCCCGAAGGCAGCAGGCCAGGCAGAAGTGCCACATAACACAATCAGTGTGAAGTTGTAACAGTGTGGGGGAATGTGGCAATTCATGGAAAATGCCATCGACCAAAAGGCAATTAGCAGCGAGTCTAAAAGCAGCAGCAGAAGGGAGTGGTTTCCTAACAAAACAAGTCTCATTAAAAAAAAAATAAATAAAAGAAAAAAAACCAAACCACCCTAAAACTTGCTTTTCTCAAAAAAGCAGCATTCTCAGGAGATTTGAAAGCATGTGAAAAAATACTTCTGTGAAGCTTTCTGTAAAGATTATTCTTCACAGACACATTTGGCAGCCGTTTCTGCTCTGTCTCCTAATGCTATTGAGTATAACTATGTTAAGTCAATAAGCAAAGCCACTCAAAGGGGTTTTTTCTGAGGTTTTCTGGGCCAAGAGAGGAAGCAGTGCGATAGGAAAGTTTTCAGAAGTGGGAGTTGTGCCTGCCTTGCTTCTAATTGTAGTGAAACTGTCAACCCCTGCGTTGTGTTTCAAGCCTTTACACTTCAAAATCATTCCCTCTGTGCTTTGAATTGCTATACTTTTAAGCTAACTACTTCTAAAAGTGCTGTTTAAAAAAATGACATCTTCAACCACATTTAATACACAGAATTTGCAAAGTCTTATTGGGCCTCTGCAAAAGTGCCATTTTTTTTTATAGTACTTGACAGCCAACCTCTTGGAAAATATTTGTGCAGAAATTTAGCTTAAATTACTTCATATTAAGACATTTGAGAGAAAACGTGGCTTTTGCCATAAGTTAAAAATAATTATGTTCTCTTTACCTTAGGTTAAAACCCCCGCAACATTCAAGCGGCAAACAGCACAAAAACCAATTAGTAACCTTCCAACCTAAAATCCTACCTAAGTGCAGGCATGTTTTTACCATATTCCAGAACACGCTCCAAATGCACATGGCCAAAAATAAAAATGGACTATGCTGACTTGCTTTCTCCCTTGTGAACTGCCAAAAGAGAAAGTTAGCCCATGTACTACAGTGAGGATTACAGGCACTCGCTGCCTGTGCAAAGACATTCTCTGCCTCTGAGCACTGAACTCTGGGAATCACCCCATCAGTGCCAGAATGGTAAATCCATTGGTAAGCCAATGTCCTAAATTTCTCTTCAGTGCCCAAACAAACGCAATCAAGTAAGGAGAGAGACACCTGCCAAACTGCAGGGAGCTGAGAGAGCCTTGCACTTCCAGGCATCCCTGCACATTTCAGAGTAATTAGGAGGCCATGCTCCTTTCATACTGTCAGGAAACAAAGAATATTGACATTGCTTTAATGATTTTAAAGTATGGAAGTTCATTTTGGTAAAGGCAGATTCAGTAACGCTCGGGTTTATTTACACTTTGTTGCTCTGTCTGGTAAAATGCAGTCAGGGTAAAGGTTTACTGCTAAATACTTGGGAAGATAGAGAATATGCAAGTAAGCAGCTCAGAATGCACATGTTCAGAGTGAGCTCAGCCAGGAGCTATTTTCTACCTACTGTGACAGTGCCCAGCATGAGGAAGCCCCGACAACGACTCCGGTTTCCAAGTAATACTTTCACCAAGCACAAAATTATACTGTACCTTGTGGGGCTCAACAACTTTGAAGTATTATCTCGAGGTCTGCCAAAGCTCGAGGTGTTCCAGATGCCAGGTTTCAATTTAAGCTAATCTATTTTTCATATCCTTCTCCCAGACTCTCATCTCCCCGGTTTAAAGGAGGACAGCACACACTTAGCCCTGAGAAACAGCTCCTGTTGCGGGCGAATGACTCCCCTCCATAGCACTTGGAGATCACATTAATCACCTCGCGAGGAAGTCCCACCCCACTCTTTGCTCGCTGCACCATGGACTCCTGGCTGGGCCAAGCTGAGGCGCTCCAAACGAGCTCCCAAATTAGCACTGCTTATTCCTGCACTTGGGAAGCAGGGGTACATGGCCTTCCCTCTGCACTGTGCTCGTCACCATTTCTCCATGGATAGGATTCTTCCTCATCTGTTCCCGAAGCAAAGAAAAAACCTTAACCAGACTGGAGCGATGCTGGCAAAGAGCCTCCTAGTCCAAAATCCAGCACCAGCTCGGGCAAGAAGTGAGAGATGCAGCCATGTCACGTGCAAAACAGCTGAGCTATCGCCAACAACACCCAGCAACCCTTTGACTAACCAGAAAGTGCCCAACCCAATTCTAGTTTCCCAGAGGAAAGGCTGCCCTCCGCTTACCATGCAGACTCCAGCAGAGCTGGATCACCTTCTCAAATATCCCGTCTGCCACAGCAGTCCAGCAAACATTGCCATCTAATCGTTCCCACAGTACACAAATCCCTTCCTGGCTTGGCACAAGGTGAGTACAAAGTTTTTGCTAATCTTGCATTTATATTAATTCCCCCTGCCACGTCATGTGAATCATCCCTGTTTCCAAGCACCAAAGAGTTAATGGAAGAAAGAACCACCCCAGCATGTGCTTCACGCAAGGGTAAGTGGACTGGCCAGCTACCAAAGCAGATTGTTAAAGACTGCACCGAGCTCCAGGCTTTTTTCCCTCGACTCCAATAAACGTAAGGATTGAATGTGGACGTAAATGTAAACCTAGGCCACATCTGCTGATAAAGCAAAGTCTTTGTACTTGCACAACTGCCATTAACTGTGCACAAAATACTTAAATTTCATGAATTCTCCTACATTCAAAAGCTGACCTGCAGTCCGCCCAAGGCAGCCAATGTGAACTGCATGCTCAGCAGAACTGCACATTAAAGACAGAGGGGAAACAGATTATGCTATAATACAAAATCAAACTGCTAGGAAAGTAAATCATTTGTGCAACTGTTAAATGCTCAGGGTGTTTTGGGCACACTTTACCACGCCAGATTAAAACACGTCTATTGTGGTTCTCTTCTGAAAGGCAGCACTACATAAGAGGTTCCTTTTATTTGCCCCTTTCATCACAGGCACAAAAAACCCCAGTGCCTTCAGGACCATCATACTCCACTATTAAACTTTTATTTTGAATTAATTGAGGCTACTCTGCTATTTGAAGATTTTTACCCTCCCACAATTGCATTAATAGCTTGGAGCAGAGTATATGTGCGTAATGCACGCCATTGCTTCCCAAAATCTCTCAGAAAACTTCAGCAGGAGGTCTTTAAGATCAGCATCTATACTTTTCAGAAGGTAACTGAATTCTGATATAGTATTCTAACTCTAAGTTATTTATTCACAAGATACTCCTCCTTTACGTGCACACCTGCCAGACATGGACTGTGTTTTAGTAGAGTTCCTGTGGTTAACTATTACCAAATCCATTGCCAATCAGGTATAAGCAGCTAGGACCTATCTAACAGGACCTCATCTCTAGAAAGTTTCATTTTGAATGCCATAAATGACCTCGGGCCCGCTCATTTACATGTTGGTTCACGTTCTGCTCTGCTGTGACCTCCCCTGAGGAAGACAACTCAGGGACGCACCTGTCCCAAACCCATCTGTCTCCTGTTTTAGATACCTTCCCATTTCAAGTCTGCAAAAACTGACCTTTAGGCACAATACCCACCCTGGGATGTGACTAGTGACCCTTTCTACAGTTTGTATTAACACTGTTATTTACATAGCCATTATTAACAACAGCAAAATATTTTAATTTACACAGCTAGTAAATTCAGTTTTGACATCTATATCAACAGGATTATATTTATGAATAGACGTTTACTTTTACTTGCTGGGCTTAAAGAAACAAAACATGAAATGTATTTCATAGCTGTACCCATAGCTTGTATACCTAATACTCCAGCCTCATGTTTAGCAGAAGTTGGTGGTAACACAGTCTGGTTTTAGTTATATATATATATATATACTAGTAGACCTTTCTAGTTCATTAATCATTTAATTAAGAACAAAAAGGTTTATGATAAAATTCATACCCAGATTTCAAAGGCCTAGCAGAGCTGCAAGGTGCACAGCAGATCGTGCTCAGAGTACTTTGTGCAAAAGCATCAGTTAAGAATTTCATGTGCTTCCACTGGGGGTTGCTTAATTTTGTGATTCGTGTCGAGGGCCATCTCTAACAACACCACCACCACCACAAAAGCCACTGTGCAGCAGAAATGTAAGAGCTCAGGCTGGCTCTTTGGGTTGAGAAGCACAGCGATTTTGCACAGGAATTGCACACACCCCATCTACTGGCTTTTCAGAAGACTGAGAATTTTAACAGCAGCAAGGCGAGTTTACCTTGCACTGGAGTTATTTACTGAGCAATACTTGGGAGGTTAATGCTTGACGCAGATACAGGACACGACCACCTATTCCAGGTGAGCCACAATGCAATCCACAACTGACAAAACTGTTCAGAGCCTACAACGGTAGAAATACAAGTCACAGGCTTAGAAAAGTAACCCGGATCATCACAGCATCTTGTACCTGGCAACAGAAGCCCAGCAGAAGACTCAGAGAAAGCATTCCAGCTGACAGAGGTGCTGCCTGGGTGCCCTCAGAGCAGAGGCAGGGGTGATGTGCAGCAGAGCAGGTAAAGGCAGCAGACATGCACCCACAGCAGAGACCTCAGTCAGGGTTGCTGCTGTGCCACCACTGCAGCACTCAGGGAGCACAGACACTGTAATGTTTAATTCAAGAAGGTTGCATGCCACGTCATTAGAAAATTTCACAGCAGACCTCAGTCGCCAAGTCAAAAAGAGAGGGAACTCAGGTTCTGCTCTGTCAATGAGGATGTCTGATCACGGCAAAGGAAAGAATCTGCTCAGCTCTTCCCAAAGCCAATGCCATCTTCCACTCCTCTCGTAGTCTGCAATGCTTTTAGAGCAGATGGCAAAAGTACTGAGATTAAATCCAGCACTAACAGCAGCTGAGAACACTGGCGGTTTTGCCACTGGACTGACAAATAGTGGCTCTTCTTTTCTGACGAATTAGTAAAGTTAATATACCCCCACTGCCATGCCAGTGATACCAGCCAGAGTTGTCTCATTAAATTCTAACTCAGTAATTGCAGGCAAGGGCTCACAGAAGTTGCCAGCACCAACAGGCAGGCTGTTATTGACAGCTGAAATATATGGTGGTCCATGATAAGGAATAGGTGGATTCTCAACACCTTTTCACTTTTCACCCTGGATTTCAAATGAGTTTCTTTAGGAAGCATTTGGTGCTATTATGCCAGTGCTTTGTCCTAAAGATGCACAAAGCGTAGGATTTCTAGCAAAAGCTGAAATCACAGAAATTTTATTTGCATATAGGGTCAGAGATGCTTTGAAAACAGACTTTTCAGTTATTGGAGGAACTCACTGCTGCAGAAAGAAAATAATGTTTTTCCTTCATTTGCTACTGTCCTCATCATGGACCAAAGTCTGTTCTCGCATCCAGTCAGCACAGTGCTCTGGGGTCAGAGGGAGGTAATGCATTCAACGTCCACTTTTCAAACAACAGATCAAACTTCATTTTAAAATGCTGTCTTTACTCAGAGCATTTTAAACCAGCCATTTGGTAAGAAGCTACTGTTGCTGCTGACCCCTTCTTTCCATTTTCTGTGCCAAAGTTGTGAAGGTATAGTACTGTTTTAAAATGCACACCAGCCAAGGAGAGCACAGCGATGTGAAACTGGTTGTGTTTTGTCAGTACCAGCAAAGGTGTGTCTGCACAAAGCTGTGAAAACTGTCAGCAGCTCAAAGCAATTTAGATCTTCACTTGTTTGTGCGCCAGGCAATCTTGAAGAGCTGCAGCTCGCTCTCTTCTAAGCGCTAATATCTCAGTAACTCCAGCTATATAAACCCCCCAAAATTAAAATAGCATATTCATCAATTTCTAGGAACACGCCACATTATTCCACTGCTCGGTTTCTTCTGGACCTGAAGGCATGCTAGAGGTCTTAAAATTCAGCCTTTCTTCAGCTCCAACTGGAGCTGGACCAAGCGTTCAGCGCTGGCACCAGACCCACTGCAGTGCCAGAGCATTTTAGAACCGAAGCCAAGAGCTGGGGAGGTGTTTTTAGGAACCCTTTGCAGAAGGCACCTCTGCCAACAAGGTTCAACGAGGTTTCTGCTGGTGACTTGAGAAGACATATTGAATGTCAGCTGGTATGTTTATCTTCTCTAAACACTGAACTTCCTTTCAAATAACATCTAATAGGGCAGATTACTGTTTTAATACTAATCGAAACTGATCAAAAGACCTCAGATTATTTGGCTGGCTTACCTTAAAACCTTCTCCTGCTTCAGTTTCCATGCAAAATATATCAAAACAGCATTCCTGTGACTGGAGAGCCTACAAACTAACCACTGAAGGAGTTGGGGAAAACTACATTTAAAACTGGTTTAGGGGTAAAAACACCAGAAACCTCGCAGACCAACTTAATTTTTACAATGATTTACTTAGGGAGCCATGCTATACAAGGACATTTGAAAATTCCATTCCTTATCTACAAAAGGCAGTTTCTTTTCAGTTGCCATCATGGTTCATTTGTTTAGGGACTAAAGTGGCTGGCAAACTAGCTTAAAAAAAAAGTAATAGTTAAATACTGGCATTTTAAGCAGTGTCGCTAAGCAAAGATGAACAGCAATGGTCAAATGACAAGCGGCCAGCTCTCTCTCCATGCCTGTTTGAAGGGATGATGGCCAGGAACTACCTGGATCAAGGCTATCAATCCATTCAAATGCAGAAATACTTTCATGATTTCAAGGCAGAACAAATATTTCTTTCTGTCTGCACACTTTTTAGAAAGCATGAACAGTAACTACAGAACATAGATGCCTATTAACAAAGCCAACAGCAATTACTGCTATGTCTAAGAAGCAACAAAAAAACCACCAGTGTATTCCAAAGGCATTCGCTCACAAAGCAAACTCACTCCACGCAAGCCCAAGCACAGAAACGTGATAGCATCTCATGATTTATGTTCTCTCAGCAGGTTGTACTGGGTCCTCCAGATTCCAGGCTTGCCTTTGAGAGCAATTAAGTTTCTAGCACTTCTGGGAGCGACAAAAGCTCTCCCTGTGAAAACCTGCACTGGCGCTGAGTCTGCAGCTTGGCAGACTCAACCAGCGTCACCAAGGGGGGTGTGAACTCCCATTTAACTCCTCTGGGAGCATTAGTATGTGAAGGGCCATCTCTAAACTTTAAAGCTATTTCCAAATCATGTCTTTGCCCAGTGCCCAAACAGCCAGCTGCTGCTGTGATTTGGAGAAGGTTTCCAAAGCCCCTCTCAGCCTGGAAAAGAAAAAGAAAATATCCCTTTTCTCACCAGTTTGCACCAGGGAAACTCTACGAGCTCAGCTAATGCGAGCTATTCCAGTTGCTCGGCAAGACGGAGCACCCTTACTTACATAACAGCATGTCCAGAAACCATGACAAAACCTAGGTCCTGCCACGCTATGCACTGTACAAACACTTGTTCCATGGAGGTTACGACTTGCACAGAGCACACTGTACCTAAGGGAAGACGAGGGCAAGAAGCACATGTAGAGAAGCAACAGGCGTTTCACACAACTAGCGTGTGAATGCTGCTTCGTGAATTATTATAGCACAGGAATGCTGCCTGATCAAAAAATAGAGCTGTGATATGTCCCTGGCTGAATAAAACAAACAAAATAGCAGCAAAGTCAAACTACTAAACACCCCAGACACTGCAGCAAAAGCCCTAACGCTGTTCAAACAACAGACTGCCTGGACAAGGCACAACACCTTTTACCTCCTCAGGAAAATAAAACCCCAAAGCCACTTCCCATCTCTGTTCTTACGCTCCCCACACTACAGAGGGAAATGGTCCTGTGAAGCCAAAGGAATCCTCACAACTCCAAATGAAATGAGTCGGAGCGATGCACACTCAGCACCCGGTATTCTGGTAATTTTATTTTTCACTTATCAGTGCACCTGTCTCCTCTGTTGTACAGTAAGTCACCTAACTCCTTGAACGCTGCAAGTAAGTTAATGGCAAATAGTGTGATTTTCAAAATTATTTAAGCCTAGTTACGAGAGTTAATCCAGCTCTGTTTTCTTGCTGACAACATCTGCGGTTTCACAGCCGTGTGTTTTTGAACCTCCCACTCGCCTGTTACAACGCAAGGACTTAAAATACAGGGAAATGGTTTATCATGGAGATCTGCAAAAAATGACCAACCATGACTTTCTATCAGATTTAGAATAACATTTTCCCCTCCCACCTCCTTCGCTTAAAGCTACAATCATTTTTAAGAACCAGAGGTAAGCACTTTTGGAGAGGGAAACGTGCTTAAAGACCCGTAATGACAGAAGTGTAAGATGCTTTAATGTTCTTTAAGCCCTCTTTAAAGTGCTTAGCATCTCCGGACAGAAAGCACTGAGCAACGGTGAGCTTGGTCACAAATAGCTCATTACACGTACAAACACATACAGACGTGTCAAAAATGTCACGCCAAGAACTAGAAGGCAAGAAGGTACCAGAATTATGGCCAGTTGCACAACATTTCATCCTCGTTCTTAATTTTGCGATCACACGGGGTTTTTTCCACAGGAAACGGTGCCATTCATGGTATAGTAGAGCTGCTATTACTGAATAAGCAGTACTCAGTAGTTTGCTCTATTCTCACTATTAAAAACGGCCCTAAACGCTATGCTTTAAAGACAGAACAACTATTTCCTTATAGGTTATTTTCTGGCTGTCACCATATTACCTAACTGCCTGATTTACTAAACTTAGCGCCTGTTCACAACGCCCCTGCGAGAAGGTTTTTTTCCCCGGCGCAGAGACAGAACTGAGACTCGGAGAGACTGAGGCTGTGGACAAAGGTCCTTTCCAAACCCAGCTACGCCGCTTGATGAGGTTTTCCTCCCACACATGTGCTGAGCACCAGCTGCCCCTCTTCCTGTGCTGACTGTCTCCCTTCAGAAGTGCTAGCAGTCTGGTGTAAAAGCGTTTTGTAATCCGCCACGGTGAAAATAAACCGGAGCAGCTACAAACTACTCTTTACGCTCTTTTATGCCACCCCAGATCTGTCTCCAGCCAGCTGGGGAGCACTCACTGAGGAGGGTCCTTTCCAAGAGGAGGGAAGCTTGTGGTGACACAGGCAGACCCAAAAGAGGACACCTGCACGTAGCTACAGGTCAAAGTCACTGCCAGGGCTGAAACTTTTATGTGCAGACAGATTTCTTCTATTTGAGGAACTGAGATAACTGCAAGCTATCAAGGATCTCGTGTGAACCAAAGCTCTAGCATTAAGACACCCATTTGCATTCACAGATTCACGCTGATAGCACGGGGACAGCAAGATCAAGGTGTACAAACAGGTGGAAAAAGACGCGTTCACACAAGGTACTACTGCCAGCAAGACACTTGTTGCATCCTCGTGTTGGAGACTGTTTCTCCACCACTGAGCTGCTCAAACAAACTGTATGAATGCTCCTCATCCACTTCAAGTGTGAAGTCAGACACTTTGAACAGACTTCGCAGCAGTTTAAGCTAAACTGTGTGTTTCGCACCAGGGTTTTTGCACGGATGCAGAGGAGCAGCACCCGCATAATGCAGTCTGCTGTGTCAGTAGGGCTACGAGGCTGTGTCAGGCACTGGGACTGCAACAACCATAACTGTGTTATGTGTGGTCTTGTGTCTTCGCGCCAGGCAGGACAAGCAGCATCCAACTGCAGCCTCAGGAATCACAAACTCCACACCAACGCACAGAACAGAGACTGCCCTTCTCTTCCTGCTGCTTCCCTCCTCAGACTCTTAACACCAGTTTCCTCCCAGCTCCTCACCTTAATCCCAGTCACATCACACGATCCACCCCTGACAGTCACACCAGCTCCAGAATGCTGTCCCCACACTTGGTGCTTGTAGCCATAACCACCTGAGCCTCCTGGGTCAGACAGTCCCACGTTCCCCACCACTTCTCCTGAGCACACCCTCCACAGCTCGTGTTCTCCCTCTGTCCTTTCCTTCTGCTCCACCAGCTTGGCAACCAACAGCTTTGCTGGAAACAAGGGAGGACAATCTCCTTCCTCTGCCTCCTCTATGCCTAGGACCACTGCACTCCTCAGGAGACAGATGCAGAAATACCAAGGCAAGTCCTTCAGCTTTAAAATGCAGCACGCTCAGAGCCACCTAACAAGCTGCTGCTGTGTGGGTACAAAGGGAGAGATCTCAAGAGTTTATATACTGACTGATTATGGACAAGTTTTCCTGCAAATGAGAAGGCAAATTCCTAACACCGGGACAACTCTACAGCCAAATTTCAAACATCCACCCCCAAATGTGAAGGTGTTACACAGCTACTCAATGAAACAGCTGGCCTATTTCTAAAAAAAGGTACAGTAATGCAGGGGTTTGTGTCTTGTTCTCAAGACAACCTGAATCGTTCATGCTGAAATGTAAAAAGGAAGAAAAATCAACATTAAACCGCCACTGCCTTTGAAAAAAAGTCACTTTAAAAGGTTATGCTGGAAAAATACTGAATGCTGTGCAATGCTGACTGTAGGCAGTTCAACCTGCTTTTCTGACATTACTTGCTATTTCCTACCGTTATTGCTGAGAAAGTGCCTCAAACAAATCCATGATATAGAATACAAATGAAAGATTACAGTCTCCAGTGATGTCTGGACATACCTCAACAGAAGAAATACAGACTATATTAAAGATGATGCCTGTTAGCAAGGCAATAGATGGCTAACACAGAAGACAAGATGTCACTGCAGAGATTTTTCGACTCAGATACGCAAGAGACAGGAAATCCAAGTGCCCCAGTCAGAGCCTATTTACAAAAATTAGGAGGCAATGTTGATTGGTTTCTATAGACACAAACACTGATATTCACACTCGAATCAAACAATTGTTCTTATGACTACAAGCAGGGTCAAACTCTGACCACTGCAGCTCAGCAGACACAGAAAGACAGCAAGAAAATCTTACCAACACATAACCTTCACCATCTAAGAGTCAGATGACCAGGCTACAAGAAAGCAAATAAAATGACTTTAAAGTAAACATTTAGCTCTTTCTTCATAAAAATATGCAGCTTTTCAGCAGATGACTCAAATGTGAAAGCTTGCGGTCTCTGCTCCGGCAGCTGGGCGGGCTGGATTCTGATCCACTATGCAAATGACTCGAGTGTTTTTCATTTTCTAAGGTGCCAGTTGCACTCCTGAACCCTCTGCAAAGGGAAGCACCACTGCTGCTGAGCCTCACAAGAAAAGAGCAACGGGGTATGAAACGTTTCTTCCTCGGAGATGACTACCCCCCGGTTTCATAGCACGACAGAGAGGAGTTGTAAAGTCACACTTCTGAAATAGAGGCAAAAGGTCTAGCTTGCTAAGTTTATTGAAAGAGAGGCAGGCAGGCAGATACTCCCATGGAACATTCCAGATTTGTGCTTTGCACAGCATCCTTTCAAGACCGATGCTAAAGTTCTCAGCTTTTAAGAAAGATGTACAAGCAGAGGAAGGAAAAAACCCTGTCAAACAGGTCCCACTTACACAGGATCTTCCCCTTTTGTTGGATGGGATGTTCCTATAAGGCCAAACTCCACTTGCAGGCCTTGGTGCTCACTGCTTTCCTCCCACAGGCAGGTGTTTGCAGGAGGGATTTAAATTAAACACCAGAAGAGCCCTGCAGAGCAGCAGGAGGGCAGCCTCCAAACGCAGGGCTGGAGTGAAACTACAGATGGGCTGATCACTCAGGTGCACCCCTGGAAACCAGGGAGCTGGGAACTGGTCTTCAAAGGGTCTTAAGGCGCTGCTGAGACTTGCTGAAAGCTTCCCAAGATAAAAGTCAGGGATCTAAGCCACATCATACTGTATCGCACAAACTTGGTCTTGCTCAGGTGTCTTCAAACATCACAAAATCTGCATATTTCTAGGCTTAAATACAGAAACACCTGACTTTTACTGCCCATAACAGACTACATCTACACTGGGAGAATACAAAGCATTACTGCTGTATCTTTATGACTATGATGAGAGCTGTAGTATAAAGAAAGTTTGTGTATTTTTTTTATCCCATATAGACAGAGCTCTAAGCTGCTGACTACTGTATTAACCCGGACTTCCTGGCTCTCACCTTTCTGAATCAAACAAACAAGCTCTGCAAACATTATTGTCTTCTCTTCTGCATTCATCTATTATACAGGTCTAGTACGTGGCCCAGGCCGAACTTTTTTCCCCCTGGAGAGGTAAATATATGTGGGAAGAACCAAAATGCATGTAGAACAGGTTACCAGGCTTTCACAGCAATCCTAAAGAGTTAGGCAAGACCAGAGAAGCAGAAAGGAAAATTGAAACCTTCCTCCAAGTGGAGATGAATTGAAACAAAGCCAGACCAAGAGCATTGTACCACTCTCACGGTGAGTGCTCTGGCTGGAGAGCTCCATTGCTGCATCTGGTGGATGGATCTTGACTAGAGGAAGAGTAACACAGTACAAGGGAATGTAGCTGTGACCTGCTGTGAGTGCCAGGCTGAGCAACGTGTTCAGCCAAATCCTCTCACTTCCAAGCAGAACTTCTGCAAGAAAGATCAAACCAGGTCCAAATATATGCTTATTTTCTGAAAAAGAGTAACTGCTCAGATCACAAGACAAGACACAGATGGGTATGGCCTGCATTTATTTCACGGAGTATACAGAAATTAATTCTGATTCACATGAGTTTTGGATGTTCACCCTAATAACATCTACATCCCTCGGCGTCAGGCACTTAAGTCAGAGGTTGAGGCAGGTAAGCAGTAACAACTCACTCTCCATGTCCTAAAAATCACCCTGATTTTCCTTTGAGTCTTTCAGGAAAATCAGATATACCGCTCTCTCCTCCTCACAATTCATCAGTCACTGGACTATGTAACAAGTTCCCATCATGTTCCACTTTGGCCAGCAGGGCAGTGAACAGAGGTGGAAAAAAATCCACTGACTACTGAAGAAATTCAGAGCAAGCAAATAACCCAGAATTACCTGGACCGTGTCCAGGCCTCTTTACAGTTTTATGAAGAAAAATGCTAGGAAGCAGAGGATACGTGCTTTGATTTCAGAGACCCACTTTCCCAAGTGCAACATGAAAAACATGGTGTGCCAAGGGGTGCAAGGAAGATTTCCAACGCCATAATTCACCAGATAATGCTTTGGTGAAAACTACATGAGTTTTTCTAGGTCGAAGAGCTATAGCAACTCCTGTCAGATAAGAAAATGCCTCCCTGTATCTCAAGAAACAATTCTGTAAGGTTCAGATGGCTATGGACCACAACAGACTCTCTAAAGGATCACTAAGTTTGGACCAGGAAATCTCAAGGGATGTGTGAGGCAGGCACAGGACAGGGGAGCAAAGGGCTCTGAAGGGAGGTTTCCTGGAGCAAGAGCATCTGGAAGAAACATCCTTGAGCTTGAGATCACACTGGATGTGACCCAGTGCAGGGCTGGGCTCTTCCCCTCTCCCAGGCAACTTGGAGCAACCTTGAACTTGAACGGGCTTGCTGCTCGTACATGGAACACAGGTGAGAAGAGCCATCTACAGTGGTCAGGAAAAGCAGCCCAGGGTTTAACCTCTCCTTCCATGCTGTAAAATAGCTTTTAAAAGCTGCAGAGAGAAGAATTTGGGGACGAATGGCTTGATTAATTACCTGTGGTTTGGAGTTTTTTAGACGTCCTAGACAGCAAAGAGAGAAAAAAAAAGAGAGAAAAATAGTTAAAGGGTCATCTGAAGGCCTGACTCTCCTGACAACTGTTATCTAAATTGGAAGGCAAGGCAGTAGCTGACAGAGAAAGGAGAAAATAAAAGGAATTTGCATCAAGTGGAAACGTCATCGACAAGCACGGTCACCTCATTTTGTTTTGAAACATCAAAGCAACTCACTGAAGTGCAGCAGCAGAAAGCAGGGGGTGCACTGCAAGGGAGAGAGCTGGACTTCAGGAGCTGCCCCACAGCCTGAAGTCTGCCCCACAGCCCCAGGGCAGATTTCACCCTCTGAAGCAGTGACAGAGCCAGAAACTGTGCAGTGACGTGCTGCTGTCTCTGGGTGTGTAAGGGCTCCGAGTCAAGGATGCCACTGAGCTGAGGTACCTGATCTGTGACCACGCTGGGAAAACGAGAGCAGAGAGCAACTGAGTGACACTGGCACCAACCAAAAACCAATGGGAAAGACTGGAGCAGAAGGGTGACCCACCTACACAGCGAAACCTCTGCCTGCCAAAGAAACTTCATTCTTGAAGGGGTTGCACCCCTCTTCACAAACTCGCTTAAAAATGAACACCCATCTTGAATCCCTGGGGCACAGAGTGTGTGAGAGGTTTACTGGTTCCTTTGGCATTACAGGATTAAAGTAATTTCCTTCTTTTCACGACTTTCTCACAAATTCAACTATCCAGGTTTAGATTTATTGCCCACTTAGAAAAGAAACGCTATTGAGGGGACCACATCCATCAAAGTTCTTATTTCATCCCTCTGAAACCTGAAATTCTCACTGAGACACAGCATGGAGGATTTCCAAGCACAAGGTCCTTTGACAGACTTTAACATCTTAACTGCTTTTAACAGACTCTAAGATCTTACACATCAGGAGTGCCCTAGACCATCAGGCAACATTATCCACAAGCGAACACCATAGGAAAACAGAAGAATTGAGAAGTCTATAAGACAGGGAAGTGTATTTCAACAACAGAAGGTACATGCTCACAGAACTCAGAAAAATAAATTCTTGCCCAGAGTATTCATTAGTTTCAAACACAAGCTACCAGAGAAATGTCTGGCCCAAAGTGGAAAATACACAATCTGACTGAGCTATGTCTCTATGATTTCCTAATATCAATTCACTGCAGTAATTAATTAGTCAGATCACTCTATTGTAGTCTTTATTAGGTCATAAATTCCTGCAAATTATTAATGTCTTTCACCACTTTCAGAAATGATCTGCTTGAGAAGTCGTCTTTGGTAAGTTCTTCAGTTTAATACTCACCTTCCAAACAAGCCAGTTTACTAAAAAGAGCGCAACAAAAAAAATCAAAAAAATTCTCACATGAAAGAGCAAATGTTAGGCCAGAAGTCCATTAGTCATTAAGAAGAAAATACCAACAGTAGAACCAAAACCAGCTCTTCAATCACTTGTCTTTTCAAACCTCTCTGCTTCCTTCTCAGGATCCATGCTACTCAGAACTGAATGTTTCTCATGCTTGTACTGGGGTCTCTCAGAGCCTCTTTCCAATGGCATAAAAATGTGTCTTTTCCTCAGCCATGTCACTGGCAATCATGGTTTTATTTCTTTTTCCTCCATGACCTTTCTCGAGTTTTGCCTATGCAAAAGCTGCTTGTCAGTGCTTATCACTTTTCTCTTTTATTAAGTATTCAAATGAAAAGTGATGTTACTTCTTCTTCAAATGTATATTGAAGCCATCTCTACTTGCATGGGGATGAATTAGGCTTTCCCACTGGCAAAACTGTGCCACATATTTTCCTCCCATCTAACAGAATTTCTCATATCACATACAACTTTACTTTCTCTTTTTTTTTTTAAAAAATGTGTGACTGGTTATCAGAAACAAAGGTTTTCCTTAGGCTCACGAAAGTCAGGTTTCATGCTACCCCAATGTAAATTGAAATGATGGCCAAAGCAAGAAAACCATCAAAAGTCACCTGTCAAAACAGGACTGTGTAACTGCTGGTAAAAGTCAATACCTTTTGTGACATGCTGGCATTTTGTTGTAGTTATTCCTCCCCAATAATTAACAGGTGACGGTTTAGTTTTAAAACAAGGGCATTTTCTAATGAGTAACCCATCTATGCTGCTCAACCATCTGATCTGTCTCAAGGTCACTGTCTTCAGTAACTGGGTAAGAATTACATCATCTGTCCTGCTATAGGATGGCAATTACATCACTGATCAATACCTGAGATCTTAGCAGACCAAAAAATTCACGTTAGGGATGAGTTACAACTGGGCAGATACCACAAAGTGAAACTCCTCTTTGGTTTAGCCCACACTCCCATTAAGACTAAATTACAAAACTATGAACTCCACGACTATTATTCGCAGCACAGTGCAAACTGAGAGCAAAGACAGGGCAGAGAAAGTGCCACAGTGGCATGCCTTTTGCAAAGACAGAGAAGATGGTCTTTGCTTTGAAGAGCTTACAGCAGCCTGAAGTGACAAGAGCAACGGAGGGTGGAGGGAAGAGGTGTAAGCAGATGGCAGCAGACCACGTTATTTTTGTAAGCCTTTGGTGGCGATGCAGTTTGAGGCAGTCACATGTTCACCTTCAACAGCAATAAGTGTTTGAAGCTATTTTAGTTCCCTCTGCCTCGAAGCAGGCATGGAGTTAGCAGGCAGCAAGCCACCGTGTCTCAGCAGAAGGGGCACAAATGGGCAACCCTTGGGTCTTCTGCTCCCCTGCAGCTGGTTTGGAAGTGAAACATGAGGTTCTGCACGTAGTGAGGAAGAGATCAGGTGAAGGAAAGGAGTGTGACGGAAGGTCCATGCAAGAGAGCATGAAGGTGATCCAGTTAAGAGCGAAGCTGGCAAAGGGAGGCTCAGGGAGCAGAGAAAAGCTGGACCAAACAAAAAATTAGCTTAGGGTAGAGGAGATTTATATGCAGTTTGGACCCACAGTTGGTCTTCTGGCTGCTTTTGCCACTTCTTGAGGAAGGGGCAACTCCCTCAATGCCCCTTACAGGAACCTGTTGAAGAGGTGGAGCTTGCTTTGCTCACCTTCACCCATCCAGCCCTCAGGACCACGGCACCCTGAGCAGAGCCCTACTGAAACGCTGCAGTAAAAGCACCCACAGTAAGGATTAACAAGGAGTGGTCACTCCCCTATGGGCGGTGGGGGATATGTAGTATTTAGCAGTACCTAGAGGCACTGCCCTACTTGGCTTCAGTACAGGCATACAGTGGGTTACAGCTTCTGTCTCAAAGAGCAATGCATGGAATAGGAGTCCCAGGGACAGAGAACACTAAGCCAACATTTTCGTCCCCGGATAACCTAAATTAGGTACCAATCCGTATTTCTGGACCTACATAGCTGGCCTCCTTCACGCTGCCCAGAAGCCCCCAAAGATGAAGTGGAGGGCTGCAGGCAACCTGCCTGCTCTGGGACTCAGGCTGGGACTAACCACATTCGATAGCTCTGATCTTAAAAATATAGTTGTGAAACGCAGACAAGACGAGCACCAGCAGGAAAATTACATGAGGTTTCTAAAACATAAATTAAACCTTTAATCTTGCAAACATGTACACTGCAGCTACACGTCCTGAAATGCCTCTCAGGGCAAAAACTCAGTTGGCCATTTAAAATGCTGGCTTTTAAAACACTTCATTTTGCAGGGTGTCGAAGGTTGCCTGAAGGACAGGCAACCTTCTGTGTCTTCTGCTGTCAGATATACACAGTGGATATTTAGTGCCTACCACTCCATCTTCCCCTATAAACACAGAGACACAGCGTGCTTATCTTTAACACAAGAAGTCAATAAAAGCAAGGCATCAGAGAAGAGACCACAATGAACTCACCTTAAAGAGGAGTTTTTTATTTCAGGTTAGGGCAAGGTAATCAATAACTATTTCTCTGACAGGGCCTACTCCTGTGTGTCTCTCACCAAGAGGCAAACCCACTGGCTTTGGAGTAAATACTAAGGTAAAATTTGCCCCTGTGGGGCTCATTACAGGGTAAAGGCATCAGACCCTTTTTCTTGCAGTACCTCCTTGCTGTATTTGCAGTAAAGAAAAAAATTACTTCCTAATTTTTGTCTGAAGGACTTAAAAGTTCAGTGCTGAGAGGCTCGGGTCTCCTGTGCAGCAGATGTGACAGGGCAGCACTGCCTGCCTCCAGAAGGTACTTCTCACCCTTGCAGAACAGAGAAGAGTTACACAAAGAGAGGTGAACTCCTCCATCCCTTGTGCCAGGTTAATGCTGAAATAACTCCACTGGTGGGTGAAATAGGGATGGAATGAAACTGCCATAATCTGGTACTGAATCAGGCCATAAAAAAATACAATCTGTTTTGTCAGAAATGTAGTTGACACGAGAGATTCCTTTTCCTTGTTCCCTATGTAGAAACACATTTTCTTTTCCACATAAGGCATTTTGAAAAATGCCACGCCTGTAGGATTCTGGGCTGATCACAAAGTTAAGTGCAAGCTCCTCACAGGTAACAGGAAATTAAATGACAACGGGAAAATAACCTGTCCATACAGCTTTCCATGTAGCTTATCGAGCAGATAAATATGAAATTAAATAAAAAGTTAAACACTGCTTCAGTTTCATGAGTGCTAGCTCTTTATCCCCGTCTCAGAATCCAACTGTGTTCTGTGGAGGAGGAAACATGTCAGTGCAGCAAATTTCACCTGCAGTGAAAAGTAATTTATTGTGCCTAACGGGGAAAAGCAAATTGATATCATCGTCTAAGAGTTTCTACCTCACAAGGGTTGTTTCTGTAATTTGCCCTTAGTTTGGAAAGAATTAAGATTAGAATACTATGCAAAAGCATGCAACTAATATTAAATTAACCCTGAATTCATGAGAAGTTGCTAGAGATGGATGCATGGCACAAAAAGGAAGTACAATTAAGTATTTGAAAAGTAAAGCTATTTCTTAACTACTAGTGAGACATCTTCGTTTCGGATATCACAAAGAAGTTCCAAGAAAAATCATCTTTTCCTCTCAAAATGTGTTTCTAGTAAGCCAGTTTGTTAATTTAAGAAATATAACAGGAAAGAGCGAAAGGACTGGTCATTTTTTCCTCTGCGTTACTGAAAGGCAACCTGCACAAGCACAGCTGAGGAGGAATGAACTGGAAATCCAAGCAACCAAACTAAGAACTAGACTTTTACCCTGAAGCACCTCACCACTGGATTCCCTTCAAGACACTTAAAAATACCACCACTTTTCCTAGCAGCACTGATGACAGTATTTGTATTTTGCCATTTTGTATTTGGAGCATTAGTTCAGCTTAAGAAAACTCAAAAGGATAGGGAGGGGCAATGGTTAGGACAGGAACTGAGTGCATCTCTGAATGCTCCCACTGCTTTACAAGTTCCTTGACTGCCTAAGGAGGACAGAAGATGGGATCTTCCCAACCACTGGTTTCTGTCTGCTGTGGCAGATTTCTTCACTGTGCAGCCACTCGGTTTCCAGAGAGCTCTTATTAGCCCATTAACAAGAATAAACTCCAGCATTTTACACTGCCTAAGTGTAAATGAAGGAGCCTCCTGCTGCTCACATCCAGTGCCAGAACCTTCCAACACACTTGCTTTCCACCCTCTTCCCTCTCACTCTTTCCTCTCTGATATTTTCAGCTATCCTGGACACACTTTACTAATGTTCCAGCTCCCATCTCCAGTATCTTCCCAAGCCAATCCTCAACCTGTAGCTCCTCCCCATGTTATTTGGCTTTTCCATTTCTCTTCCAGACATTTCTTACCATCCCACTGCTCCTTCCCTCTGCTGATAATGTCTTTTTAATAATGGGCCTTGGTGATGTGTTGTTTGCTTTTTTAATTAATAACAAAACCTCAAAAAACCCTAAGAGGAATCTATGGAACTGCACACTGGCAGAAGTGAGCAGGAAGGAAACGTGCCTTGCCAAATGGCTGGGCCTCCGAAATCCCAGGTGTGGCACAAATACTGCAGCCAGGTTCAGCACGGAAAGGTGCATCGTGCAGGCTGCTCTAGAGGCAGTGAAAAACTCACATATGGCCAAATAACACCTTTGTGCAAAGGGCAGGGGTCTGGAAAAGGCCCTTTCTTAAAGGGAGAGCAGGCAAAAGAGCACTCAGCAGGGAAACGAAGGTGAGCGAGGCAGAATCCTCCTTCAAAGAAGACTTTGATGCTCACCACTGCTGGAGAAGGAGTTCTGCACCTGTGTTGGACACACAGGATGCCCAGTTTTGGGATCCAGCCTGCTCTCATCAACAGCAGAACTAGTGCTTTCTAGCAGCAAAAGCAGGACCAGGCATATATTCCTATACATACTGGTGCTACGTACTCTCAGTTTTACACCTGACCAGCAGAAACTGCTGGTAGTCACTAAAGGCTTGTTAAGCGCACACAAACCAAGTCAGAGTATTTCTACATGCAATTAATCATGACTTATTTGAAAATACTCCGTTAGCACTCCCATTTTCTGCTTCCTGAAACTGCAATTAATAAGAGCCGAGCCTCAATCTGAAAATGTTTTCTCTCCTGTGCTGAACAAAAGTGATGGGGAGAAAGTGTTATTATCTCAACCAACAAAAGTGTTCTGGCAAAAAATTTCTTTGCATCTTTGAGCAGAAAAAATGTCTTAAAAAGAGAGGCTGGGCAAGCCAGATTAAGCAACTGTAGTAGTTTAAAAATTTGGAAGCAAAACTGTTTTTATTCAATAAGCAGCTAAGTGGTGTTTCTGTTATCACTGCTATTAGTCCTCTGCCTTCTACTATTCAATGTCTGCATGTTATGGTCTCAGAAAACAAGCTAAGGGAAGTGACCCTGAAGCAAAGGAGTGAGGAAATAAACATGCCTTGTCTGTGATAAATTAGCTACACATATTTTTAAATCTATACTTCGTGTGTCTAAATACATTTCCAATGGCTTTTTTGCATTTAGGGCAAAGAAAATCCATTTTTATTATTTCAAGTTAGGTATGAGAAAACCGAGGTTATTTCCTAAAACATTTTTGTCCAGTTTAGCAGAAGGGGCTGGGAACACTGCATGGGTTTCACCCATCAGATCTCACTTGCTGAAACAACGTCCTCCCTAAAGAACTTCACACCATTACCAAGGGTAGACCCTCTGGACCAAATCCTGGTGAACAGGCCATACCCATGGCCTGTCCTTTGTACTCCAACATCAACACAGGGTGAAAGCAACTGAGCACGATGGCCTTCAGGTCACAGGTATCCCTGAAAACGGAGGGGGAAGCTGCTTCTACCAACATGGGCTTTCACGGTGAGGTTTCTAAGCACAGTATTTTGACAGGGAATAGAAACCTGCAGATGTTTTAAATCCTTTCTGAATACCTTTTCCCCATGTCAGTCAAACAAAACATATATATTGTGCTATATAAGCCTATTCCTTTCCTAACACACTTAGTGCTTTGGTACAATGCTGGGTGCTACTTCAGACCCCAAGCCAGGTTTGTTAAAATCCGCCCAAATATCACATACACAACCATGCAAAAGCTGAAGGAGCTGTGCTACAAATAGAGCAACTGCAGAGGCTACGGCCCTGCCCACATTCACTCCAGTGTATTTTTACACAAAGCCTAGCACTGCATGATGCGGGTGCCAGCTATAACTTGTACCGTACTGCCAGCAAAAAACAGGATCCAAAAACAGATAACAAGGAAAATTCCAGGGCAGTTTCTGTGTACTATGAGGAATAGAATCTGGGGGGGTTTTAAGGATCACCACTGTAAGACGTTTCGCAGACATCAAAAGTATGGATGCAAACGGCAGTGCAAGCATCAGTCAGAAATGATTTCAAATTCATCACTGCCCAGACAGATTTTTTCAGTAAGGTTCAGCCTCAGCTCCTGCCTGCACTACAGACAGTATCATATCACAATACGATGATGTCATGACGGGTTTATAAAGCAAGTTGGGCTTGACTGTATGAACAAGGTCATTTTACAGCCACGGAGAAGCACTCTGTCCCAGCTCCGCCAGCATGCCCAGTTCCAGCACACACAGGCTTAGCACACTGAATTCTGGGGCACAGAAAAGCTTTTGGGGTTCATGGGCACTTGGAAAACCCTTTGTGAAATGATTTTACAGCATCATTTTGCAGCAGCAAGTTTGACTTAAACCATTCCTCCTTCCAGGCTTTCTAAGCCTGGAGAAACACTGGCTGTTCTCTTCATCCCAGAACAAACCATGTTCTCTGCCCTCAGACTCATCATAGCAAACCTTCAGATACTGACACAAGAAGGCAGAAAACAAAACAAAAACCACCACACAATCCTGCGGAAGAAAAACATCTGAATTGTTTGCAATTTAAAGCCTTGACTTTCCATTTCATTAAACAATAACCAGATTTTATCTCGGAATAGAAAATTACAGCTTGAGCTGCACATCCCTGCTGAACCAGCTGTAGACTTGCTCAATCATTGACTTTTGTAGGGCTCTGAAAGAGTCCTGCAAACATTTTCTCCTCTGATTCCCCTTTATTCCAGCTGAATGACAGTGCTCTGGGGTGACGTTCTGCTTGGCAGAGGTGCAGCACAACTGGACGTCTACTGGTGTTGCTCCATGCGTATGTGGAGGAATCGCCTCCAGAGCAACCACACATACCCCTGCCAGCCCCGTGAGCTGACAGTGAGCCCGGGCCCCTCTGAGTGCCACCAGCACAGCCGTGGGACCAGCTGGCACCTGAGAGAACGCAGGAACATGAAGAATCAAAGCGAGGGTGCTCACGGGGCAGCTGGTCTGAGCCTGGCTCGGAGCAAACCGAGCACCAGAGCGTGGGGTCATCAAAGGTTTCAAGAGACTCAGTGCTTTTTCTCTTTTTTTCCTTGCCTTTTAAAAACAACACAAGAAATGTCACTTCACAAATTTTCTGACTAGCCCGATGGCAAGTCTGGGGTTGGAATGTAAGATTCCTAACAGGCCTGACTTCTTTAAAAAAAATAAAGAAAAATTAAGACATCACAGAGTAAAAACATTGCTAACAGAGATGAGAAGTAACTTTCCTTTCTCCAGTGATCAGGGTTATGACCCTTTTATGTGTGCTGAACTGTTAGGGTTCTTAATTGGAAAGGTATGGAGAGATATCAGACAAACCTTGGTTCTTTAGGGTTTTGTTTTTTTTTGCTTTCCAGAGTTTTTTTTTTTCTGCTTTTTGTTGATTTTTAAAGACTGTGGCTGATAAATACTATCAATTTCAGTTACTACCTTAGTCCTAATCAGGTCGTATCACAGTTCACTGCCTGGGTCCTCCCCAACAAGCACGGGCCCAGCAGAGCCCTGCTGCATCCCTCGGTTGCCATAGATACTCCTTGGTGACCTTCTGACCCATCTCCTTGGCTGGCAAACAGGAACTGTCATCGCATCCAGTGCTTTACTTGTTTTGTACAGTTGGAGAACGTCTGGACCCCAAAATGACAGCAAAAGAAGAGAAATTTTAAAAAATCCTACGATATGTATATGAAAGCTTATAAGAAGTCAAGGTTTACTTTTCCCAAGAACATTTAAATTGCAACAAAGGAAACTACAGAATATCCGAGTCTTCCACAGAACAAGCGATTCAATTTTCAATCATGGAAAAAGAACTATATTTAGAAAGACATAATACGTTACTTTTTCTTCTGGTAAATTTAGTGGAATTAGGAGAACCAGATGGCCACGTATCTATGGACTATTCATATCTATCATCCTGATGCAGAAACATTAGAGAGGAAGAAATCCTACATGTCTTGAAAGTAGCCTGTGCAGAACACATAACAACAAATGAGATCATTATGCACAGCCTCGAAGCAAGAGGTCTTCTGACTTTCAGCAATTTATCTATGCTGTGGAATGCCAAGTTATTATCATCACTTTTGTCTATTAAAAAAAATCCCTGAAGCACTATCCTTCCGACTTAGCACAAAGGTAACACAATTAAAAAACTCTACTGCCAATAAACAATCATCTGGCAACCTTGGTGACCACAGGATTTGAACACACTGGTGTTACAAAACATTGGTTTACTATTAAAGTGCAAGTGAACAGTGAAAAGCAGAGCTCCGAGCCACGGAAGCATCGCTGATGCACACAGCAAAAGAAACCCCCTAGCAAAGGGAAAACATTCTCAGCACTTAAAGAAAACTTCCTGCACAAGGTGTGGCAGAGGCTTCACAGCATCACTCCCGCAAGTCAGTGGCGCTGAACAGCACATTTACTAAGTGCAGAACAGAGGGAGGAGGGTGCAGCTGGGACGGGACTTGAGAGACGCAGACTCAGCTCTGTCCTAACCTCATGGCTATAGTTATGGTAACATTTTCAGTACCACCACGTTTCTGAAACACAATCAATGGCTACTAAAAGTTTTCTTAAAATGGTTTTGAGGTGAAATCCAATGTTCTGCTTTCTTAGGCTGCAAACAAATGTGATCAGCACTGACACGAAAAGCATTTGAACTGTGCAAACACTGACAGGAAAGCACCATCCATGACTCGGTCTAGCTGATTATAAACTATTTCAAGCCCTGTCTCTATACATAGTGTTAAAAGTAATTTAATGCTCTGTTTTTTAACAGGGAACTGAAAAATATGATGACAACTGAGGAACCACATGGAACACAGGCTCTGTTTTTAAAATATGTTCATGGCACGGAGGATCATGAGCAGATATTCCAGTAGTACTTTTCTTCCCCCCCAAGAAAAAATTTTAGCATGAGAATGTCATACAATGACACATCCCTCAAAGGATTTCCCTGCTGCTTGTCCACAAACTGTCCAGCCCCCACAAAACTGAAGGGATTGCACGTCAGCCCAACTAATTAATTCAAGCTTACAAATAGCTACCCAATCATTGGAGGCTATGTACCTACACAGTGTTTTCCCACACATATTCTACTTGTGTATTTTATGTTTAGACAGCCTAATATATTAATCAGTATGAAAAGAGGAAGAAGACGAAATTAATTGTATGATTTATAGCTGGTTCAAGATCCTTTTGCTTGCCTCAAGAGTGTGAAGTGGTCTTTATGTGTATGAAGATCAAACCCTGTGCTGTACTGGTGGGTTCGACTTCAGCGATTACAGTCCCCAAGAAAGAATATATCTGTATTTATAGATCTAGTCCCATAGACCACACGGTTCTTCAGTCACTAGAGATCTCATTCCAGAAGACACTAAATGTGCATTAAAATCTCTAAGCCCTGAAGAACTCTCTCAAGAACACTATTTGACTTAAACACAGAAACACTCTGAGGATGATTTTAAACATGGTCTTTCTGCTCTGCCCCCTGCCCTTTATTTTCCTTTTTTTTTCCTCTTTACAGCTCACATGTATTTGCTCATTTCACTGAAGTTTACAGCAAGAAAACACAGTCATGAAACCCAGTTGTGATTAATTGGTAGTAACATCACAATTATAGCCGGGGGTAAAAAAAAAACACTGCTGAAAACTCGGTATATTTTTATCCACACATATGTGATTACAAACAACTTTTTTGACACCAGATATGCCACGCATTCTGTGCCCACCACTGCAGCTTCAGCCATGAACTTATCTCTGCTTAACCCTTTCCAACACAAGTAAGCTGTTATACTAACAGATAAAACAAAACCCAGATGCAGAAATCAACCTCCCTGTGGTTTCCCTAACTTAACTACAGCATCGTTCTCCTCCAGGGGAAACCTCAGTGTTTGTGTACCTGTGAATTGTTTTTTACACTTCTGCAGTTACTTTGAGCCGTTTCCCCATCCATATCCATCAAGCTGCTGCAGATCAGGCGTTCCAGTGGCTCACCCAGGGACAGCATGGTGAGCATCACCTCGACAAGCCTGCGCGCCCCTACACCAATGACGTGCAGTTCAGTTAATTAAGAGGTGCCTTCTGGACACGTTTGGAGGAACCTCTAAATTCTTGTCTCCATGTGAAGAGCTGTACCACAGGCACTCTGTACATCTGACACCACAGCTGGCTGGAGAACAGCTGCCAGCACAACCCTTTAGCGCCAGGTTCAGGTGGTCAGGACCTCTCGTAGCTGAAGCCACGTGTTCCTTCTCAGCAACACATGACACATCACCCAAAGTATCTGCCTGTAAGGAGGTGGATCAGCAAGGCAGGGTTGAGGTTTTTTGGTTGGGTGTTTTTATGTTTAGTTGGTTTGGTTTGGAGGGGTGAGGGCAGGTGTGGCACTGAGCCAGCTCAGCAATATTATCACGCTAAAGCAGCACCATCAATGTTAGTGAGGTCAGTGCAAAACAATGCTGTGAGCTTTGGTGCTTTCCTTCCAGGACAATGAGGATCTCTTAATATCCAAAACATTAAATCTACTTTAAGTAATGAGCAGAGAATGACACTTAAGCAGAAGGCCTAAGTAACAGCTCTTTCTCTCAATTACAGGCACAGCAGAAGCAGCCACAGCTCATGGTGCCTGTAGATTGTACTACCAGTACCTTGCAGACTTGGAGAGGAGAGCTAAGGTGTCACTCCCACCCTCTTCCTTGTCAAATTGCAGTTTGTCAACAGAGGAAGATTCTGCTAGGAAACAAAGAGATTAGCAACTCTTTTCCATGAAATCACTGGGTAATGATAATAAAAAGGGGTTCACTCTAAGCCAGTTCACTTATATAAGCACAAATTAGGGTAACACACATCATTTCAGGGGTGTAACAAAAAAGGAGATCTGTCCTTTAGCTATAACCAATGAAGAGCAAACACAAACCTGCAGTTTGGTATGGGAAGGCCTCAATCACTGGGGAAGAGGTCTTTAGTCAGTGTGACCCAGGCCAGTGACAGATGAATTAGGCTGACAGAGAGTCCACGTTTTGAACTTTCTCTTATGAAGGATAAATATAAACAGTCACATAGAGCAGATGGACAGTCAGACAGCTATTAAAAGCTCCACAGATAACCCTCTGGCAGCATCACCCACAGAAAACATGGATACTGAAGAAATTTCACAGGCAACAGTTCTCGAGCTTAGATACTGCAACACAGTTAAGATCCAAATATCATGTTTTTTAAGTTGCACAGAAGATTGTCCATTTATTTTATAAGAGAAGGCCAGTCACATTCAACAACACACTTCTTGAACCATTAACACAGCGGAATTCATTTCTTGCTTCTTATTCTCAGTATACACACACAGAGAAGGAATTAATAACTGCTATTAACCAGAGCAACACCAGCATGCTAAATAGCAACCCACTGAATTTCAGAACACTGCTCTTGCTAAAACTGACCAAAAACACTGTCCCTCCTGCCCCGTTCTCAAGGCAGGCACTGCGGCAGCACAGGGCTGGGCAGAGGCAGCAGAACTGACACGAGCTGCAGGCTGTGGCACCGTGTGCTTTTCAGCGCCGTGTTCTGAACCTGCAGTTGAAAAGAGACAATTTTCAAGCCCGTTTCCCCGAGCAGCTCGCAAGAGAAAGGTTGCAATCCCAGGCTTCCACAGATGTTCAGACCTGCAAGGTCTCACCGCCGCTGCTCCACACGCTCTCACACGCGGACACACGTGCGCGCTCACACGCGCCCAAGGGTCACACCGTGTACTTCACTCCTAATAGTAAACCTGACAGAAAGGAATTTTATTTTTACATTTTCACACCGCCCACTCCTCATTAATGTCAATCAGTGTCTTCTACAGAGTACACACTGCAAATATACATGGCCTTATCTGTGCTCTGTGCACGGTGGGGACAAAAATTTCCACTGCTGCTAAAAACTGAGTAGGCTCCACGTGATGGAGGCACGCAGGAAGAACCTAGAGATGTACAACCCGCCCTTAATGACCCTCCTGAGGGGTCAATTAAAATGCTCTGAGTTCTGGGGGGCCATTTCTGCTGTTTGGGTCGTGCTTTCCCCCCACAGCTATTAAGAGGAAGCAATTCTCCAGTTCAGAGGAGCCTTTGCAGGCTTCCCAGAGGGTGCAGGGACCTGCCAGTACACCTTGAGAGCTGCCAGGAACAGTGGCAGCAGCGGGAGGGACAGCAAGGGAATGTCACTGGTGACTCCAGCAGGGCCAGTCCACGCCGTTTAGACAACCGTGGGCCAGAGCCAGATAACTAAAAACACTGGCAATCACGGGGTGTGCACCTACACCTGCACTCCCCAGCTGTCCCAATAACCCCCACAGCAGCACTGAGGGTGGGAAAAGCTTGCACCCCAGACCCAAAGCAGACAAACTCAGTTCCCCAGCACACACACCACTCACTTCTTTTTATAGACTGCTTTTCTCCTGAATGCAAAAGTAAATCCAGCTCAGATGATTTCCCTGCCTTAACTTTTGTACAAGAGGAAGACAGAAAGCTAAAAAAAGAAAATTAGACACTTCATGAAATCCGTGATTAAGACACAGAAACTATCAAGACAGATGGGCTGAAACATTCAGAGAGCTTCAGTTCAACAACCCATGTTTTTCAGATATCTACAGTATGCTATTGTCTTCCCTATTTAGAGTTTTAAAATCCCATTTTTCACTGCAGTAATTGAACAGCATTTCTAAACTCGGAGTACCTCTACTGGGTACTCTAAAATAAACCCCAATATTTACTCAGCTGGCACATGGCCCTAGAACCTAGCTACAGTGCTTTCTGCCCCTCACTGGGCTGGGGTTTTTTGGATGCAGGCAATGGCCACTGCTGCTGGCCCTGAGAAGGTGAGCTTGCTGGAGAGGCAGAGCGAGTGGCTGTGGATTTGGGGGGGGAATATAAAGGGCAGGACAAGAGGCAGGACCCAGCTGCAGCTGCCTCTGCTCTGCTACAGGCTTTGCTGCCTTGCTGCAGCCAGGGCAGGAGCTGCCATCAGTGGCCTTAGCTGGGTTATTGCCCTGCAGACAGAAATACGAGGCCAGCTACGCAGTGAACTCCCTCTTACAAACATTAGTCTGCCAAGGGTAAGCAGCAGCAGCCCGTATTTCCCTCTGAAACGAGGGGCTGGCTGCTTTCTAGCAAGGCTGATCTGCGCCTCCACGAGCTCACTGCTCACAGCGAGGGCTCAGGCTGGTTCATCCCCTCTTCCACCAGTAATCAAGTCCTCTTCACTGCCAAGTACATGAAGCACTCACTCATCCAGGGAAAAAAAAAAGGAAAAAAAGCAAAGGGCAGGGAGAAGAACGAGAAGAAAAATAAATAAGGAAATCTGTGACCCCACGCTTGGCAAAAGCCAGATCAGCACCGACTGCTGAGTCACTTCTTTCCCTTCCACCTGGCGAGTGGCTGCCCCGATCCATTCAGCACAAAGCCTCTTTTCACTGAAACTGGCATAAATCTCAGTAATTCCCTGCTTTTCAATGGAGCTGCTGAGGATTTACGGCAGTGTGGCACAACACGCACCATCCCCGGCCGCTCAGAGCTCCAACACAGGTTTCCCTGCCGCAGAGCACGCTGCTTTGCCCCTGCAGGCTGGGCTTCTACCCATGCCACAGCTCCTGCTCTCTTTCCTGCTGCTCTCATCGCCAGCAGATGCTCTGCAGGCAGGACCTTTGGAGAAATCACCCTCTTTCACACGCTGCAGGAGAATGTTGACAGCTTATGATCAGAGGAACATTGCTTAGCTTCAATTAATTTTTTTTTTCAGATTTCATTCCCCCCCCTCCCCGATTTCATTTAATGCTCTAATTTGGTCTTACAAAGATTTATAAATTATTATTTTTTAACATCTCGCTGAACTGTGTGAAAGAGAGTTCAGAAGGCAGCAGAAATATCTTCTGTGCACATGATGTGTGAATAAGCAAGGGATGAGATCAAGATTTAAGGAATACCAATCAGCTTTAAAAGACAATAATCTACTCTATTTATTTTCTCAGCTCAAGAAAAAGCATTGCTGGAGGATTTTTGCACGCACTGGAAGGTTTCTATAAGCAGGGAAAGACCCTGAAAATACTACATAATACTGCCCCCTCAGCACGCAATGCAGTGGCAACCAGAGTAACAGATGGCAAATGAACACAAAACCCAACCTGAGAAACGGGACTATTCCAATGGAGGAGAATTTCAGCTTTACAGTAAACACACCACCTGTGTAAAAAAATGCATTCAACACATATACCAAGGGACCAATAGGGTTTTCCTAGACAAACACAGTGAGTCTTGTCTGTCCTGGTTAAGTACATTTACAACACTCAAGAATAGGATGTAACTGCCTAGAAACAGCAGTGTTCATGTAGTCCTTTCAATATGGGGAACACAGTGTGCTATACAAATATTAATTTAGCCTGAACAACCAGTGAGGTGTGCAAATATTACTCCCAGCTTCAACTGGGAGTGATGTGAGCACAGAGGAACAGCAAGGGGGATTTTCAGCATTGCTTCAGGGAGCCAGCTCACAGTCAGGGAAAGCCGGAATCTTGCGTGTCTGCAAGTGCTTTCAACAGCCCTGCCCCGATCGACCTCCTAGACCAGCTTGTTCTCTTCAGGAGACCCAGATGAGCAAACATTTTCTGTGTCCTGACTGGTCACGCTGCCAAATTCAACAGGGCAGTTGTGCTGACGGGTGCAGACTGCCCCAACCACGAGGCACGCTGCTGTTCCTGCCCCATCCCTCTGCTGGAGCTCCCTGCCCGCACGGGACCCCCACCCTCAACCTGAAAGCAAGAGCCTCAGTGGTTTTGACATGATTCAAGAAAAACCACCCCAGCCAATGAGCCAGGCAAGAGGGACTGCACAGATACCCCTGGTGGGTATCATTACAACTGTCCCAAAAAGCACTGAATTGGTAAAAGCAGAGAAAAGCAGCAGGACCTGCAGCAGTTGACAGTGGCTTCATGTTTACTGAGTAAGGACAATGTCGCAGAACCCCTGGGGCTCACCTGATGAGCACAGGGCCAGAGCAGGAGTCCAGCAGGTCTTGCTGTGTATTCTGCCTTTTTAAAGCTCCACCTCTAACCCGAAGGGAAGAAAGAACCAATTGAGAAGTCAAAGAAGCAGACAAGAAAAGGAGCGCTGAAACAATGCAGGTCTAAGTGACCTGAAAAGAATGATCTCCTGGACCAATTTTTTCTACCACTGCACTGAACAGCCCCAGAGGAAAGAGAATGGCAGAGAAATGGGTATCTCAAGGACAGGGTATATAGTATTGCAGCTGAACACAACACCCTTTAGACCAGCAGGCCAAAGAAGGCAATTCTCACAGCAACCACGACACTGAAAACTATTCAACCTTCTCCCTCAGGAGCCTTGGTTTTAGTGGTTTACAACTCTGGCAAACAACTTAATTAATATTTTAATTAAAAATACTTAATATAAAATGTATTTCAAAGTAATTTAATAAAAGTCTTCTAATATCTGCCTCAGACTGATCTTTCGAGGGAAAGTTTCTGAAAAAAAATTCAGCCATTTTGGAGAAAGAAGAGAGTAAATAAATACATATCATTGACTGTGTTATATTTACTGCTGCTGCTGCTGCTGTTGTAACTAATTTATTGAGCTACAAAAACAGCTTCAGGCTCTGAAGCAAGTCTGAAAATTCGGCAGAAGGATTATGCTGATCAGAGATGTATCCTTGGCTGTTCTTGTGAAGAATCACCTATATCTGGCTCATTTTAAATCCAGGGAGGTAAAGGGGGGAGATCAGCAGTGAGGTAAGACCTTCCATCAACGTAAACTTCCCACCTCCAGCTTTGACACAGCTCCATATGGGCCACAGCATCTCTGAGAGGGTCTGTCCACAGAGGGGTCACTGCAGAGCTACACACTGAGCCCTAAGCAGCGCTGGGCCTTTCCAAGGTAACTACAGGTAGTAAATTCAGTGTACTATTCTTTACTGAATACGTACAGAAACAAGGAAGAGGCACAGAAAAGCAAAGAAACACTTGGTGTTTCTTGTTAGTTTGGCCTTTTTGTTTTTGGAGAAAGCAAATCCGTACAAGCAGCAAAGTACAAGCATTTAAAATATCCTCACCACAGAACTCACTCCCCAAGGTAAATGCTGTCTGGTAACCCAGCATGTCTGCACAGAAGAGTCATGGTCTGCTGTCCTCTGAACTACCCTTTTCTTCCAGGAGACACACTCAGAGAGGGTGACAGTGCAATGCCAAGTTGCTCTCCCTGTATTTCAAGGCATCTCCACTCAAATGCCCCCAAATGCCATTTCTTCCTTGTCAGAAGTCTTTGTTAACAAATTTCCCTTCTCGTTTATTTTGTGAACTGTGCTTTTCCTTTTTTGTTTGTAAACAAAGAAACAAACAAAAAGCCAGAATGTAGCAAGGCTCTGCCAGAACTCAATTAATAAATAACGAGCATCGAGTGTTTTTGATCATTTCCTTCTGTCTGAGCCTCACAAACTGACAGTAAAATAGCATATGACCCTTTACAGAACAATTTTACTATCACATTACATCCTCACTGAAAATTTAGAACACAGATTTGACATTTTGAATGGGAATGGCTTAAGGCATAATTTATGCCTGAGTCCAAGCCGTTCCTCAGGATGTGTGAATCCAGAGCGATAGGTACAGAAAAGCAGGAAAGGAGAGAGTAAAGACATCCGACCCTGCTGCTACAACTGGAAACACAGGCAAGCAAGAAGGTATTTTCATATTCAAAATTGGAAAATGGAATAATAGAAAAAAAGAAAGAAGAGGCGCTTAAAGAAGGGGAAGAGGATGAGACCTGCTAAAAAATTGAGTTTGGCCATCTGGAAAAAACCACAAAGGATGACCAGAGAACACCTTTTGCCACGGAGAGGGTGTAAGAGAACAGAAGAAATACACACACAAAGACAGCACTGTGTTCAAAAATAGCGGCCACGAGGACAGATTCCCATTCCGCCTTTGTTGGCATAACTTTACTCGATGGGAATACGCTAATTTACACCCTTCATTTATAAAGAGACAAACCCAGTATTATAAAGGCTGTGTTCACGAGCACCCCATCTGTGCACCTCTGGAAGCTGCAGTGAGCAAGGTGCCCACCATACATGCTGAGCTGTCCAGATGCATGAAGTGAGTGGCAAGTCAAGATTTCCATGACTTCAGCCCCAATTTGACTAACACCAGCACCAAGTGATCTCCGTCCAAAGCATAAACATATTCCTTATAAACTGCTTAAATGCCAGTACTTTAAAGGCACAACTGTTCGTGTGTTGCAATTTCTCTAATGAACAAAATTCAATCGTGTCCACAAAAAAAAAAGGAATCTGTTTGTTGACACATCACTGGAAGGAAGCAAATAATGGCTCACACTACTAAGAAACCTGATGGAAATGGAAAAGGGAAATTACCCTTTGAATAATTGGTGCGTGACCCATAAGTTTTAGTGGGCTGCAGGAAATATGAACCCAACAGTTCCATTTTGCTTTCATACAGATACTATAATTTTTATATAAAAATACTTTTAAAATGCATATTTACTCTCTCTTTTAAACTTTCTCAAAAAAAAAAGGCATGAGGATAACAAAATTGAGAAAAAAATAAAACAACAGCAACAAAAAAGGGCAACTTCCCTTCCCTGGCTCTTTAAGATACTGCTGCCTTTCAGTCAGACAGTGAATGCTTCATTCAAATAACAGAACATGGATTTCTCTTAGTAACTGCAGCTATAATTGCAGCAACTGCTTTTACTGCTGCCATCCTGTTAGTGTTACAATTGTCCAAAGCAGAACGCCCAAGCAAATGGCCTTAATTTCAGAAAAACATCCAATTCTTTTTCTCTGTAACAGAAGAAGAAAAAAAGAACCAAACATCTTCAGAATATTCCTTTCCTCTGTTACCTTATTCTGCTTCTTTGGCACCAAGAGCACGAGAAAACAATACTGCTTTCCCTGCCTTCAGTGTCTGGCATCCCTTTCTTAAATCAAAACACTGATTCAGTGGATGCTCTGCCCACTATTACAGATACCGTGCCTTTTCCAACTCCGAGTCTTTTAAGGACAATGAGGGGTGGCTTTATTTGCAGTCATTCACCAACTAGTATTCCATTTAGTACCTACTAAGAATTGGCTTTTAGCATCTTCCTCTGCTGTATATAGTATTTGCATGCAGTCACTGCATATTATACACAACAGTGATCAAAATAAACGGCCTGTGCTGTAGTTTTTACTCATGCACAGAGCACACATCTGAGGCAAGGGCACGTTTTGCCTCTCATATATTCTCATTGTGACGAATAAGGCACAGGCATGAAGAATCCATCTCTCTGCATGGAATTACCATGCTGGGCAGAGCAGCAGCAATAAAAAGCCCAACTTTACTGACTCTTCTCTCCCTGTACTGACAAGAAGAAAAAACTGCTGCAGAGTTAAAATGCTAGACAAATGGTATAATTTAAAGCAGTTACTACTCCTAGGTTTCAGTGTGCTTCACTGGAAAGCAATTTTTTAATAGTATTATTAAGGTAGAACACCATGATTTATTCTTACTTGCTTTTCAGCTGGAAGTATTTTTGCCTCTTTCATTTCCTTTTCTTGCTTAAAGGAAGGATGGTCTAACAATAATTTAACTTAAAAAAAAAAACCAAACCAACAAAACAGCACAGAATATAACCACTGATTCATAGGGTCAGATGAAGAGATTTGAAATGTCCATTAAATCCAAACACTACTTCCAGTCTTCCTTCCAGGTTGCTTCCTACTTTGCATATTTTCCTTTGTACTCTGGAATAACATATGGACAGGCCAACCATATCACACTCACTTGCTCTTTACATAGCAGATTCCTGCTATATTCTCATTCCATACTACAATAGCTGCGTGTGTGCCTGTTACCCCATCACAATGAACTGCCAGAACCAGGACACAGACTCAGCGTGTGGCTCTGTAGCATTCTGGCAAGTTGAGGAAAGACAGGGGAAGAGGGGGAGAAGGAGTGGAGACCAGGAGAGAAAGACAAGGGCAGCACTTACTCCTCTGCATGGGAAGATAAGCCGAGAGGACAAGCACGCTGCTGCACAAGATGCCAGCTCTTTGACCCTGACACAGCAGCAATACAGAAGCCATTGTTTTAGTGATGCAATTCTAAGAAAGTCTAGAGAACTTTTAATCACCTAATGAAACTAAACTCGAGTCATTTTCCCTCTCCAAACACTCTGAAGGAGCATTAAGTACCCTCAGTTACTTAAATGAAAGAAGTCCTCTATGAAGTTACTTCTCAGTTCTTGCAAAATATTCCTCAAAGTTTTCCAAGCACCATGGGAACACCTGAGTGCACGTGCTAAACTGCACATCTGACAAGCCTGATTCCTCTCTCACTCAAATCAGATGCCCTTAATTTGAACAGTGGGAGGCCTGGGCCTTTTCCACTGCCGTGTTCCTTATCAGAGCTCTATAAATGTCACATCTTTATTTTATTAGTGAAAGACGTACTTTATAAATTAACAATAAAAGCATTCTTGTATTTGAGTTTTTTAGCCCCTGTTGAGACTATGAATTCTTGAAGGTCAAATAGAACAGTCCATAGGAAGGGAGAGAAGAAAATGCTCTGCAACATCCTTTTAAAGAGCCTCCACAGCAAAGAGACAATAAATAGCTGATTTGTTACAGGGCACAAATGCTAAGAGCACAGGTAAATGAATGTGGCCATGAAAGAAGCAGCAGCTTGCCCAGTACTCTCTCTTAACATTAGTTAACTCTCTTTGTGATTCAAGTCCAAGACTTTGCATTGTTCTATTTCCGCCTATTCCTCTGCTCTAGATTCCCTTTGCGACACTTTTATCAATGGAAAAATCGAGGGAGGGATTTCCAGCTGGGAGCCCAACAAAAAAGCAGGAGGTTCAGTCTGGTTTTCTCACTTGTGCTGCAAGAACCATTTTAGCACCAGTAATAAAAGGAAAGCTACACAAAGAAAAAAAAAAAAACCATGACTTGAAATTATTTTATCATTATAAATGCTGCACTACTCTTTATTCTCCAGTATGGTTAGTGTCACACATTGGCACAATAACTTGCTGGCTTAAACAGAGCTCCTTGCAAATAATGAATTTATATTAAGGGCCGATGTCAGCCGGAATTGCAGGGAAATGCTAAGAAAAAGTTAACAGTGCTAATGGTCAGATCTACTCTTTGTTATGCCCTCGCAATTTTGACAGACTGACAGCTGCAATGTCACAATTTAAAAAGAAAGAAAACATTCTGATTGTCTCCTCAGTGAGTGGCGGGGACAATACGCACAAACCACACGGGACAGTGACCAGTGGCAGGCTGGGAGCCACCACCACCTCAGACAAGAGGACAGATGCCTCAAGGCCTTCCACAGTCAATTGTCCAGCCACTGCAAGCTCTGCAAGTGTCCCAAAGGCAAGTAAAACCTCTTTCCCACACATGTTCAGGGCACTATGGCTGTAATGGCTCTGCTGAGGGAAGCACCTTTGGGTATCACAGAAATCAAGGCAGCTATAACCTCAATGGCTTAAGCTTGGCAAAGCTGCAATAGGACAAAAAGAGCAAACCTGAAAGGAAAAAACAAGGGTGGAGAATCAGGTGTGAAGGCTGTCTGCTTAGAGATAAAGAAAGAGACGTGTTTTGTGATGAAAGAAAACTGGTATTCACCATCATCAAAGAGAAGGGACGTTCCAAAAGCATCTGAAAGGGCATGTTATGGCACCCAAACTCCCCTGTAGTATATTTTAGCCTGTTGGAAAACTTGTGATATTTTCAACAGGTCACAGGGACCTCAGGTACTACAACAAATAGTAAACTAGTAAACCTTGAGAACTGACAGCTAGTGTTCTCTGAATCTGTACTGCAGAGCTATTAGAAGGAACAAGAGTCTGGGGGGAATCAATCACCAGATACCTGCTGTGCAGATACCCCTACCAGGGGAACAGGCCAAGCAAGAGGGGATAAAACACTTGAAATATTTGTAATGTGACTGTTGAGGAACTGCCTTCACCCCTAATGCCACAAAACCCGAAGTTTTTTAAACAGGCTGCTATTTAAACCAAATCCATTTTACAATGAACTTTCTTATTACTGGTTATGTCCTCCCTAAATAAATACATAAACTTCATCAGTGACTAGACAAACCCAGGATCTGGGTTATGTCTCCAGCTCCAACCATTTACTTTATTGCCATCCACAACACACAGAGGAATTACCATTAAGTATCTGAATGTCAAGCAGCTCAGTAGAGAGCTGAGGAAATGCCTAATCCAAAACTAATTTAAGGGGAAAACTATGCATAGAAAAAAATTAACTTGTGTGAAGTCACATAAAGTAACTGAAGGAAGAATGTGTGATCCTAGCAGACACAACCTATATACCATGTCACAGACAAATGGAACAGGAGGAAATGTCCTTGAAAATATGTATTCTCAGCTCCAAATCCAAAACCAGCACATGAGAATGTCACATTAATCAGATCCATCACAGAAATCTCCATATAATTTCTGATCACTGCCTAGGATCTGATATTTCACTGCGGTCAAAGATATTACAAAAGGGGAAAAAAATAAAAACAGGAAAGGAAAAAAAAAGAGAAAAAAACAACCCACAACACTAAAAAACCCAAAGGAAAATCAAAATCACCACACTCACAACTCTGACCTAATAATTACAAGCCAACAAATGAAATGGGGGAAGAAATCACTTCCTGTCACTACAGGCAAGGTTGGAGTTCTGTAGCACTAAATTTTAGAATAATTAATACGAGACCAACAAGTTAAACAGCCTAACAGGGTCTTTTTAATTTATTAAATATATTTTGCTTTAATCACATTAATTTTTCAGAAATGTACAATAATCTTTGTGGTTTAAAATGACTTTGCATTCATTTTTTAATGGGGAGTATTTTTATTCATCTAATACATTATCCTTTCAGGAAAATTATCATACTTGACTACAAGTACTTAATGAGGCGCTAATTAATACTCCTCTTTCTCCCCATTCAAAACTCCTTTGAGAAATGAGGTCAGAAACCTGGTTTAACACAGGAGACACTTCTCGGAGGCTGAAGGGGAAGGGACACAAAAGGCACTTGTCACCCTTCTCCGGGGGACATCCCTTGAGCACTGAGCCCAACATGACAGGCTCCCTGTGACTGAGCCAGCAGCTGATGCTGAGCCCCCCGAGCAGCACATCCCTCTTCTGCGCACCATGGCAAGAAGTAATTCTCCCACTTTTTAGTGTTAACAGGCTGAGCGTTACTTCCCCTGCTCCTGCTGGCTTGTGGCAGGCACGGGAAGGCGGCTGAAGGGCTTGTCCTACTCCAGCACGCTCCCGAAGCCACTCACTGCCCGTGTGGCTCCTGCCAAGGGAGCGTGGTGACACAGCGACACGCAGCTCCACCTTCCTCCCCAAGAATGCTGAGCCACGGCACCCTGCCAGGGGCACCCTGGGCAAACACGAGCCAAGGAACAGCTCCCAGAGCAGGAGAGGCTGTTTCGGACTCGAGGAACTGCAGCAGGGTCGAAGGGCAAAAGCAGAGACCAAGGGCAAGAGTCTCTGAAGCCCCTGGGAAACGTGCAGAGGCTCGCCCGTGAACTCCACTTTTGGGTTTGTGCTCTGCATTGTGTACTGATGGCAATTATCTAAGAGCAGCTCCACGACGGGAGGAGGGGAGGAGAAGAAGGCTTCCTTTTGGCACAGCTCCTCCAGAGTTCAAAGGACACATATGGCCTGCAAACACAGTGCAGGGAATAATGCAAAATTAAAGGAGGGATGAGAGGAAAATGAGAACGCAGCAGGGACAAGCAGTGTTCTGAATCTGCTTGACTGGAATGTTAAATAAAGGAACAGGAGGGAAAAAAACCCAACAAAACCCCCACACTTATTCTAATTCCACATCTGAACAGAAGGAGGGATCACAGGAGGGCCTGTGATCCACTGGAAGGGAAGACCTTTGGGAAGCAGGACCTGAGCACTTCTGCTGGGGCAGAGACCCCAAGCGACAGCCTCGGCCAGGCAGCAGGACCAGAGGACTGCCCAGGGAGCAGGGCTCAGGGATCTGCCAGAGATCCCAGGGCTTCAGAAATGCACCACAAACACTCCCAAAGAGGCAGGAGGGGTTTGTTTCAGAATAAACACCCGTACGGTACCAAACCTGCAGGGAGGGACAGCATGTCTGCCCAAGGAGTAAAGCAAGAATAAATAAAAAGGTGTCCCAATAGCACAGGTCCTGATTTCCCTCGCAGTACTCGTGTCAGCGTGCAAAGGGAGCCAGGTGAAAGTCAGCAGCCTGCTAGATGGTGCCTGTGCCCATGTCAAATCCTGCCACCTGCTTGTGGCCCTGTCTTTTGTTAGGGCAGAAACCAAAGCCTGCTCTTCTCCCTGCAGGGCATGTCAAGTGCAGAAATAAATAAATAAACAAAACAAAACAAAAAAACCCCTCCACGACAATCCTCAGTTGTAATTTCTACATAATTATTGCACAACCACCATCCATAATGAGAGGATGAATTTATAACCGCACACAAGCTATATTTACCAGTGAACTGGTTACAAAGCAAAACAGCAGGAAACCACAAAGTGTGTCTTCGTATGAGCTCCTCGGCAGTGGTGCAGAGCAGGGCTGCCCGTGCAGCAGGGCAGGTGAGACCTGGGCACCCCCACCACGCAGCAGCACAGCCCCACGGGGATGGAACCTGAACCCAGCAGGGCACAAAGACGCCACCAGATACTCAAGTGAAGTTATGGAGAAGTGGGGCTAAAAAGACCTGCTTGGCTTCAAGGTTTAACAGTTGGCCATCCAACTTGAGAAGTCAGCGCAAGCGCAGCCGGGCCAATGGACTTCAGGAAAGACAGGCAGCACACTCAGGAGAGCCCCAGTTGCTCCGGCTGACTTCATAAAAGCACGCAGCACCCCTGCTGTCAGCAATACCCCTGACCACCCTGCCCCAGCTGCTCATCCTCACTTCTCCCTGTGCCAGTACAAACCCTCACGCTTCCCAAGCCAGCGTGAGAATGACGGTGAGCTAGATCCAGGAACAGATCCTGCTGAAAACATACCTTTTTTTTTTTTCCTTCTTCTTTTTTTTAGGGATTATTTTTGACTTGGATCCTTTCCCAGACCTGGCTGAGAGCATGACTACACAACGCTTATGTCAGCACAAGGAAGCCATCTAATGAGCACCCATGGGGGGGGCAGGATCGCTGCCATCGCTATCCTGGCCACCTTAATGAGCTTGTAAAACAACGGCCTACAGACAGCAGGTTAAAAAGTCACAGAGCTTCAGTAAATCGAGGATGGCAGATTGAAAAAAAAACCAAACAAAGACACATACACACAGGTTACCAAGTCACTGCCATGTCACGCTGCCAAAACACAGCAAAAGAACAGGGCCTTCCACCGAGGAAAGGCAACCCTGAGCTCAGCTCCACCACCACCCCAATGTAGAAGGGCTCCTGACACACACTCAAGGGAAATCTTGCCCTTTACTACTTCCTAGGCAGCATATACAGAAAAAAAGCACACTGGTATTCAAAATGGCCTATTCTCTTATCTTTTTGGGTAGGCATGCTCCCCCTGCCCTGCTCTATCCTTGAAAAGACACTAAACAGCTCAGCCTCCAGCTCAAGGTGGAAACATAAAAGCAAGGTGAACAGGGGAAACAACTCTCCTTCCTCATGAACTACGGGTGCAAACCCATCACAACAAACAGTGTAAGCGTAAATACATGCTCAGATGGAAACAGAAATCCATGATTGCTGCTTCTGGTGTTTATGCTGAGCAGTGTGCCATTTCTGCTCTGGTGGCAATCAGAGAATCTGTCATGAAAAGAAAGGATGTGTCAGGTTTGCTATCGATCCTTGTAATTCCTGTCTGAGTACAATCAAACCATCTTGAAATGTAGCCCAAAAGGGCACTGTTATTCCGGAACTGAGCTGCTTTTGGAAGATGAGTCAAAAGCAGTTCCATGTACTTAGATCTCTTCTTGAGGCTGCCGACAATTTTTCCTGGCCTTACAGCCACATTTTCTGATCTTTAATGCATTTTCTTTTCCCTAGTGCCGAAAGAGCCACACAAACAAAGAGAAATCTGGCTTTCCCAGGAAATCACACAACTGACAACACAAAGTGCTGTCAAATACACACAAAGTAAACTAACTGAAATAATATGATTTTTCCCCCCCTCTAATATCCTTCATTTATAGTCACTGTTGGTGTTACATCCAATAACAGTAGGTGGAACAATTTCATGCAGTGCTTTCCATACTGAGACAGCCATTCCACATCTCCTCGTGCAGCAGTTTCTATAGTTTGCTCTGTATTTTGGCAACAGAGTAAGGCACCTCAAAATTAAGCCTGGAGTAGAACCACTCCCTAGAACCAGGGCTAAAACCTAGACTAACAACTGGCTGCATCTACAGCCCGACCAACTTTCTTATTAAAGTCTGAGCACTGCCAGTAGATGGAAGGCAGAAGCACAAGCCTCTGATCATCCACCCCTTGCCTCCCAACACCAGCAGCCAACAGCATGAGCAATGCATGGGGCCAACTGCTGCCCCAAAATAAAATCACACATGCAGGAGGGCTTCCAGACAGTTCCAGTTTGCAAAGCCTTGGAAAAAACCCTTGGAAAATACCAATGGGTATTGGTACCAGCACAAGGCTCGAGGGGATAAGCAGGGGCCTTGACTGACAGCACTGCTCCCTTCCCACTGTCCATCAAGGGAAAATTGCTGAAAACCCCCCCCTGTGAAACACACCCAACTCACACCACATCCAAACTAAACAAAAGACAAAAAATATATGCATTCTGAGCCCTCACTGTGTTTTGTGTTCTTTTTTGTAATTGACTACAATTCCTGCAAGGTCAATAATGTGTACAATGATGAGTAAACTCAGAGTATAGAGGAAGATACACAAGGAAGAGAAGGTCCCTCCATACCATCAGACATGACAGGTCACACCTGGAAGATAACATAACTCAGAGGATTAAGTCCTATTCACTATCAGCCATCTCTGCATTCAAAACTGGGCCCAAAAATACATATATGAAAACCCATATTCCAAGTACCAAACAGAACATATGATATTAATTCAAGTGTTATGACAAATTGTGCACTGTAGCTGGAAAACAGAAACACAGCCCTGAAAAAGGATCAGAACAATACTGACCTAAAAATTGTGAAGCGTTCATGCTTAGCGTGCATCATAACACTGGGGTGTTTGAAGGTAGAAAAAATATGACAAAACAGGTCAAGGAATCACATGCAAATAGTAAGGAAAAATCAAAGATATAAACCAGAAGAAATCTGAGCTAAGACACATGAAAAGACGGTGTGTGCCCGTCTGTGTGAAATTCAATACCATTCCTAACTCCAGGTATCTTGGATCACACCTATGTTTTCCAGAGCTCCATTTCAGAAGTTTACTACTTATTTTCACGCATGGTTTCAGAAGGACTGCAGTCCCTTTAACAGTGAAGTTCTGTCCTCTGATCCAACACGTTCCCACTGGTTCCAAGCAGCTTAAGGTTAACTACAAATACAATGGAAAATCTGAGGTAGCTTTTTGCCTAGTTTTTCCATTTTTTCGGATGGACTATTAGGATATTCATAATGAATATAAAATGAATATTTGAATTAACAATTAGGACAAACAAATACTCTAATATTTTACAAACCTATTTGATGCAAAACAGTAGATACGTGTTCTAGGTCTCTGTTTTTCAGACCTTTATTACCAAATTCTGACTTTTTTCATTCCATTATTGCTTTCAAGAGTTTACTAACATAAAGCAGAGCCTTGCTAATTTGCAGTAATGTGTAGGGTACCTGCTCTAAATTTATGAAAGAAATCAATAAATTAATCAATCAACAAAAAGGAATAGATAAGTGACAAAACACATTCTGTTCTATTACTGTGGCAATTCTAAATGGTGTTTTAATTATTCATATAAATACCTCTAATGCATTAGTAAATGTGATGTAACGCATATCTACCTTTTTTTTTTCCTTTTTATTCTTGGGTCCCAGTTCAGGAACGTGATTCCTTTCAGGAATACAAAGAAGGCATCTGAATACCTTTTGGTATTTGATTCTACCCAGTCAAATGCTGTCCTGCCTTGGATGCAGAACACCAGACTTACTCCACTTATTTACTGACTGGATCCAGCTTACTTACTCCACACACTCTCTGCTGAGAGCAGAGCCACAGAGAAAGTCACATGAGGTGCCACAGCCTTGTAACAGAGCACACAACCACGGGGCAGAGGCTCCTCTCCATCACTCCCTCCTTAGCCAACAAGCAGCTGCCACAACTGCAGCTTGAAAGGGAGGCAATCAATATCCTATCCCTTGGCATCCCACTGGGAAAATGAGAATAAAACAGTGAGGTGGTGAATATCTTTGGGAAGAGAAGCCAGGGTGTCCATTTTCCTCAACATGTGAAACTCTGTGCATCTTCTGTACGCCAGGCACTGCCATCCTCACTCACTCTGCCCACCCAGGGGCTACTTACAGGTAGTGAGGAACATTCTTGTCCCACGAGAGACACCAACAGCACAAAGAAAGCTGCAAAGCCCAGGAGCGAAATTCTGCACAGAGGTGGAGTTTTCCAAAGGATGATGACGAGCTTCAAGAGAGAGACTTTAGTGCCCAGAGCCCCATAAACACAGCCCCTTTATATATCAGCAAGGCACATAAAGGGTTGACTAACCTCTACTCGCTTATATTACGTATTAATCTCATCCCTCCCTTATTTAGCAACTTCCTCCCTAAGCCCTGGCATCTCTTCTCCATTTCCCACACAATCACATGGAAGCTGGAAGGAAGAGCTCAGGAGCACCAGGCACAGCAGAGCAGGGCTTTGCAAACGAAACTCAGTGTGGAAATGCACGCTGTGTGTCTTATTTAGTTCAAAGCCGAAATGTTTCTGTCTAGGATGTCTGTTTGTATCTCGAGTCACAAAGAAGCCATTAGTACCAATAATGTGTCATTACGGGGGCGTCAGCAGAGACTCCACAGCTAAGGTTAATTTGAGATGCATAATTTAAAGCAGAACTAAAATCCCTCCATTTCACACCTTAATGACTGAATTCAAATCTTTCTTCAAATTCGACACAGCAGTTCTTACGGGGACACTTGAATTTTTTTCCTTTTCTTTTCTTTTCCAGTTTTAAGTAAAATACAAGTTACCTATTGCAGAATAAAAATAAACAGATCCTCCATTTACAACCACTGTAACCTGTGTTCCCCCTCACACTTCTTCTCGGCAGCTTCATACTTCACACATTTTCTGACACGTTAGAATGTGCGTAACACAGGCCACTGCCACAAGTTAAAACAAAGCAAAACCCTCGCAGAGTTAAAATTTCACTCATCATAACCCCAGTGATTTTGCCAAGAACAGCTGACAACACTGCTTATCTTGAACATACCACATCACTTAGGCAACAGTAGTACCCCCACAATTCTCTGTCCCTTAGTATTTTCTGTTCTCAACATCCTGCTAAAATACATGAAATACGCAATCCTTGCTTTTCACACGGAAGACTGAGGCAAAGACAGAAGGATGCTGTGGTTCAGCAAGCTGGTCCAAGTCTCCCAAATCCACTGGTAATTTGTTTTGTCAGGCAACTTCCCTGAGAACAGCTGATAAAACACAGAAATAATTAAGCAAAAACTCATCACAACATAATGAAGCAGCATGATAGTGAGACCTCCATGCTGCTGAAGCAAACATGCTATCAAACATCTCCTGCCTGTCACTGTGGATTCCTCAGTAAAGCTCACGTAATATTACCAAAATGTACAGGAATGAATGTATAATGATTTCTGTCAGGCAACACAATTTTGTTCTGAACTTTCAAGAAATCAAAGTTCAAGCACACAGACATTCTTTGGAGAGCTGCCCTCAATGCTAAAAATGGCAACGGAATTGCACAAGGGGG
>VWZF01003431.1:290793-353558 GCA_013396755.1 Sclerurus mexicanus | reverse complement strand
GGCAACGAAATTGCACAAGTGGGGGGGGGGGGAGGGAAGAAAATTCCAAGAAATCTTTGACTCATCCATTGCAATTCATCAGGTTTTTGGAGCAGGGAATGGAATTGCCATCAAGCTAAAACTGACAGAGCTATTTTCTGATCTCTAAATGATGTCAATACTTCACAAAGCCACAAGTGCTGGGAAAATTTTTCTCTGCAAAATTCTAAGAATGACTCTTAAATTTTGTTAGGTTGGGCAGGGAGGGGGGGGAACCCAGAGCTAAAAGAGGCAATTGAAATTAAACTCCTACGTAGGTGTGCTTTTGAATACTGAGAGTATTAGGCTTCACAGCTTTGTGCTATCTATGACTCAGACTTGCTGCCACAGGTGTCAAGAGACCAGGGACATAATTGGAGTTCTGCAGAAACCTGCTGCTTTGTGATTACTTTTTTAAACTATGTATTAAAAATATCACCCTCAAAGACAGACAAAAAGCAGGTTTTTCCACTCAGTACCAACCTGAATCTTTTCAGTTGAGAGATTTTACTGTCCCGTCAACTTTCATGTAGTGAAGCAGACTTTTCTGCTGTTTAATGCTTAAGGTTTTCAGAACAACACAATGTCAACCGAGTCTAACAGGCAAAATGGCTTCAATAAAGTTCTGAGAATAACACATCTACTCTGGCACGCCAACACACTATTTTTAATTGTAGCTCATTAAAAATGTAATAGAAGAAAAATTATATTCACTTCCAGCACTGTTCCGTCAATGCAGTGAGATAATCATGCTGCTGTATCATACATAAAGCAATATTTATGAGCAGTGGTTTAGGTAATTTAATGGAAAGGCAGAAAGCAATGATTCATTCCTTGTTCTATCTGTTGCTGAAACATGACTTTTGCCAACTGCAGGGCCCGAGTAGGCACACAGAGAGAGTGGTTTCAAATGCTTGTAAAACAGAGAGCTGGAAAACGAAGAGAAACTAGTCAGTTGAAAGGCTGAGCAAAAAGAAAAAAAGCCTGGATTGCAGATAAGAAGTACTTTACAAATGCAGGCCTCTGAGGTAATTCAAACCAAATGCAGCCTGAAACTGAAGTCATTTAGTGAGTCAGCACAGTAAAAGGACACTAAAATTACATGCAAGAAAAGTGCAATCCTTTTTCTCTAACGCGCTGCATTTCATTCCAAACTTGCCAGAAAACAAATTAATTGTCTCCTTTGTGTTGAACCTCTCTCATTTCCTTTGCACTCAACCTCTACCTTCCAGAAACAAACTGCATGCAGGCTGACTAATGAACTCTGATGTCCAGGACTTGAATTTCCCTTTCACCAAAGTTTCATCTCCAGACCACGACAATGTTAATAAACAATCACTGGCATGAACACTATTGACCATCTTCCAAGTTATGATTACTTTCCTCTGGAAATAATTTAAAAAAAAAATCATAGTTAAAACCAAAACTGCAGAGAATTGTTACAGACCCTGCCTCCCAGGTTCTGCCATGCCAGAGGCTTCAGTCACCTACAGCTCTGCAGGGCAGGACTTCAGTGCTAAATATGCTCACCATCAGCCAAAGAAAGGCTTAGCCTTGTATCTGCCTCAAACATTTTTAAAACCGTAACCATTTTTAAACTTACAAAGCAATTTTCATCTCATTCTTGCCTCATACTTTCACAAAAACGTAAGTCTGTGAAAGCCACAACAATTGCTAGTTCAACAGAGACTGCTACTCTCTGAAGTGCTTTCTGAGATAGATTTGTACGGACAGACGTGGGTAGAAATGAATACTCCAAAAATATCCACAATAGATAATGAGCAGCATCTAGAAACAAAACAAAAAGGAAAAAAGAAAAAAAGGAAAAGTACTGCAAATGCAGCCCAAATTGGAACGAATGCCTACAGTAGCAACAGTACAGGAAGAGCAAAATGTTATTGTACATTACTGGCACGCAGCCCGTAATTACAAAAAATACTGCAGCATTCCACGGTAACAGCATAAAATATTATCGCTTCCAACGGGCAGCTGCAGCACCCTGCCCACGGCGAGCACGTCACGCACGGCCAGGGGAGGAGAGGGCAGCTGGCTGCCAAAGGACTCCCCACTGCACGGGGCCAGCAGGACACGGGCTTGGTGGCCTCGGGACGGCTTCTCCGCACGCCCAGGGCTCTGCTCCACCGGGGCACGAAGGGCTCCCACGTGGCTCCACGGCCCAGGGGAGCGCGATGCTCGCTGTTCCGCCCCTTGCCGTAGGGTGCCTTCTGCCAGATCTGCATTTGCGCGTTGTCTTGGACTCACCAAAAGCCTTCCCCCGCTCCAGCTCCCCCGCGCCAACCCCTGTGTGACACAGCCTCCCCAACACCCGGTTTCAGCGGTGGCCTAGCAGGAGGCTCCCAAAGCACGGCTGGCACACGCTGCCACTGTGATGGCTATCGTCCTCCTCTCCCCAGATGGCGAGCAGTTGCTCCACCACACACCAGCAAAATGGGAGACAACGTGCCCACAAAGTTTATCAGCCGCGCTCTTCTTCACTGCTCTACCCAAGGACTGCCAGTGCAGATTGCAGTCCCACCATGGCAAACAGGAAAACCCAAAAAGCTACAATTAAGTCCGTCTGCTCACTGGCATGCACTGCACACAAATGAATAGACCTAGCTCAGCATTACAAATAACATCTACAACGCTGGGTTTCTAAATGGATCATAAAAAAGACCAGCTAAGAAGCCACATGTTTTCTGCAAACTTCATGCACTTTCAGGACTAGCAAGAGGAAAAGAAAAGCAGAAACCTGAACAGCGAGGTTAGCAGAGAAGGAAACACTGTTCAGATGAACCTTACTTATTTCTAATGCACTATTCTGGTTTCAGCTGGGATAGAGTTGATTTTTCCTAGTAGCTGGTAAATGTTGTGGTTTTTTGATTTAGTATGAGAATAATGTTGATAACACATCAATGTTTTAGTTGTTGCTCAGCAGTCAAGGACTTGCCCTAAGTCAAGGACTTCCCAGTTTCCCATGCTCTGCCAGCAAGGAGGTGCCCAAGGATCCAGGAGGGAGCGTGGCCAGGACAGCTGACCCAAACTGGCCAAAGGGATATTCCACACAAGAGAACATCCCGCTCAACATACAAACTGAGGGAGTGGGGCAGGAGGAGCCAATCACTCACGGCTGCTGAGCAACTGTGTTGTGTACAACTTATTTTTCCTGGATTTTATTTCTCTTTCTCTTCTAGTTATCTCCCTTCTCATCATATAATTTCTTGTTTTTAACTCTTCTTATTTCAACACATGGGTTTTACCTACTTTTCTCCAGTTCTCCTCCCCATCCCACTGTGGGGGTACAAGGAGTGAGTGGCTGTGTGCTCGCTGGATGTCATCTGTGGATAAATCATGACACTCGTGCTTCCTATACAGGCTGCAAACAGTACAGGTTCTCCAGACCAGACTGCAAAGCCCCAGCTCCCAGTGCTGCCTCCTGGCAGTCTGACAACTCTAAAGTTAAGTTTGAAATATATAAACACCTTTTAGAGATATTCAAATCATGATGAAAAGTGTTTCTCATGCTGCCTACCAGAGATAAGACATTTTTAGGAAGGAGCAAATTAACAGCCATCCCTAAATACTTCCCAGTTCACCCGCAGTTTTCATCTTTCCCACACCAGATTTTCTCTACCAAACACAAACAAGACTATTATATATATATATGGAATATATATGCAATAAACTGCAGTAACATATGCAGTAGATTGAAAGACTGCATTTTTGTATCCTCATAAGCCATTCACTGGCTTAAGGATTCAAAGGCCCACAGGGTACTGCAAATACACATAAAGCCTCTGGGTGCTGGATTTGAATCTCTGACGTATGTGACAGATGTGTAAAGTAACACATAACCAGATGCCTCCCTAGTAAATGCACAGCTAGAGACTGAAAATCCCCAAAAATGCTGTGTCCAAGGGCAAGGGAGAAGGGGGAGAACAGGAACAGAGTCATGTATCTAGCAAGAAAAAAAGAGAAATTCAGGCTTTATGGATTTCTTGTCTACAGTGGCATAATTTTTCACGTCTGTAATTCAGCTATGGTATCACAAGAGAGGGCTTTTTAGGAGGTGGGAGTCCAGCCACTGTGGTCTGGTTCGCTCCATGCCAGGCTGATCAGCTCTTTCTGGATGTCTTTGAAATTTCAGTGTCCTACCTCCAAAGCTTCCACTGTGACTTCAAAGACCTTCGTCCAGAATAGCAGCCTAACTGCTTAGAAGAAAATCCTCTGGGAAAACAGCATATGGCTGTATAATGGCAAACACCACAGAGGTCCTTCTCCATTCCCTGAGCTGGTGTGTCTGGCCACAGTGGCTTGCAGAATATAGCTGGTGTGCTTTTGCAGTAAGCTTGTAAGGCAGAGGAGAACGGCGGGTGAGGAAAAGTCAAAAACTTGTTTAAAAGCTCCAGTGTTAAATTTCTGGCTAGTCCCATTTCATGGAGTAAGTTAAAACAACTGTCTATTAGAAACCATGTGAACCACTGACTTCAGATCTGGATCCTGCCTTTTGCAAAGCTGCTGGTGGGCTTGGATGCAAGGCTTTGGTTCAAGCTCCCGTGTACTCCATACTAAAATGACTTACACCATACATCCTTTACAATAAATAGCCTCACGGTGAGGAAGCACAGTATTGGCACGGTCCATTTTCACATCACTCTTTTCAAAGTTTAAGGAAAGTGCTGGAAACATTACAGCATTCGAATACTTTGCCACAGTCAACAGCTGCACAAGCTTCACCTATTTTCATGTGACATGCCACGCAGTGTGAGTCCCAGGTGATGCCCAGCAGAGTGGGCACGGGAGCAGTGACACAGCCACGTCTCACCACAGTGGTGCCCTGCACTGAAGGTCTCTATTCTCTGCCCCTACCACCTCCTCTTTACAAAAGCTCACAAACACATGCTGAAACAAATGAATAATTCCATTATGTGCCTGGCAGCCTGTGCACTTTCCTTCTGATTCACAATAGCAGCGCCCCATTGAAAAGATCCATATACGGGGGGGAAAGAAAATCAAAAAAATCTGAAGAAGTCTCCAGCAAGCACACATATTATTGAGGCCTCATTTCCACTTAACACAAGTCGCTTTGGGATCTAATGCAGCTGATTTGAGGGGAAAATACAAACAAACAAACAAAGTCTTCTTCCATTAGCTGGGGCAGGGGGTGGGGAAATCAAACCAGTGCCATCTTTGTTGAAGAGCTCCACAAAACTAATGGTTTAGAAGTGCTGAGGAGCATGGACGGGACAATTTGTGACTGATCACTGCCATCTGAACATGGCATGCTGACAGCTGAACCAAGAGCAGAGAAAGACAAAACAAAACAGGCATGTATTTAATCTGGGCAGGCTCAGGCCCCTGTCTTCAGTCCCAGTGAAAAATACAAAGCAGGAGAGAATTGGTCTCTCTGCCTGCTCAGCTCAGCACCCACATAACTTCCTGGCACACACCACAGGACCTTCTCCAGGCACACAAATGGGGGTATTATTTCTTCACATGCTGAAAAAAATAATCAAGAAAAAACAAGAGTAATGGTATAATTTATTATATCCTAAAATGCATGTTTTGGCATCGTAGGACTTCCCTCCAATACTCTAACAATGAGCTCCTGCACTCTCCGATATGCAGAAAGCTAGAAATTATCTCAATGATTTTCTGAGTGCAACATAGGGCTGATTAAATGATTACAGAGGCCACACAGATGCTGGGAAGGTATGTTTCCCTGAACTTCAGTTTGTGTTCCTCAGAGAGCAACAAGAAGGCAGTTTTGAAAGGAAAATCACGCACATTCTGCTGGCCTGATGTCAGAGAGACAGCAACAGAACATTGTGAATTACGCTCTGCAGAGCCCAGAAGGAAGGCTTGCCTTTGTGAGAGGGGATGGAGAGAAAGGTGGGCTGAGAGTGACCACATGACAGTCACTGCAGAGCACTTCTCTCCCTGTGATTTGGCCAGCACCGCCACCCTACACCTTAAAGAGAGCAAGGCATTTCCCCACCCGGGCCTTCAAACAGGTTTGCATTCATACCCCATTTCACAACTACAAAAATCACCGCAGACTCCTGCTGAAAGAGTGCTGGATTCCTGTTTGGGCTCTCAGTCTGTCGCACAAGACTTGGGTTGGCTACACCAATGTGCAAAAATTTTAAACCTCTTGGATTAATCAGTACAAATACCTACAGGACTATCACAATTTCCCAAGCAATGGCTCTTGTCCACTGACCAGAAAGGAATATTTGGCTCCCTGCAGTGGGCCTGTTGATTTCAAAAGAAACTTAATACCTCAATTCCTACAAAGCGAATACAGAGCCATCACCAGGGGTCGGCTATGCTCTCCTCTCTTCTGAAATCTGGTAGGCAACATATGTCTGCAAATGCCACTTGCCAAAGGGTTTTGATATTCCGCACATTTGTGGGAATGTATACCCTGCTTCTTCCATGTTGTGTGTGTGGGTTTGATCCTGCAGGTCCCTTACTGCAATTTTACCCCTCTCAGCACGCTCGTGGGGCAGAACAGAGTAAATAACCTGAAATTTTTGCTTAAGAAAGAGGCTGGTGGTTTTCAGTGTTTATTTAGGCAACATTTTCAGTGGATGAAAGTTTTACAACTGTAACATTTTCTCTGTACTAGACTCAGATATCATTCCTTTCTAATGAGAAATGAAAAAAAAAAAAAGACCAGAGGGAAAAGGTGAGCTTTTCCCTGCACGTCATCATTGTTCTTATTAAAAAAAAATTATTAATTCTGGACAATACAATTCAGCCTCAGTCAGGGAACTCTTAGTTCAGCTGCTGTTCAAATACCCAAGTGCAATTTGCAACTCTAGTTATGAAAGGGGACATTATTTTCTTTATACATTAAACTCTACTTGTTCAAAGACACTGATGAAGCAATTAAGACAGATTCATTTTTAAAGCTGGTGTAGAACTCACAGGCTCTGCTAAGAAGTTTGGTATTTCAATGAGGTGTTTAAACATAAAAATGAGAAATATGTATTTAACACGAAAATATCACTTAAGAATGCTGTAAAATCAGATAACTCATGACATTATCATCAACAGTGAGAGAATTTTATATGCATTTTTCCGGCTGTGCGTTGTATGTTCTTCAATAGCTTTCTTCTGCTGAGCTCCCATATGATATAGATTCCAAACTAGGAAATATTTAGGCACACGCCTAACTTCCAGGGAGAATAGCCTCATTGATTTAAACAGGGTTTAACCCTCAGAAATGTCAGAACGATTGCCTGTTTGTGGGACTCGACCTCATGGGGCCCATTTTCACACAGTAAATGCATTACATATTTTTACTGCTCTTTCTGGGTTTGCCATTACAGTTCTCTCCCTTCTTCTCCTGCCTGTTTCTATTGCCTTTGACAGAAATATCATGACGCTCTGAGGGAAATAATGATTAATTTAATTACAAACTAACTGTAACTTATGACAAGACCCTCCAAGCACTTACCTCAAATCATGAGTGTTTCAAGATGCAATTGTAAACCTCCTTTTTTCCCTCCTCTCACAGGAGATGTTGCAGACTTTTTTTTCTGTATTTTGCATTAAAACTCGTTCCCTGTGCTCCAGGATCTTAAACAAAAACAACAAAAAAAAAAGAAACACTCAGAATGAAAATGTCATTTCAAGTGACTGGTGGGTGGCTCAGGGGAAATCCCCGACCTTTTTCCAATGGATATTTCATTATCTAAATCGAGTGTGGTAACTTCCCCCAGCAGTAGCTCTTCTGTGGGCTGAACTTTAAAAAAAACCATTAAAAAATAAAAGACCCCCCACTGTGTTAGACCACCGAAAACCACACTGTTTTTAAAACCTGCAAGATAGCACACCACAAAACATTCACTTGAAGCACAATCCAGTATAGCGTACACCGGCCTCCACCAATGGATGGCGGTGAGAAGGGAAGACAACCCAGAATACAAACCAGAAGCAAGAACCATCATGCAAAGCACGCAGCTGTTCCGCAGTGTGGTTATGAGCACCCCTGCTGTTATCACTAATGACACGCGGGGCCGAGCCCCGAGCTGGAGGAGCCGTAGTATTTCTGTAGTAGCAGCGTGGGGAAGTAGTAGCCGCGCCGGAGAGGCGATGCAGCATTAGCACTACACAACCCAGCCCAGCTGACGGCAGAGGAAGGAAGGGAGGAGGAGCAGCAAAGCCAGTGAGTAAGAGTAACTGGCAGGTCTCTAAGACAATCAATTCTGACATTCTCCACCATCGCCAAAAAAGGGCCGGAGGGTTCTGGGCTTTCAGCGAGCGCTGTGTCACCAGCCTCCTCCCTCTGCCATACCTGCAGCGAGGCTTGGCCGGGAGCCGGCCGGCTACGTAACACTCCACAGCAGGCTCTGTCAGCAGGAAAATCCCCTGGCCACAAGGAGCAAACGCCGCCAGCCGGTGCGGAGTTCACTTTCCCCCCGGGAGCGTGATCCTGCGTTTGCACGCCCTCCCTGGATTACACGCATCCCAGTTGTTTCTCTACAAACCATTTTTAGGACCAACAACCGCGTTCATCTCCGCTCTGCGAAAAGCCTGAAAGGCAAGCTGTCTCCAAGGTTACACCTGTGGCTGTTCCCATTGAAGCCAAGAAACACAACACAACAGCGAGGAGGGTTTGACCTTGCACACATGTAAGCCAGACCGCTTTGATTTTCTTCCTCAGCTGGGACAGACAGGCAGCCCTCAGTAACTTTTTTCCCTTGCTTTTAATTAAGAAACAAAGAGCTTATCCATGTGCTTTCTGTGGCTGCATATACTTCAGAAAACACGACTTTTCCAAAAGTGGTCAAAAATTCAAGAAGTACAGCTCTCTACACCAGTTTATTCCCCTACTGTGCCCTGGAGGAAAACAACCCAAAACTCCAACAAAAACAGACCAACACACAAGCAAGGGGGACGGTGGGCTTCCCTTGACACCTGCACAGGGGCTGTGCCTGGGTCACCGCTCCCCCAAACCACTTACAGTGTCAAAAAAAGACAAAATACTCTGTTTGAATTACCCTGCTCCTCTACTCCACCTTGCTTGTTCTCGCTTACGTGGTGCTGCCTGTTTCTCCAAGGAGCCTGCTCTCACTCAACACGAGTAAAGGCTGCACCAGCCGAGCCCACAGCCTTGCAGGAAGCGGACAAAGCCCTCTAAAGCTGACACAAATCCAGGGAAGGCTGGGAGTTCAAAGTGAAATGAGGACAGTCAGTCCATGACTCATGCCACCTAGAAACCATTCTTAATTTAAGAAAAAGTGTTAAAGGGATTATCTTACAGAGTGTCACCCTGCCAAATCAACTAGGTTCTGCCTCTCATTTTTTTCCCTGACTCAAATACAAGGTGGCTGGGGATTCTATTTTGAGATCAAAATCAGCATAAAATCCTCCTGTTCTCACTTACATCCTTACATTTTTAATGCTCTGTTTAAAGAGTCAAATAAAGTTGTTTGATGGACAGATTCCCAGCTATCCTCCAGGCTTTTCTGCATGACCTATGGGCACATGCTATGTGACACTTCCTGAAGGGCTGAAATAGCTCTGAATGACACTTGAGCTTCTACAGTGCAACTAAAGCATGAGAGTTTGGCTCCTAATGCGCATTGTCACTTAACCCCAAATTTCCCCTACCTCAGTGTGCCCTTCCTTCACAGCAGAGATAACAATATTTCCCCACCTCGCAGGGCTGATGCAAGGAGCACAACACCCATGCTGATTTAGTGGATAATCTGGCAACACGGACAAAGTGACAGGTCTCTTCACTCGCATCAGGATGAAACTTCACAAACACAGAAACTGTTTTGCTCCATAGTCATTTCACTAGTACAACTCTCTTCTCCAGGGTGCTCCCCACAAGCGTGGGGGACACTGAATGGGTTCACTGTAGTCACACAACAGCTTTACAGCTGCTGAGAAAAGGTCTATTGTAGGCCTGCATTTCACTATCTCGAGTAGCATACATAAAGTTGCTGTACAGCTTCCATTACCCATCTGATCACTACAGAAACAGGACAAACAAATCAGGGCTTGTGAAAAGAAAATAGATTTAACTGTGATGGAGGAAATTGCTCAGTTTTCCAAAAAAAATTAACAATTTATACAGCAGAGGATAAAACACTGAAAATTCAGTGTAACAAAAACACTTTAAACTTGTTCTGCCTTTTTTTTTTGCTATGTCAAAATACTGTGAGCCAACTTCAAATTTCACCACCAGAAAGGAGCAGCAGGCCTGCCATACACGTGTGCTCTTCCTGCAGTCACTGTCTGCTCGTGGCTTGCACCTCTATGCAATTATGGTATTTGCTCAGTAACTGAAATGGTACCAAAACCAACAGTGAACTCCTAACACATAACTATTGGGTCACACATACAAAGACTCACTCGGCAACCAGATAATGCTGGGCTCTGCAAAACATGTGAGTACATCAGTCCCTTTCTGAATGTCTTGATTTGTCTCTGTAGTGTCTGGAGGAAGGACAGTGCTGAATTCGGCACATTCCTGCCGGCATTCGACTACTCCACTCTCCCCCTTCTGGAGAAATGAATGCAGCTTCAAACAAATGAAAGGAGTATTTTGTCAGCTCTTTCATTCTTCCTGGTGCAATAAATGAGGCAGTGCTCGGCTCCTCTAGCCCCAGCAGAGGCAAATGAAGGCTCACTCCGAAGCACAAATCCTCCTCCCATACACACAGCATTAACCCTGCCAGTGCAAAGAAGCCGAATTCCCCCAGGTTGTTTGGCAGCCTATCACACTTGCAGCATGCTCTACCACCAAACCCCAAGAATTAAATGACTGTCGACCAGCACTTATCTCCCAAAAAGTAGTACTTCCCTCAAAAGCAATGAGATTGGACAAAACCGACGGGGTTTTTTTCCTCTGCCTTCAGAGCCACGTGAACACACAGCAGGTGCTGTGCTGCTCCGCACTCACAAGGCAGAAGTATTCTGCTTTTCAATGAAAGCTGAGACAGGCTTTGGCTGCCTGGGACTGTAAGAAAACCTCAACTATCAAGAGAGTAGCAGCCTGATAAAATGCCAGCAGTGGGACCCCTCTTTTACCCCAGCCTTCCTTCATTTCACAGTAGTGCCTCTCTCAAAAGGCCAACAGTGCTGAATGGACTGAGACAATTTTCCATTCCTGGTAACTCGCACGTTCTCTGTGTTAGCATGACCCGACTCTGATCAAAACTGATGAAAAACCACAGCAGTGGAAACAAAGACTCAAGTAAAGAGAGAAATGAAACCCCAGGACAAGCTGCAGAGAAAGACTCAGCTCTTATTTTTGGATTTGGGCAGGCTTGCCTCCCTCCAAGCCTGGGTGGCAGACAGGACTGCCAGCCTTCCTTGCCAGTCTGAGGGCAAGCAGTTCTGGGCAAAACCACTGTGGTAACTATTGCCTGTGACAGGACAGAGCCAAGGCCAGTTGGGAACACAGTGGATTGCTAAAATACGATCCCATGCTGGGATTAGCTGTGAGGGGTGGAGGTACGGCAGCACCAGGCTCTCTGCACACCTCCCATCACAGGGACAGCCGCTCTTTTCCCCAAACCTCACAGGAACAGCCCCACTGCCCTCCCTTGCCTCTGCTGAGGATCTGGCAGGCTTGGACACATGTTCCTACATGGTATTTACTCTTTTTCTTGCCTTCTGCTCATAAGCAAAACACTGTAAGATCCCCTCTTTTTTTAACAGCCAAGAGTGACTTTATTGCACGGTTTTTGGAGCAAGGACTACCAGCCCACTCTCACTACTCTGTGCCCTAATGCCCCCTGTCTATTATTACGAGGTGACACAGAGCCACGCTCTCCCACTCACCCAGAGAGGGGTCATGTCTTTCCAAGTCATAAACCCCCCAGCCTCACCAGGCACTGACCCTCTTAAGTGCCTCCCTATCCCAGCACCTTAGCACAGCATGCAGGTCTGACAGAGATGGCCAGTCAGAGGCTTTGTCCCCCGGCAGGAGACCCTGCCATATGACTGCCTGCACTGAGGTGCAGCCCTCCTTGGCTCGTGACCTCTGAAAACCAGGAGTGCCAGTGGATGAAGAGCTGAATACCCTCCACCCGTTCCTTCACTGGCCGAGATGGTCTGAAGAGTAACATTCATCCTTTTGTAAATGTTCAGTGTGCTGCCCACAAAAAGCAGCAGGCAAGTGTGCTTCAGCCAAAGAGCACATATAATTTAGAAACAAGTGTTAAGAAAATGAAGTATGGCACGATTTTCAATGCCCAGATACATCGTGGGTTCTTCAAACAGAAACTGCAGGTTGTCTGGGACAGATGAGTCTCATATCTTTTTCCTATTGTCTTCTGTTTTACTTAATCATCTCACCTACCTTCTAGCTATATGAGATTGGTTTTTCAGCATTGTTTGCTGCCATGTAGAAAGATCTGAACAATCAATATTTCTCATAAATTTATGTATCTCCAGCGACACAGAGTACAGGACACCTCAGAAGAAACCTATGGTGACCTTTGTTGCAGGAAACTTTGGAGGCCTGACTATAAGCTGTTTTTAGAACAGAAATCTGACTAAGCCACAACCTGCTCAGCACCACTGTAGTTCGGTCTTACTTTTTGAGAGTAGCAGGGCTATGCCAGCAGCTCGGCCAGCAGCTAAAACCTTCCAGGCAGAGAAGAAATATTGTCCTCTGCCTGGATTCAGTGACTTGTTTGGCTACAAAAACTTGTTGGTTTTTGTAGTCAAACCCACTCTTCTAATCAAGAAGAGACAGGACATGAGAAAGACAAAGCTTTTCTGTAAGTCTACTTGCCCAAACTTGTCTTTTCTTAAAAAAACCCCAAACACTGTACTACTACTTCTGTCATCTGTACTTCCTTTTCTTCAGCACACACTATAACATGAGTATTTCAGCAAATAGCAGGTTTGGTTGTAGGCTCTCTGGGCTGCCAAACGGCAGATCCAGAAAGCAGGGCTGTCACATCTGCCAGACTGGCTCTCACACCTACTCCAGGTAACATCATGCATTTTTCCAAGTCATGCTAGCAATAATACGACCTTACATTTCACCTTCTCTGCCTCAGCGCACACACCAAAAAGAGCCTGTTCACCTTTAAATAAAGGATGCCCAGCCAGTGTCTCAGGACGACCAACAGCCCCAGTTCAGTGCGGTATCTGAGCACCCTCTTTAATTTAAGGGTGTCAGCACCGTCCCCACGTGAGCACACTCACATCAGCAGGCCAAGTACAAACTGCTAGGCACAGGTCACTACTGGTTAAGCATCTAATGTGCACTTGGCTCCTTAAAGAAGATATGATCCTTCTTTCGGTGGAAGATTTCTTCTTTCTAACTTCTCAAAACAGCCTTCCTTCTCAGAGGCCTGCTCACGTCAACCTTCCCCTTTCAGTAATAATTACAAAGAAAAGGGAAGAAAGAACACTAAGAAGGAAAAATGAGTAAATGAGTTTTACTAACTGGTATAACTATAATGACCAGATTGCAGAAATACACCTTTCTCTCCATGCCTTCATCCCACTACCTCCCCATAGGGCACAGACAGATACTCTCTGCTTTTCTTAGATGAGGCATGCAGCTTTTGAAGCCATCTCCAGACAATCCATCCTGCCTGGGCTTTTGGTTGCATTATGGGACAGTCCTGGAGCACATGAACCGAATCCTTCTTGGGAGGAAGAAAACTAGGAGCATCACGTTCCCCAGAGCGGGCAGCCAGCAGCACCAGACTGCTCAGAAGTACAAGCAACCCTGAAATATGCCTGGTGTGAACCTCAGGATCCCTGCAGTTTTTACAGAGACTCTCTCCAGTCAGTCCACACTACTTGCTAATGTAGGCATAATCATAAAACCCAAATATTCTGCTGTCATTCATCTTTATGCCACTAAATAAGAAGATGATATTATTTAATACTACAATAATGCAACAGAGCAATACTGAGAGCTGCAGGAGCATCTCGACGTGAACAATGTAAAGAACAGATCAAAGTAGTCTCAGCTACAATAACTAACCTAATTTCTGTAGTTTTACTATGAGTTCTTCTACTCTTTAAAATATTTTCTCTTCATCTTGCAACAAAATAGTAAAGAATTATTATGAAAGCTAAAAAGTAAAACAAACTGGATAACAAGACCCCAAAAAAAGTACTACCTTTCCCCCATTAAACCCCATGAAAAATAATAAACTTTAGGAATGATAATAAACTTTAGGCACTAGTTGTAAAAACAGTCTGCAGAAAGTTTTAGGCAGCAGTGCTTTTTTTAGAGTGACTGTATTGTCATCTGAGCTTATGTCAAATGTCCTCTGGTATTTTTTCCTCAATCTTATGCTCCCTTTCAAAATATCATTAATAGACCCTCAAAATCTTGAAATTTATCATAACCAATTCAACTAATCAGAGAGTCATCACACCTTTTCCCAGTCCATGGAAGGCTAAGAATCACCTCACATGATGTCCAGCTTTCTCAGTTACTTTTTGCCCCTTATTAAAAAGTACCTGTTGAGTCTGTAGAGATTTGCAAGCCACTGGCTAAAAGCCCCCTGTCTACACAACCCACCACATTTGTTGAAAACTCTGTCAGGAACGGGAAAAGGATCTTTCCCTCCTAAGCTGATAGTCCCTAGCAGTAACAAGAGGGTAACACCGGAGTTTCACTGGAAGTTGCTAAGAAATACCTCGTGATGGAACCCTCCTTGCACTCCTGGTGCAGGAAACCAACCAAACCTCATGGATGGATCTGCTCAGCTTTTGATCAACAGTTGTGGACCTGGCAGCAAAGCTGTGAGCAAGAGCAACACTGACCAGTGCGCTGGGGACCTGGCTGAAGCCAAGTGAAATGCTCTCCCAGTCCTCAAACGCTTCTTGAAAGCTTCTCTCTTCCTTCACACGCCTCGAGCCAGCTCTGAGCTCACTGTGAGCAGGAAGCCCAAGCACGGAGGAAGTGTGTGCAAAATCCACACTCTCACTTCACTGCTACTGGCCCTTTTCATGAATGAAAGAGGCAGTGTCAGCAGGGCAAGATGGGCCCTGTCAGGACTGCCACCATGCTGGTTGGGCTCTCCCTTCGAAGCGTTGTGGATCCCCGTTAGTGTCCTTCAAAGATAATTGTTTCTGTGTGTTAAACCAGCCAGAGACGTGGTTTCTAATGCGGATTTCGGGTATCCTCCCTCCTTAAAGGCCAAGCAGTCCCATAAGCAGTGGAGTCCATGAGGGCTTTGCCTCTCCTGGGCACATGGCCCCATGCACAGTAAGACACATGCCCTGTGCTGGGAGCACTGGCACGGCACTGCACTCCCACATCCGTGCCTTTCCTCCAGAGAGGCCACCAATTTCTGTCCTTGTCCTGTATCCAACTGCTCCTTCCACAAATCTGCTAGGAGTTCGAGGACTTGGTGATCTCAGCCTGTCTGTTCAATTCAGCTGGAGATGGCCAGTGGATTCCAGCCTTACTGCAGAGACTCAGAGAGATAGCAGGATAGTATACTCCAGAAAGAAAACAAACTAAAATATCCATCTTGGCCTATAAAAAATGACGTGGAATTGGCAAGACAGGTAAACAAATGGATCTGATGTTAAAACTCAGAAGTGCAGTGCCAGTTCTGCAAAATTCATCAGGGACAAAACCAGGCATAGTCTTTCCCAGGGAGGCTTGACTTTACTTATGCTGGTTTGAAACACAGCTTTACTTCTGCTTACTGTGAATTGCACTCTATTTACAAACAATATTAGGTTTATCTTCTGGGGAATTAAACTGTAATCTTTCCTCTGTTCCCTTTCTTTAATGAACTCAGTTTACTACTGTAACTTATTTGTGATTTACTAAATTGCAATTAGAGAAAATAGGACAACATTTAGTTCCTATGCAAGACAGGAAAATTGTATCTGTAGATTTAGGTAGAGATAACAGATTCAAATCTGCTTTAGATGACAGAGGACAAGTAGGTGTCTGGGGTTTTTGGGGAGAGGTGAGACAGACAAAGGGTTTTTCCCCAGAGGATCAAAACAAAGTATCTTCCCTTAATATGATTCATAATATAAGACAGATAATGACATCTTCAGGAAGAAAGCTAAGTTTATGGAACCTTCACAGTGTTGCATATGCCTCATTAATTTTGCAAACAGTCTTTGCAAACAGAAGAAAAATTACACTCTAATTCGTTTCAGATATTGTACCTCTTTACATACACATGTACTAATAAGGGCTGCAGCATTTACTTAGACCCAGGATAAAACTCCTTTCAACCTGCAAGTATTTCTCATGATGAAGTTAGCACTCAACAGTTTTGTCTTCCAATACCAACCTGTGACAATTTTAACCTTACACTGTGTCTTCCAGCATTCCTTGATCTTACACCGAGGGTTTCTCTTTCACAGCTGGTAACTACACCAGCACAGAACTTCCCTATCACAGCCATCCTGGAGAAAATGAAAGCAATCCTTCAGCCAGGCTCTGCAGGATGACTGACATCTGCAAGGAAACCAACTGCTCAGCTTTCTTTCAAATAGGCAGAATAGGCAACATCCCTCTTCCACTAACTGGTATATTGCTAAAAAAAGCCAATGATCATTGCGCTACTGCTTTCAAAGTTTAAAAATCCACAAACACACTTCCTTGTACTAGTTCCCTGCTTCATATTTTATGCTAAAATGCACATGCCTCAACATATAGGTATATAATTAAATGAAATCTACAGTAGGTTAATAAATTTAAGGGTCAAAGAAAAAATTAAGAGATGTTGAAAGTCAACATGGACCATTGTGCTGCTTTAGGCTTACGGTAATCACATGACAGGGCACGCAGTCAGCTAAGAATCCCCTCCACTGTGGGAATCATCCTTCCATTGCACACAAGTAGCATCGAGCTCAGAAATTTGCTGCATAGTACTTTCAGAAAGACATCCAAACTCTACAGAAATCTTCCATCCACCTGTAAATTCACTACTTTTCTAGGCCTTTTCATTGGGAATCTTCTCATTGTTATTATTAAAAGCAAACTGCTCTTCATTGTGAAAGAATGAACTGTTCCCACTGCTCTCCCAAGTTCCAGTGAGTGGGATTTTCACCAAGCATTCAGAAATCTGTACTACAGAAAAATATTTTGTTAAAAAAATAACCCTTCACTCTGAGTGCTTTTCAGCAGTGCTTTCCATATATGTTAAAAACTTCCTTCAATTAACACTTGCTATTTAAAATCAGTGTCTTTGAAAAATAACAACAGCTGATAAGCACACAAAACCATATTTCTTTATTTTGTGCATCTTTTTAGAGCATTGAAGATTACTGGCATACATGGATTCCCTCCACTTCATAAGCCATGGACATCACAAGCCACGAACTGGAAGCAGGAAAAGACATGGGGTTTGCATCCTAAGGTTTTGAAGCAAACACTCCAGCATGAGCCCAGGAGACTCGTTCAGGTCCCAAAACATTGATGTGCTTAACTTCAGGGGCTGCAGGAATTGAGCAGGACAAACCAGACCTGCAAGTTAAACACCCCCCTGGACAGAACCACCATGCAGGCCAGTCAGCAGTACCACTGTTAACTGTCTGCAGGAGCTGAACTTGTTCCCTCTACTCCCCCAGCCTTCCCTTTTTATTTCCTGGAGCAAGATGAAGGATGAAAGGGCCTTCTACTATTCGTACTAATCACCTGTTAGTCACAGGAGTCTGAAAGGTGAACTGACACATCCACTCATTTTTCCTGTTTCCAGTATTTACAGTATTATTTCTCCAGGGCTGTGAAGCAGCTGCCAGTGATTACTAGAATCTGGCACGTAGAAGTTCATGCGTATGAAAAAACATGATCAAACAATATGCACTTCATTAAAGGAAGTTTGCAACTCTGTTCCCTGCCCTAATACTTTGTTTTTATCTCCTGGAAATATTTACCACATACCTGATTAGACTGAGTTGCTTATGTATTTTGAAAATATAAATTATGCCATCAGTCATTTGTTGTACGACAGCAAACTTGCAATTATACAACTCCATGAGCTTGTGCAGTGCACCAAGGCAGGCACAACCCAGCCCCACGTGTCAGCACAGCACAGCGAGACCACCCAGTCTTTACTGATCTTAAAAGAAAACTCAGGTGATAGAACAGCCCACACTCTGAAGAACAAAGCTTGGAGCAGCTCTAACCCTGCACCAGAACAAGCAGAGCCACATCTTTCCAGCCCTCTTTCCAGCCACTTTCCTAGATATGTAACAATGCTACCTCAAGACTCATTTCTCACAGTTGGACATCTAAGCCAAATATTTAATGCACCTCAATCCTATGTCAAAAACTACTGTCATTCTTTCCCTCTCCTCCAGTTTCCTTGAGCTTTTATGGCCCTGCGTGTGAGGATTCAGTCCCCTGCACGTGTGCAGAACTGTCCACCCAGGGTATCACCCTTGGCTTCCAGGAGAAGGACCCGACTCTTCTGGGCTCAACAGAATTTGCTCTACAGCCACCTGGACTGACAGGTAGCTTAAGGACCTTGAGAAATCTACCTTTCAGCTTTTACATTCAACCTCCTTTCTACCCCTCCTATCACACTTAGAATAAAGCCCCTCCCTGCAAAAAACTGGCAATAATATTTATAGTGAGCTAGCAAGACAAAAAGTACAAAATTACAGTGTATGTATAAAACTCATGTTGCTGCATTTATTTCCAGTCTCGTATTCTATCATGGCACAATTAAACTCCCCCAATGCTAAACAGCTGGCTTCCTCTCTGTTGATGTGATACACTATCTTGATTCACATGCTACTGGATTTGCCCAAGGCTGCAGCTCATTCAGAAAGCTGGCATAAATGCCATGTCCCATTTAAAATCCAAATGAGGCTTCAAAACATCAGCCCACACCTACATAAGCCTCATCCCTGACTCCTCCAGAGCAGAGAGCATCACCTGAGCAGCCTTTCTGCCCTCAGGAGGCCCGGCCGGGCTGGTCAGTGTGAGTGGCATGACACAGGCAGCCACAGAGGACTGCTCTGCGCATCTCCTGGAGGTGCAGAAGGGAACAGCGATTGGCCCCGCGCAGTCTGCACGGCACCAGCGAGCTATTTATACAGCTCCAGCAGGCTGAAACTCTGCATAGAAACTGCAGCCATCTCTTCAGCTTTCAAACTGAAGAGGGGTGGATGTCTCTAATTCTGATTCCCATGGTGTTCCCTGCAAAAATGACAATCATTTTCAGTTAGCGTGGGGGAGAGCTGCCGGCATGTTCTGTACGTCTTTCCCTACACCAGCTTCAAGGTTCCTGCATCTCAAGGATTACCAGCTCTGTCACTGGGTTTTAGATTCCACATCTGTGATTTATAACATGGCCACCCAAATTAAATCAAGGGTAACACTTCCCCTCTATGTTCAATTAATCAGTAGGCACTGCAACTTTTTTTTTTCCTTAAACAATAGTCAAACAACCCCCAAAAAAGTAATTTAGAGTCATACTATACCCAACTGTCATTTGTAAGACTTTACTGTATCATTAGTCAGAGCTTCTGGTGACAATATAACCCACAAGACTGAAACTTGAGTGGCTTATACATGTCATCAGAGCCTTAGATAAAAATGCCACCTTAGAAAGTGGGAGTATTTAATTTTTTATAATACTTTTGTACTAGTATAAAGCATTAATTTAAATCAGTTACTTCTTAAGGTATTTGTTTTATCTTTTACAAATATCTAGTTCTTTTCAGATCTAACAATGCTAAGTACTTCGAAGACAATTTGTTAAGGCTTATTAATTAGAATTCCTACAAACCTTTGGGGTTTTGGGTTTGGCAAGGGTTGTTGGTTTGGGTTTTTTTTGCTTTTTTGTTTTGCTTTTTTTTCTCTAAACTAGGGCACAGCATTGTAAATGCAAAATTGCAAACCCTCTTCCCCAAACACCAAGCTCTTTTTTGAAGTGGGAGGTTAGTTATTTTACCGGGTAACTTCTGCATGGTATGGTGGCTGGTACTAGGTCTGTACAAACACACAGCCACAGGCTAGAAAATACAACCAGACACATTCGCAGCTACTGTAGAAAGGCTAAACCCCAATGAAAACTGGCTGTGAAAGAATGCTGTGACTCAAATTCATCACAGCCATCGCTGCAGACATTACAACTACACAGTACTAATAATTACATATCAGAACTCAATGACTGGCTTTCCAAGTATTGAAAATGCTTATAAAAATGGAATGTTATCAGAGCAAAACACATTAAAAAAAAGCCACTGCAATGAAATCTGGAAGAATCACTGAATTTTATGGTGGTTTTCCATGAGCTCATGTTGCTCCACTGCAGCTTCACTGTGCTCATGGAAATGTGCATGGGCACGCACGCACACGTATGCACACACAATTTGGGAAGCAGAGGACAAACAAAGAAACAGATTTGCTGAACAACCAAAGAAGTAGAAATTAAAGAACTGATTCAGTAGACCAATTAAGCACATGATTCATTTCCCTTATCTTCAGTGGAGCTTGACTATGGTTACGGTGCTTTGACAAATGAGGGCCCCCAAAATACAGTGCTCCTCAACCCTTTTATCTGGTCATAACTCTGTGTGAGACAAAACACTTGAAAGGGACTACAGGTAAGGAAACACTCAGGTTTAGCAAACAAAAGCTTTGCAGCAATTCTACTAGGGAGGAAAAAACCCATAGTGGCTTCCCAAATGTTCATCACCTCTAGCAGTCGTTGAATAATGCAATGGTCTTTTTGGCAGCCTCATAGAGCTGTGTGTAATCTGCACAAGAAGTCCTACAATGTCTCAGCATTTCCTGGGGACTCGGAGCAGTAGGACAGCCTTGCAACACAAGCAGAGATTAATCATTTTCTAATGCACACTAATAAATAATGTATCCCCTATAGTACATAAATTAAAGCTGTAATTCCATCCTGGTTCTGTGATGACACCAGAAGCCCAAGATGGAATTTCAGCCTCGTTATGACTAGTCAGGATACGCATTATTCCTAAAATTATGTTCTGAGAGTTGACGATGAACTGAGAAGTTCTGAAGCCATGACCAAAAAAAGAAGGATGTGTAATTACAAGCAGAAAGCAAAATTATTAAGTCAGATATTGTTTGCAGAACTTGCTAAAATAAGCAGCAAATTTCACCCTTCAAAAGCCCACTCAGCGTATTTGTAGCAAGGCAAGCAAAGATCACTAATACTATCAAAAAACTGAACGCTGTTCTAGCACCACAGGGCAACACCTCCATCACAGTAACCAGTGAGAAACTGCATGCTGAAATCAGGTTTGTGCATTACAGACTCCTTAAAATGCTGAATGTAGCTCCTCCTACAACCATACACAGTATTTCATTCAGAAGTCAAACAAGTATTGTACAGGTGCACGACAGGCATAAAATATCAGGATAAAGTCACAGTATATCTCAAATCCACATTCCTATCTGACTAGAAAGCTATGGAGCAAAGCCAAATGCTCATGATGAGAAGTGTTTGGCCCTTCTGATGAATATACATATATATACAAACACAGCTTACACACTGTAAAGGATCTAAACAATTACATGAAGAACATGGTTCTAATATTCCTCCTGCAGATAACCTGAAGTAATCTTATGAAGACTCTAAAGACATTTTACAAGTCTAACAACAAGCATTTTAATGGAAATAAAGTTAGAAGTATGAAGACTGAGAGCCAAAACAATCATGTATCTAGAATTAACTGCTTTTTTCACCCTGACTTTTGCTACCAATTCCCATGATTTTTAGCAAATCCCACAAGATTTCAAGGAGGTCTGGAGCCAGCTGTCTTTCAGAGACAAGAAGAAAATAACTTTCTGACCATCTTACACAAATAAGGCATGAAACTCTATAGGATCATCCATGGCCTGGAGTGGTTCCATGTCCTGAACCTTTCTGCATGGTATTAATCACAGATTTATTTTACCCCCTCTCCCTCTCACCACATTCTGGATAATGTGAGATTCTTGTTCACCCTCTCCCCCCTCCCCAGCTAAGGTTTCTAGCTTATAGAGCTGTAAAGAAAAGTAAAGCAGGGGAAACCCTCAAGATTATGACAAAAAAATCAAACTGCCGCATGGAGTTGATATTTTTTTAAAGATTAAAATCTTTAAGCTGTTTTTGAATATCTGATGCTACCCCACACGCCACTGTATTTTGTTCCTTACCTCCCAACTCTTCCTCTTTCCACTTCTCCTTTTTATAATGTTAAGATGTTTAAACCTGAACACCTGAACTTATATTTTCTATATTCGTATTTGAGCACCTTAACAGCAATGGTCTCATATTCAAGGGGCCACTCACCTGGAGAAGCCTACTGGTTTTTCTGTTCTCTTTTAATCTGATAACCAGCAAAATTTAAAATCTAAATATAACTATTTGTGTGCCTACTTTTGCATTTAAGAACGAAGCCTTTAATGACTATTCATACAAACAAAAGTACCAAAAATAATGAGAAAAGGACAACGAAGGCAAGACAATCAATGCCTAAAGCTCCTTGCCTCCATGGTACCTCCACAAGAAGCATATCATCACCTCTAAATAGCAACCTGAAACATACTCAGGAGACTTACGTAAGTTGTGAGTCAAGAACTAAAGCAGTGAGTGCCAAAACACTCAAAGACACAGTACCCTGTACTCCTAGTAGTAAAGGAGTATCTACTGAGAAAGGAGATTCACAGAATGGTTTGGGCTGGAAGGGATGTTTAAAGATCTATCCCAGCCCCTCCCATGCAGAGAGACATCTTTCACTACATTACGTTGCTGGAAGTCAACCATTCAGAAGTCATCCATGCAAACAAAGCTACACACTTCAGCAACAATAGCACACTGCTGGAAAACCTTCAGTCTGGTGTGATCTTGGAGGCTTATTATGTCTCAAGTAACAATATAAGCTCCCACAAAAGCATTAACATACTGCCCAAAGCGTGCCTAAATCTGCCTTTCAGTGAGGTGGTTTCCTATGGGATCTCTTAGCTAGTAGGTTACATGGCTTGTGAAATATTGTTAATATGAAACGGCAATCCAACACAGAGAGGAAAAGGTGACCCTGTGAATAAATGTCAGCTGCAAAATCAAATACCTCTCCTGAACAAACACTGCCATATTGATAATGTAAACGAAATTCTGAGAGGAGGAATAAGTTCCCAAGGGAAAAGAAAGAAGGAAAAAACCCCTAGAGGTAAGCAAGAGGGAAGGCCAGAGGGAAGGGCACATGGCAAACTTAGGTTTGAGTAACTCTGATCAATGCGGGCTCTTCTCGTGCTCATCACCACATCATCTGCGCTTAAGTATAAATGCGTTACCTATCATGGTCTCTTTCTTTGTGCAAATATCATTTGCACTTTTACATATTCTGAGGACTGCATGGCTTTTAATTCAGAAATCAATCTAAAATGAAGCCTATATAATGCACACCATACTGATTCACAGTCTCACTGCGCTGGTTGTGCAAACACATGCTAGAAATTGTTGTTCTGAACATTTTTCTCCTTTGTGGGAATTACAACACTGGCACTCCAAATTTAAAGGCGTTTGTTTGTACACTAAAGTCTGAGCACTAGCCTGTTAATTGGTTTTCTCTCCTCACTCGTTACACCAACACAAAACACAAGATGCATAGGTGAGGACTCAGAAGCAGTGAAAATTTCAGTGCTTGCAACCCAAGGATAGGAGCAGGACTTCAGAATGGTGTAATTAGAACTGAGAAAACACACAACTGACAGAGTCCCTATTTCTGACACAGCACATCTCAGAACAAACACTGGCCTTTGTAACAATGAAGTGTGAGAGTAAGACCTCCCCACCAACACCATACCCAGAGATGTGGACTTTTCATCACAGAGAATTCCAGTTTTCCTACTGGAAAAAAGGAAGGAGAAGCAGGAATGAAGCTTTTTTTCACAACATTTTTAAATTACTTACAGCTACTAACTGAAAAAGACTCATTACCAGTGAGTTATTGCGTTGCTGCAATACAGGCCTTCAGAATCCAAAAGCAGAAGCTCTTGCTGCCCATATGATTACTGGTGCTGATTTATTCCTGACAGAATATAGGACAAATGAACATACCGCTAATGCACACTGTGTTAATTATTCTGCGGTGCCATGCAGTAACCCTGATGGAAGTTCAAAGAAGTTGTGACAGATACGGATAGAAACAGTATTATATATAGTTTAAATTTGCATTCAGTCAAGTTTGCAGCCATAGCATGGGAGAATTGAGTTGTGAGGCTGCACTACTGCCTGAATGATCTCACATTATGCTACCAGATTAAATACTCCCATGAGCTAAAACACTGTAGAGGGCTGAAGTTCAGAAAATCAATTTCAACACTGTTTTGTAAACTTCAGTATAGCTCCAAGTCTCTGTTATTGATACCAATTCAGTGGACCACATTTACATTGCAAGTGCACAGCAGGCTTAAAAAGTCAACTGGTTAGAGCACAACACTGAGAGCACCGCAGGGACTGCAGACGCTTACAGACAACACGTTGCCAAAACAAAGCTTTAATTTAGAGGAAAAAATACTGGCCTCTGGAGCTGTAAGAACCACCCAGAGATAGGAACTGGGAGTACACAGATAAGCAGAAGCAACGCTATGAGTCTACACAGAGCCATTTCCAAAGCTCATCCTCCCCCAGCCTGACCAAAAAGCAGCCGGGTGAGCTGAGCGGCAGCACCCAGTTGCTGGGGTCCCCTATAAGGCCCTGAAACCAGGCAAATCCCCATTCCCTGCTCAGCCCGGCCCCCCAGGACACCCATGCACAGCCCTACACCCCCAAAACACCCAACCCAGCCTGCCACCTGCTCACACCCACCCTCCTCCTCTGCCCCTGGGGAAACACAGCAGGTGCCACCTCACCCCGGGGCACCCCTGCTCCAGCTCCTGCCAGCCCAGAGCCAGTGAGGTGCCGTTCAGGAGGGGTTTGAGCCTCTCTGAACACAGCAGATCCCCCTGCGAACCCCACCAGTCAGAGGAGAGCCCGTGTCAAATCACCCCAGGTGACACAAGGCACACCCAAACACAGACACAACTAAGCACACCAACCACAAGTATGAGCTTTCTCCGTAAAACAAAATTTGCATGCATTTATAACCTACTGCCTTATGGTTCTGATTTTCAAGTTTTGTTACCCCCTCACACACGCTCACCAAAGTAAATAAATAAATAAATAAATTCCTTTGGCTTTCTTCAGTCATTAATCATACATATTACATTAATAAATAATTCGACAGTGACACTGTTTAAACAACCCTCTCTCCATCCAAAATCCACTGGCAAATATTTTCATATATAAACTGACCATCCCACAATCCTGCTTTTGAACACTAATCGAAACCAAGTTCCCCCACCCAGCACAGTAAAGAGCTACTCTTTGGGAAGGGGAGCGCAGAAGAGAAATGAGAGAGGGGCCTTGGAGAGGGAATAAAAATAGGATCCCTTGATCCCACCATGACATGGCCCAAACATTCTCCCTGTGGGTGAAGAAAATGTTTCTTACTGCAGTAAGTTTTTAAAACATTTTCTTCTCCCCCCCCTCCCCCCAGTGCAACTTTGCTTCCTGAAGAATGCTTTATATAAAAGACATGACATTTGGCAACCCAGCTCTGCTGCTTTGTGAAATTCTTTGGCAAGTGCCCCACGTGCTGACTGCATTAAACACATCAGTTTATTTATTTATTTAGGCAGAAGTCAGAGAGAGCAAGCCATACAATTAACACGCAGCGCAGTATCTCTTCATCCAAAAAAAGACCCCATGAGGAGCTGGGGAAGGAGGGGCTGGAGTCTCTCCTTTTGGAAAACCTCCTCACGGGAGGAAAGATGGTTCTCCCACCTCCGAGTGTTGTTACCGCTCCGGGGCATATGCACTGATTTTTAGATCTCACGGCATTTAGGGAACATCAATTAATTAATTAATTAAGACTCGATTCCACAACAAAGGCAGGTATCATTGCACGCTTACTTTGCATACAGGTAAAACGAGCCACAGAGTAAACCCAAGCCTGTGCCCTGGGGCAGCAGGAGCACTACCTTGCCCTTGCTGAGCCACAGCCACTCCACGGCAGCACCAGCCACCTGCAGACCCACCTTCGCCCCTCACACCACCAGTGACACCAGAAAACAGGCACGTCTCTCCACGCCACCGTCCTCCCAAGGGTGCAGCCCCGCAGGGTGTGACTGGGAGGCATAGCAATGCCTGGCAGCAAGCTCTGATCTGCTCTGCCCCACACCTCAGCACCATTCACAGCCAGGCAGGGACAGCACCACGTGTAGGAGCCATCCCTGGTCACCTTCTCACAAAGGCAAAACCTCCGAGGGTCGAGGGCTCAAACAATCAATTCCCATCTCCTAATTACGCTGAGCAGGAGGGCCCTGCATTTGTGGGTTGGAGTTATGGAGAGTATTAGTTTAGGCTCACAAGAGAAAAAGATGCTTCTCAGAAACAATGGAGTATTTTTGCTTGTGATCATGATTAGCCTTTTTTATTTACACCAGGGACCAAAAAAGCTTGGCAGCACATGGCCAGGGACACCCAGCAATGGCAAATTCACAGAATCGTGACGTTTTCAAGCTAAACAAGGAGGTGGGAGTGGAAGAGAACATGTCACATCTTCCCAGAGACAGAAACCCATGGCTGGCCAGTCCCACAACCTGGAAAGGTAAAGCTCCTGCCCTTCCCACATATACCCTGATACTTTCAGGCCAAATGGCTAGCAGCAAAGGCCCTGATCTATCCAAGGCATTGTTTAGTACACACACCACAAGAGAAATGCTGAAACATGGCCTGGTGCCTTCCAGGGGAAGGAGTTACCAGTCTCTAACCCTGCAGATTGCTGAGAGCTGAGATGGGACTGGAGTCTGCCTGATCGACTGGTGCCACCTCAAACGCTATGTCCAAGGGCACAGATAAATCACCTGGCCTTTAGGAAAGCTTTAAACAGCCTAGCCTAAAGCAAATGTTACTTGTTTAACACTGAAAAGTGTTTTCTGCATACAAGTCTAAAAGAGACAGCCATGCGTGATGAGAAAAGGAAGTCTTTTTTTCCTAGAAGAGAAAATTGACACAGCAAGCTAAAGCTGCCTAGTGTTTGCTAGAAGAATAGGACAACTTTGTTTCTTTTAAACAAAAATCTTGCATTACCCTCCCTTCCTGTTCTAAAACTTCTTCCAATAATTTCTCTTCTTCATTTCTGGGCCAATTTTTATGATATTGAAATAGTTACCACAACAGCAATAGAAAAGCCCAATTCTTCAAGGTTTATTCAAGGCAAACAGACTTCCAGACTGGCAGTTTTAGCAGAAGTTTGGTGTGACCAAGGACAGGGCAGTGAGAGACAGAACCCAGCATCAATTAAACTGTGCAACAACCTTTGCCAATCATCTGTCCTCAGTGGAGCATGTCCCAGGATCTCCTTTGAAAAAGATTTAGGGCTCTCAGGACTGAAAAGCGCCAAATGGACACAAACCTGCCATAAAGGAATCAGTGCCAGAATTCCCCTCACATTCTAAATGTGAAGTCTATTGATCTGTGTGCTTACACTACATACCAAGATATGAAAGATGCGCACGTTGTCTCAGTGCAAAATGTCACACTAAAACATTAATAAACAAGCTTTTTCTTCAAACAGAGAAAAAAATTAAGAAAATATTCTCCACCAAACATAGCTGTGAGGGCAAGTAATAGGAACTAACACATTTTAGCAAAGACTGGCAATGTCACTAGCCTGAGCTGCACAGTGCAGAGATGGTATGAAAGACAAAATTACACAGCTTAAAACTTAGTTACAGATGTTTTACTTGCGGGGAAGGAGATGATTATGCCAGAGGGACAAGACCTGGAGGAAAAGAGTAGGGAACAGGACACAACACGAGAGAAGGACAAGACTTGGTTGCTTCTGACTTAACACTTGCCCAGTGAAAAAGCAAGCATGAGTCATGGCAAAGGTAACTCAAAGTGTGATGCGACTGCAATGGAGAGCTGAGCAGACCACACTGCATGAGTCAGCAACAGAGATAAAAGGGGTGATAAGAAGCAGCAGATGGGACATGTCTTTAGTAAAACAACCCTGCAGGACACAGGCCTCCTTTGCTCTAATGAAATGGCTGTGCCAAGCTGCCGCGCGCTGGCTCGCGCACTTGCGATCCTGTGAATCAAAGAATGCCACGCATGGTTAGAGAAGCAGCAGGCAAACAGCTGCAGACGGAGCCACACGCAAAGAAAAAAAACCAAAGGCACAGAAGCAAAGCAACAGCACCACCCCAACACTCGCACACCCCAAGGAGCGCCCTGGGACACCACCCTGCAAACCGCTGTGGCAGCGGGGTGGGGAGGAAGAGGAGAGAGGAAGGAAGCTGTCGCTGGGATCATGGCATTCCACCTGGCCGACAGCCAGCTTTTCCGTTCCGGATGGTCAGCCCCTGCCTTCCTGGAGGGTGCCGAGGGCAGGCGGCCGCAGTTCCCCCGGCCCCTTTCGGGCTGCCCGGCGTGCACCTGCAGAGCCGGCAGGCAGCTGCAGCCACACAGCTCGTACCTGTCTTGAGAAGCCAGAAGGGCAGCTGGGGCTGTTTGTGGAGCTACACTCCGCTATACCTGCAGCTCAGGTGGCTCTGCAAAACTCAGCTCCATCTTTCTGCTCAGGGTGGCAAACCCCATTTTGCTGTGAGAGCGGAATGTTTAGCCCCAGGAGACCAAGCAGCACGGTCCTGGGCAGCAGAAGCCAAACATTCATACTCAAGGCCACATTACCTGCAAAATGCAGCTGCTGCCCTGACCCCACAAACAACCTGCAATGGGGGTTCCTCACTGTCAGGATCCCTACTCGCTGCACTGCTGAACCCAGTCAGGAAAGAGCTTGAAAGAGGACAGAGACATAAGGCAAATCATAAATCGCCTTTCACCTTCCTGGATGAGGTAAAATTATACCCTGCCTGCGAGGGGCAACATGGAAAGTAAAATGCTCTATTTTTAGACACAAGATCCTGCTTCATCAGGTTCATCTAATTTCTAAGAAACAAACTTTGGCAAAGGTCTGCAGCTGAAGGGGATGAAAGATGACTTTATTTAATTTTCTTTTGGTGCAACTCATAGCATGACTAGTATAAATCTAAGGAAATCTTCTTTAGCCACATATACACGCCAGCTGTTTTATTTGGGAGAGATGTTCCCGATATTTTAGCAAAATACATATGCATATCTAGTTCATTTTTCCCAATCTGTCCTGCCAAAATAAGCATGCTATGTCCAAGCATTTCAATGGAGTTAGAAGGTGTGTCTATTCCCCCTGCTCCAAACATCTTATTTATAGATTTCCAAAGTTGGCAGGTATGCCGAGGAAGCGCAGTTGCTGAGCCTAACACAGCACAGCAACAGATCTGTTGTAACAGATTACAGGCACAGAGAGAGACAGGAAAGTTTGTACTTTCCTTCTTTACACACACCCTCACTTTCAAATGCAGCTTTATGGAAGCAATGACAGCAACAGCATGTCTAAATTAAAGCTGGACTGAGAGCAAAGGCTCCTGCAGCCCCACTGACAGCTCTGCATGTTGGTCATGCACTTTTCTAAGCCAAGTGTGTGTATTCCAAGAAGCAGGTAGGGGAACTGCTCGCATAGGGTCATCAGGAGCATTTGTGAGGGGGGAGGCCAGTCAGCCTGTATGAAAACCAGTGAAGTTAGTTTTCATTTCCTGTTGGTTTTAATCTTGTCTAAAGGCTTCACTAGTTGGTATTTTCTGGCCTGTGTGCAGCGGAACTCCCTTCTTCACTCACTCACAGAAGGTCCCCCTTAGCTGCCTGCAGTTAGTGTCTCTCCTGCTCCCGGAATCCACCCCTCCCTGCCCAGCATTCGTGGGCTGCAGCAGCAGTGAATCAGTCTGCAACCACAAATCACTGTGCTGGCCTCCCCTTTGTAACTCTGCAAACAAATATACTCCTGACTGTCCACTGGCAAGCTGTTGAAAACAGAGAGATAAACAGACAAGACAGACAGACGGACAGGACTCACGGAAGTTGATGCACAGTTTTTTCTCTCCAGTCTAATCTTTCCATTACCCCTTGAAGGGCCTTGACCATGCAGAAACACTCTTATACCCATTTTACTGCTGGGTTTCACACTTTTTTATTTTCTTTGAACTCATGATGCAAGTGCTTCTTTTTATTCTGCAGATAGTTCCTGAAATCACAGTGCTACTTGCATAACTAACCTGAACACAACTAGTGACAAACTGGTCAGAACTCGTGTGCAACCTCAGTGAGGGCTCCCTTGTCCTCAGCCTGCAGACAGTGCTGCACCAACATAACTCCTACCACAGGGCTCTCAGCACAGAAACTGCTAAACGGTGACAAATGGATGACAAACCATGACTGAGAGTTCTGCAAAAAGGTTCCTGTGTCTCCCCGTCACAGCCCTGGGGCAGTACACACACTTCTGTCTGAGCATCGCCTCTCAAAGCGACCCATCAGATGCACTCATCCATCCAAGGCAAGACGCAAGACACAGCCAGGCAAGGGTGACACCCTGCATCAAAAGTGGCTGAGGATGGGTGGCAGGCTAGGAGAAGGGAAAGGTGCAAGTGATGAAGCACAGAGATCACGTTGCAAAGAGTTAACCAGCACAGCATGTGTCAGGAACAATAACTTCTTTCCACGTGTGAACTCTGACCAGAAGCAATACCAGCAAGGGTGAGCAGAAGTCACGGCTAAGAGAGATGGAAGAGGGGGAATCATCCAATCCTCCATCTGTGCCCTTCTCCAAAGATTTATCTCAGCACCACATCCTTAATTCCTTCCTCAGTTTCCAAGAACTGGCTTTCACACACATGCTAGAGAAAGAAAATGAGTTTGTCCAGTACCTTTACTTCCAGCTCGTGTTTGCAAAGCCCTCAGAGAAAAGTGCCAGACTCCACAAGTGATCAGTGTTATCTCACTTGATCCACGTGTGTCCTGAGCTTGCTGCCCTCCGTGGGACCAACAGCCATCACTGCCTTTTCCCAGGAGAGGTTACACAGCATATCAGAAAACAAAATTACTAACTTTATTCCTAAAATCTCCTAACAGTCCTCAGTCTCAGTTCCTCATTTACAGCTGGATGCATCTGAAAGACAGAGTCACTTTTGCAAGATCCAAGAATGTGACTGGGAACACACAACAGAAATGCTCCAAACCCTATTCCTCACTCTGCTACACAACCCTCTTCCCTCCCTCTGGGCACAGTGGAATGGATCACCTTCTGCATACAGGATAATATATAAGTGACTTCTTTATCACGTATTTATATATGTAAATTAAAACGTATTTTAAACTGGGCTGTGACAATCCATATTACATTCAAACGCTGTATTCACTGAAACCATTTGAATTCAGGGGTTTTGTTTGAGAAACGTTTAGGGAAGGCTGTGTTTGCTGCTGAACTCACGAAGAAAATCAAACCTCAAAACCGCTGGCAGTGACTGCCTACAATTCCTAAACCAGGACTGCCTGGGAGCCTACAGCAGCTTGCAGCAGCTGCCTCTTCTGCCAGGCCAGAGAGGGCATCGTTCATGCCAGTGCATTTAGCAGGCTGAGCTCAGACTTGGCTCAAACAGAAGAAAGAAACTGGAAGTTGAAGAAGTAGGAAAATAGGAGGCAAAATAATTTCTTCACAGAAGTGATGTGCAAGAGTTCAGGATCTATTATGCCCAAAGCTCTAATCTAAGACCAAAACCCAAGTTCGACTTAATAAACTACAATGAACTGTTCCTTTTAAAAATGCCTTAATCCAAAACAAGCTGATTTTTTCCTTTTCTCCCCTCCTATTTTTCAGTTCCTATTTTAAGGAAGCATTTAGTTACATGACAGAAATGTTTCAGAATCTCCTTTTTGGGCATTTTTGCTGAATGTTTATTTTCATGTGAATATAGCCTGATACAAGTCACATGCAAAACTATAATCTAGTAAACACTGAACAGAAAACACACCACTGATTAAAGATACAAAAACCAAAGGCCCACTGAAATCTCTGTTGAACCAGATTACTGACAGAACATCTGTAGAAATATAATGTAGTCTAAGTCTGAAAAATAGATACGAAATTATTTCAAATACTGAAAGCATTCTCTTAAGGACTATGTCTAGAAAGAGTGAATGTAAAACAATATTTAGAAGCTGATTATTTCAATAAAGTTCTCCTGCTTGCTGATTTTAGTCACAACTGAAATCAGTAATTTAAATCCCCTGAAGAGCCTCCACAGGAGGAGCAGTGCTGATTTATTTCTCATGACATGGGACACTTCAGATCATGAAGAATGCTGCTTTTCTGATGCATGGCAGATACACCGGGACAGAGACAAGCGCATGCTACTATCCCAAATTTTAAAAAAGGTCAGAAACTGAAATGTACACATGTGAGTGCATGTGCTCATTTTGTTGTCACACTCGATCTGGACACAGCCCCGCATAGCAGCAGGTTAGGGGGAGGAAGCTTTTGCAAAAAGGCCAGCAACTCTCTGAGTGCTCAGGGCATCTCTTGCAGATGAAAGGAGCACCAAGACTGGATCAGCAGTAGTTTCTTGACACAAGCACAGCCCTGCAAGGTTAGAGCTGCAGGACATGAATGCCTGGTGACGTCTGACTGCTCAGGGTTAGTGTGGATACGGCCAGGATTAGGATAAGCCTTCCTAAACGTGTGCTGGGCACATGGTGACTCTGCGCCATCCTCTGCCAGTGCCCTCACTCCCAGAATGAGGGTCACAAAACATCCCTGAGGGCTGTCAAGCCAGAGGCTGTGCTAAGCAGGACACAAGAAGCCTGGCTGCTCTCACCTGGACCCAAACTGCCCAGTCCTGCCAGCTCAGGGACCTCTTTTGTGGGTGTCCTGTGGCACCTCCACCACCCAGCTTGTTCTCACGGGCTGTAGCAGCACAGACCTCCTCCTCCCTGGCACACACAGCAACCAAGAACAGGAGAAGCTGTGCTTCAAAAAGAAAAGCACTTTTTTGTTCTATAGCAGAAACTGAGTTAAAAGGCTTCAGGGGATCTGCAGAAACTTGCAAAGTCATGGAGGTGATCTTCCAGTGAGAAAAAAGGAGGAAAGTATCCATGGGGACACCACAAGCTATTTCTCCAGGCAGCAGGTTACTCTATGGGGAAGAACCTCTCCCCTTGCTCTGTGCCACCCCCATATACTGAACTGCAAACACATGGGGAGCTCCAGCTACAGTGGCTGTAGGGGCTGCCAAAGGGCTTTTTGATTTAAGAAGCAAAGGACAAGTTTGAGGTTTGCTCTTCAATTGCTGCCTCATGCACTTAATGTAACGAGACAACGCAGCAGAGTAAGTCATGTATATAGATAGCAATGAGGTAATTGAAGCTTAGTTCTTCTCAGCCTGCTCCCTGACTCGCCATAAAAGAAGCACACCAGTGCACAAACATCTAGGCTGAAAATACAACATCATGCTCCAATGGAAAACTCCCGTGCCTCACAAAGTACAGCTGGCTCTACTACAGCCACGTTACCTACAATCAGTAATGGGTACTGGTACTGTTTGCACAATATTTCAATAAGCAAAGCCAACCAACATCACTTCCTCTATTTCTGTATAGAGTAAGATATTTACAGGAACAGCCTTTTTGAAACGTTCCAGTAAAATTAGCTTACTCAGTTTTTTTTAACTAGAACAGAGAGCAGAAGGATAATATCATCATTGGGTTTTGTGCATAAATCAGCTGTCTATTTACAACTGGTATGTTGCAATAATGAATCGCCACTATCTCCTGAGTTATTTGCTGGGTTATTAGAGATTAACTAAGTTCACAGGATAAAAAAAAAATTCTTTATTATTTCCTGGGAAACGACCTTCAGATGCATGTATTCCACCTCCTTTCCCAAAGCAATGCCCAAAATATTCCTGTGGGAGGTTTGTCTGTTTTATAAAAACCCCCAGTGATGATGCTTCCAACAGCTTTCTCAAAGGCAAATAACTGCAGCACCAAAATGCCCTTATCACTTGAAAGTTTTCTTAAATGTTTGCCCAGGTCTTGCCACCTTCATATTGAGCCCATTTCTTTTAGCCCCCACCCCAAGCAGTCACGCAGTACAGTTGATTATCCTCCTCCCTGGAGGAACCTTCCACATACTTGAACACTGCTATCATGTCTGTTACTGGCCTTCTCCCCTGTAGACTAAACAATCTCCATTCTTTCATCTTCTTTCCCAGGTCACGTTTTCCAAATCTTTGATCATTTTCCTTGCCTTCTCCCTGGACACCATCCAGCTGGCACTTGGCTAAGTTATGCCCCAAACTAGATGTTAAGCCATTTCAAACACTGAATGGAACGGACGTGTTGTTTTATGTCTTTTCTTTACACACTACCAAAACAGTGCTTTTTTTAAGGGATGCAGATGGTGAAACCCTGTTCCTTGTGTGATTATGGCACCCCCAGTCTCAAGTCTGTGATGCCCTCACCTCTCAGATACTATCTGAGCACACAGACCATGCCTGGGAGGAGCTGGGCTGGGGCAGAACCAGGGTCAGAACTGAAGCAGCAGGGCAGGGATCGAAAAGCTGCCCACTCAGCAGAGCACTGGCAGCTCAGATCCCAGGGGAGAGGAGAGACAGACATGTAACAGGATGGGTTTCTCTGGTGGTCTGGGAACCCGCTGTGAATTTTTACCACCCTATTCAACTAAACCAGCCCAAACTGCCTCCAGCACAGCCCAGCTCCAGCTCACAGACCTCCTGTTGTAGGAGCACTACTGAGTCAACTATTGCCAATCCTGTCTCACGTAACTGGGTATTTCTATCCTTGTACAGTGCTTCTAAACTTGTGTGCTGGTTGGTTGGGCTTTTGTTGTTTGGGTTTTTTCCTCAAACCATTCCTCCAGTTAGCCAGGCCAGCTCTGAACTTTAATGCTACCCCCAAAGAGCCTGCAGCCCTCCTTCACGCTTCTTATCCTATGTAAGTTTAATTGCTGCCCTCTGTGCTCCATGAATCATTTCAATAATCAAAACAGTGAGTATTACCAAAGCAAGGGCAGACCCGTGGGGAATCTCACTCACCCTAGTCTTGCAGTTTAACAGCAAACCATGAATAACTACTTAGACTACTACCTGGTGAAATTCTGTGCACCCACATTTACAGACCAGCCGACTAGACACCCAGCCTGCTTCAAGGAAAGCTGTGTCAGAAAGCATCCAGAGCCCCCCTGTAAAGAGGGAATCATTTCTAATAGATAGAGACATCCAATTGCACTGTCATATGCACTGCTGAAGAGTCTTTCCTAACCACTGCCATAAAAATATAACGCATGCTGCTAAGAGGAATAGGAGGGTTGATAACCAAGCTCTAGGATGACAGGAAGAACTTCAGCTGAACTGAGACAGCAGCAGCCTGACTTTGCTTCCAGCAAAAGAGAGGCTTGGAAGAAGCAAACTGAACGACAGTATAAGAACGACAGGAATTTCATACTTTGCATCAACTCCTGCTAACTTAGTAGTTGAAGAAGATACTATCACACAGGTGTGGTTTTATTTGGCTGTTTTTAATAAAATCAAAACATTTTCTTAGCTCTTCCAGATGGTTTTTGAATTGGCTTCCTTACTACTCCCTAACAGCCAATCCTGCTCAGGGATCACAAACAAACCAGACAGAGAGCAAAGCCCACAGCTCCCAAAACCCTGATAAATGCTTGGATAAACCACCAAGAACATCCCCAGCCCCACACCACCACTCGGAGAAGCGAGTGGCAGCGGCTGGTGCCTGAAACAGGGAGAAAGGGCAAGTTCCATGGAAAGTGAAAGGTGAGGCAGCTTTCCAAGGCTGGTTCCCTCTGCTTGCCAAAATAGCAATGCCCTGCCCACGCCTCACTCCTACTTGTGTGGAAGATGCGCCTGCTTCCCAGGAGAGTTTACTCTCGCAATGCAGATGTGCTTCACGGAGGCAATCACACTCTGTTGCGTAATGCAACACAGAATTAAACAGTATATGCTGTTTGGTACATTTTTAAAATGTAAACCACAAGTTACTGTGGAGCTCAGCAAGCTGCCAAGAATGTTAACGCTATGATTTTAGCAGGGAAGAATACATCATATCCTCCCTCCTCCCACAGCTTACTCCGGTTGTAATTTTACAAGATCCTTTTGTACTTGTCAGTAAAACACAAAGTCTACGTGACTTTCATGTTGATCTTTGGTGATTTCAGGTATCATCACCCCAGGAGCTCACACAGCCACACCAGTGGCAGAACCAGGGCAGCTCTGGGAAGGACCTGACAGGTGACTGCACCAAGGTGCACAAAATTAAACCCTTCACCCCGTGTCCTACAAAAGAGGGTTAAAAAAAAATAAATAAAATCACAAACAGAACCTGCAACCAATCACTTCCAGTCCCCTACATGAACCAGAAGGAACAACACTGCAGATGCTGAGGCATACTTTGAATAAGAATATACATGCATTTAGATTCTTCTTAGATTTCAGCAGTTGCACAGTGCCATTCCTCTTCAGAGGAATACAGGTCTTTTCTAAAATATATTATGCATAACCTAGTTTTCCACAGCGGAAAACTCGCCAAGGGAATACTGTTTGCTCATACCAGAAATGTATCCCAAAATTACAGTAATTTATAGCCTCATTTCCATTGACAGAAGAAATAATACCATTCTTTTCTGACAAATATCAGTACACGGAAAAAGTAATGAATAAATGTCTATAAACAGGTATCAAATAAAGTAACTATCAATCACTGCAACAAAACTTTAATTAAATCATACATTAAGCAAAAAAAGACTGAAGTAAAAACAAGTCATATAATCTGAGATCAAAATAAAAATCTGTCTATCATGCCAAGGCACAATTCAGAGCACTAAAATCCTATAACCTGTTAAGCAATCGGCTGTTTAATTGTTAATTGCAAAGCTCCAAGTTGGCAAAACGAAGACAAACGTAGAGATTCAGCAAAGTACTTTGGCATATAGTACTTTTTACATACATAAAATACATCTGTATTTTAGGAACATATTTTATATGACTGAGTTCAAAACTCCAGTTGGTTCATGTACACCTCTACAGTGAGTTCTTTGTAAGAGACAGAAAGCCATCTGCACTGCTCACATTTTAGTATTACAAATCAAATCAGCATTCAGCCTAAGCTGAATACGTATTTCTGGAGACACATCAGAAAGAACCCTGAGGATTAGTCCTAACACAAAAGGATGAGGGAGTTGCTTGCTGTCATCCTGCCAATTTTCCAGAACAGAAGAGTTAGCAAATGAGCCATAAAAAGATGTGAGCAAAGAAACTCATACCTGCAAAAAATGCAGGAATGTCAGGTGTGCAAGAAAATGATAGTAAGTAGTATCAGGCCAATTCACAAGAACTGCTGACCAGCTGAGAGTCCTTTTGGCCTCAGCGGGAAATATTTAGCACCTCAAGGCTAGTTAAACTTATAAGCCATCGTAATTTAATGCTATAAATTAAATTTGAATATTCAGCACTTAACTTTTTAAGCCTCTGACCTTCTACTGGAATCAGTAGTAAGGCACCAGCATTAGCTGCATCTCTAGTTTCATGAAGAAGATCTTCCTGTGTGCCTCTGTTTCTGCTATCATAAAGAAACAGATACAGTTCTCTCTTTTTTCACTCCTTACAGTGATAGTGATAGCAGTATCAAACATATCTATCTTTCTACTGTAGGGAAAGCCCATTTAGGGCTCTGAAAATGCCTCATTAATGCAGCTGGTGGCTTTCAGAGTGCATCAACAAAGGGAGAGCATTGTTCAAGTGTGTGGGTGCACACACACACATGTGCAGGGACAGTGACAAAGACAGAGGCACACAGTACATGCCGTAGTTCTCTAAACACATTTAGGGCAGGTGGACAGGCATGTTATGGCAGTGTGGAGTCATCTGTGTTAGCTCCATATCTAGAAAGGTGGGCTAACAGGTTCCATATAGCAAAGATTACCTCTGGGGGACAAGGAGAGCAAAGGTGGGGATGATGAGTTTTGCACCTGCCAGGAGAGACCTTAAAAGTCTCTTTAATTACTCTGATAAATTATATTAAAAGCAAACAAACAAGAAAAAAACCCAGGGAAATAAATAAACCGAAGAACAAAAGGCTTAACTTACTGAATAAGACACCACTTTAAGAGGCTTCCCCACTTTCCCTGCTGTAAAGTACTTCAGAAAAATTCAGCCACTGAGCTACTGCTTTTCTTGACCTTTTTGCTGAAAGAGAGCAGAGTAAAAACAGGAAACAGCTTAAATGATATGCACTAAAGATGCTTCATGCTAGGAAAGTCTTTTGAGTCACTCTTGCAAATTCATTCTGTGTCAGATTTGCCAATATAATGCTTGCTAAAGACTCTCTATTAACAGCAGCACCAGTTCAAGCAAGCCTGTTGCCTCTCAGCTGTTGCAGCAACACTGTACACACCATATGATACAGCCATGTACCATTTGCATTTGTTGCTAGTTTTCCACACCCAAAGGCTCACTGCACGTCTTATGATTAATTTATAATGCCCCGAGCCCCAAGCAGATTTGCTCTGCTGATTGCCCTTTTCTTAACAATAACACAAACATGGAAATAAATCTATTGTCTGAGGAACCCTTCCACTAATTCTGTTCTTTGATGGTTTGGTTGACTTAGTAAAGCTAGGAATCAAGAGTGAAGTGGTTCATAGCTTAATATAGAGTGTGGTTAATCTTCCCTTTGCATAATGCTGGTACACTATGGCCCAAATACCAGAGATTTATTTGATGTGTACATGCTTTCAAGCTTTAGTAAACAAGCTGCAGCCCATTATGAAAGAAGAGCAGATCCAAACAGTTGTAAAGCTCTTATTGTACTAGATTGACACTGGCAGTGCAATATACTTACATCTGCGGGTGTATTAGCTTTAAAACTTTAGACACTATTTTATCATGAGTATCATTTTTAAAATATGACTAAAAATACAGCTGAGATCACTTCCTATGTCCTGATGCACTATTGTCTGAATCACAACAAAACTGAGCAAGAGGCGCAGTCTTCTTTTTCGCTTTTTCTTCCTTTAATTGATTTTATTCCTCGTAACATAGCCAAAAAGAGGAAGAACATATACTAGAGCCTCAGAAATGTACAGACACAATAATTCCCACGAAAAAAGAAAAAGCCTCTCTCACTTCTCATTTCTTATTCTTCCACTACTTTGAAGAATGTTATAAAACACACAGAAGTACTCTTTCAAACATTACTGAATGTTTTACTACTTTACAAGACCTATTGAATTAATTACTAGTGACAGTCCATAACTAAAACATTTCTGTTGGTCTTCATGTACAAATTAAAACAAATTGGTTCTTTATAAGCTGGCTGTAAGACCAAAATATTAACTTAGATAAAAACTATTTTTAATAATGAAGTTTTAAGCCATGGTACACACTGGAAGCACAAGAGTTATTTGCACGTGGCCACTGTCCCTGGATGCAAGACCCAGTGTGAGAGTACATTGTTTTAGCACACACAGGCAAAACCCACCGAAGCTGCACTGTTGGGTATCAGTAAGCCATTCTCACAATACAATGCATTTCTCCTACCCAGAAGAACCACGGCTCCACGCTGAGGCTTCAGAAGATGGTACCTCACTCCTTGCACTCTCACACACACGCATGACTTTCAGTACACGCTTGTACTACACTCACTGACCCCCCCACAGGCTACAGCTGTGCATCATCCACCACTTGCTGCCTCTGGCCTAGATTTTATCCTGTTCTGTGCCGAACACCAACCTGGGATGACTCAGGAACAGTTGCCTCTAAATTTTCCCCCATTACAAATAAAAAGTCACAAGAGAGACGAAGTCAGGGCTGGAGACAGGAAAGACTTTTTAGACAACAATTTAAAACTCTCATCTATAAAGGTGTAGCAAACGCACAGTTCTGGAGCAAGCTCTTCAGATAAAGCCTCAGGTCTTGGTGACAACTATCAAATGGACACAAAAGCATATGCCTGCAAAAGAGGTGCTGTGAGAACAAACACATCAGTGACTGAGAGACGCCAGGATACCACAAAAAAGTAACACAGTAAAAAGAGAGGATGCCAATGTCTCAGATAAGCAGTTATGGCCATGTTTACTTAAACTGTTCTGCTGAGCTGTTCCCATTTCAGGCAGAAAACTTTGATTTAAGGAAGAGACTGCCTTCATTTTTTTCCCTTCAAAGCATGAAAGAACTTCCTTTTTCAAAACCAATTTAACAAAGTTTACATCCAAACCTTCTCAGTCCCAAAAATGTCAGATCTGAACTCTATTAAAAGCAGCAGTTAGTGCAGCCAAATGTTCCACCAGTATATTTAAGAGCCTGTAATATTTCTAATGCCCTACTGCCTGAAGTCTATGATCTGGAAAACCAGCCAAGCACACCCACCCAAGAGCAATGACTGCTGCAGGAAAGACTCTTATCTCCCTTGGCTGTGGCCCTCTGCCACCACTGGCAGGAGCAGACCAGGGACTCTCCAGCTGCAGACAGCAGGCACACAGACCACCTCTCTGGCAAGAGGAAGCCTGAAGGAAGCAGGCAAATTAGAAATGAAAGGTGTGCCAAGCATGCAAGCATAGAGCTACTGCTTCAAATTTCAGGTCCTCCAGTTTTATGGGTGTGTTTTACTACTTGGTTTTATTGGACTCTCCTTCTCCCAGCCTACTGATTCCCTCGTATCACTTACAGTTCCTCCCATCCGTTTCTACCTCACATCCTTCAGCCTGAAGATCGCCCAGATCAGTCGCCCTAGTTCAGCTACTAAATCCCTTGACACCAGTGAGGACCAGGGCAGGTGTCTGCCCCGAGCTCACACAGGAGCAACCTGCACACCACTCTGGATTTTTCCCCAGCTGTCCTAAAGGATGCTTGGGAAAAGCATTTTGATGCAGATTTCACAGTTGCCAGTTGTGACACTGGAAAACACAATTCATGCTGTCTCCTGACAAAACACCGCACTGCGTGTTCTTCCTTGTAAGGTGTGCCTGTATAAAAGTAAAATATCCTTTCTGGTAGGTGCAAAGCAGCAACAGCTTCTTGGTACCTATCATAGATGACTGGAAGCCAAAATGGTCCTAATTATAATGAAAGGAGGCATTTTTCACTTCTGTGCTTCGGTATGTCAAAAATAGCCAAGAGACTATTATCATTTACTACAAGGTATGACAAATGGATGGATTCCCACAAATATCAACAGTAACAGTTTATTCCCTTTCATAATGAAAAAAAAGCAGAAAATATTTTATTCCAGAGGATGATTTTTCCAGCACACTCTCAAGTTCTCTGAAAACAGGCGTAACTACAACACTGCTCACAGAATGTTTAGTAACTTTACCGAAGATGCTGTATGTTAATTTTTAAATAGATTCACTAAGCTACCCTACTGTGTTTTAAAAGTCTCCCCGTTTAACTGCTCTATTAGATCAAAAAAGAATTTTGGGTAAGAAAAACCACAGATATAGTCAAGAAGAAGGACAGAGATGCTAATCGACTCAAAATGGATGGGAAAAAAGCAGAGAAAACTACATGCAAATGAAAAGGTATACTTAATATTCTAAAAAACAATTAGCACACCAAAAAGACAACTTTCATGATCTCTTTTCACCTGCAGAAAGGCTTTCAATCTTTTTCCATCTCCAGCTCCCCAAGGTGATTTCCCTGATAAAAGCGAAGCCCACCACGGAGTGCCTCCAGGAGCTGCCAGCCAGCTCTGCTTTCTGCAGCCCCTGCTCTTCAGAGGCAGGCTCCGAGGCACCAGGTTCACAGCCCACAGCCACTGGTGCCTACTGAACCCACCGAAATCACCGTGACACTGCAAGCCTCACACTGTGCAGGTGAGCAGGTCACCCCTCGTCTCCTCTTTCAACCCCAGGGCTTCAGAAAAGGCTCAGCACGCCCTGTCACCAGCGAGGGCAGGATAAACCCCTGCACCACTGCCCAGGAACATCAAATGCCCAAAATGCAGTGGAATTGCTGGAGGTGGCAGATGAATTTATCACTAAAGGCAGTGGAATTCCTTTACAGGAGTAAGATAGAGGTATAATGAACAGACTGTTATTTAGTACCTTTTACCACACAAAAATCCCCCAAAATACCACACACGAAACAGCCTCATCAAACCACAACAGCAAAGGCCAGACAGGGGCAGACAGGAAAAATTAAAATGTGGTCCCCTGCACCCAGGCAGTTCCCAGTCTCTGACCAGCACACGGGCAGGTGAGGCCACAGCTTTCACAGTGGAAGGTGGAGGAGCCCTAGCACTCCCATAACCCACCCCAAGTCTCCAAAAGGTCCCCTCAAGAAGGGTATCTCCCAGGGTTTGAACCCCCTGCTCCCAAGGGTCCACATGTAACCAAGCGGCTCTGAGCAGATGCATGAGCAGCTTATCTCTCCTTGGCCAAGTGATGCCAGGTGGAACATCTCCATGGAACTGCACGAGGCTCCCTGATCTTGCACGCACCTCTTCTGGCTGTTTCTCCATTTTTCCAAAAGGCTTCGGTACTTCACACATATTAATGAAGAGTACAGCAATAATGCTAAAAACAATTTCTGGGTCACAGTCCTAACTATAAGGTTTTAAAATCACTAGCTGTCAGACTCACTCCCAAGCTGGCTAAAGATTCAGCTTTGAAAGCAAATATTTAATAATTGGTTAAAAAAGGAAGGCTGTGGACAGCTATACCTCAGGGTATTTCCAGAAGCGACAAATATTTTAAAATGCAAATTCACAAATTCTGCAGCATACATCATTTGAGTACCTAGTGTACATCCTGGCCATACAGCATATTGCTAGCAAATACTACAGTGCAAACAGTTTTTTCAAGGCTACATATACCCCCAGTGACACATTAGAATGTAGTTTTAAACACTAATACAAAGATAAAGGCGTGTTGTATATGGCATGCTTTGGAGCAGTTACCATATGCTCTGTTGATAATCTATGGATTAATAGGGCCCTGATGCACTATAACACGTTGGCCACTCACAGCTCCATGGAAGATTATTCCATTCACCACGACAATTAGCTGAGGTTTAGGCATATGTCACAATTTTTCATTCATATTTTTAACTTGGTCAGCTCTAAGATACTACTGTTGGGGTTTAGGGATTTTTTTTTTTTAATAATTCTTAATTCTTTAAAGATCTGATCCTAATTCCATTAATTTGCACTAACATCACAGAAGCAGGTTCAGGCACCAAATCAGAAGATTAATGTTATTTTAACAATCTACTTCTATGTTCCTTGGAGCAGCTATAGAATTTTAACTTATTATCTTACCACTGATAGTAGATGCAGCTGATACTCTGAGAAACAGTTGTAGAGATAGAGGAACTATGGGATATATAAAAAAAGCGATTTGTTTCAGTATGATTACTCCCAGTTTGGGCTGTGTTTCTGGGCAGTTCAAAATCAGGACACTTCTAAACCTTGGCATGAGGAACAGGCAGTAAAATAGATCTATATAATCAGCAGCAGCAACGACCCATCTTGTAGCAGGCCAAAGTCTCACAGGTATTTTATTTTCTTGTTTTTTATTTAGAACAGAGACCTAGAGAGTCAGGTGAATAGCTGGCCACAAAATAAAATGTTATTTACTGTTACAGCCTAGCGCAGGGTGTAGGAGATTCACCTTCCACTCTTTGCAGCTCTAGAGCCCCTCCATACAGTCACCAGCATTTGTGCCTGGGCAAAATGACTTTAAAATAATAACACGCTGGAAAGCTTCCAAGACAACACTTTCCACTCCCTCTGCCCCACAGAATAACATCTCCAATATGCTACCATCTCGTCCACGCCTCCTTTGTGAGAAGGAGATGGTGCTAACAAATTTAACAACTCACTGGGGCAGGCGAAAATGCCATCAACATCACCCGGAGGTCAGGAGTCTGCCCAGTTTTCACATGGCAGCAGGGGATCTGCCTTTCTTAATGTGAGTGCTGTCGTTTCACCCTCCGCACAGGAATGCCCACGGCTGCCAGGGATCTGTGATTCCCCAACACCCCCTGCCAAAGGTACCTCAGAGGGGCTGTGCCCATGGACGTGACCACCACTGAGACACAAAGGCTCTGCCGTGGTTCCAGCGAGCTGCCTAAGGGAACCGCTTACACTTGGCAAAGCAGAATGGTGCCATTTGCGCAGAAATATGTTGCAGCACCTACAGCGATGAGTATATAAATATTTCAGAAGGTAAAAGGCGCTTTGGTTTCGGTTGGTTGGTTCTTAAATACATACCTGTCTTTTTAATTTGTCTGGTAAGCAGTTTGTGCAGAGAAAAGCGTTACAGAGTGCAAAAGTATGCTAAAATTGCGTTTGCATTCTAAAGATAAAAATTACCACTAATCACATCTGAAAATAAGAGACTCTGAAAGCTTAAGATACATTTTTGAAGGGAAAAAGCGGTCACAACTACCAAAACACTTTCAGAAAACAGGCTGACAAAACTGACAAACTTTTCCTTCCTGCCCCCAAGAACCCCAAACTCCTTTAACTAGCTTGCACATAGCTGAACAGCTACAATCAAACTGGTACAACCTATACTACCAGCACAAAGTCAAAAATGTGCTCTACGCACTCCACGGACCAGGAATTTTGGAGAGCAATGTACCCATCAGCACTACCACCAGATAAGTGACTTACCAACAGGATTGCCAAAAGCCACCAAGAGATTTATCAGCAGTGGGGGGCCATCCACACCAGCACCGCAGAGAGTGACAGAACAGCAACACTCCTATTGCTTCATCACGGGCTTGGCTTGGGCCCCTTCTGCTGGCAAAGGGTAATTAGTACCTTCCACCAGTCTCCATCCTTATTTTGTACCCTCTTTGAGGCAAGTTTGTCACACTGAAGGCGAAGAGGACACAGTCCCTGGGCTCCATCATGTAGGCAGGCTGAAGCTTGCTGTGTGTTTGTAGCTGAAGTGCTGTATTCTGATCTCGCCATACATTACTGCAAACACCAAGCAAGCCCCAGCAAACTTAAAGTAAGGAGTTGTGCACACACTCACATGCACATAGACAAGGGGAGAGCAAACTTGCTTGTTAAAACAAAAAAAAGGGAAAGTCAGCCCTACTTTATGCTTAAAAAGATCACTCTTTAATAAAGTGACCCTCAGCCAAATCTTGACCTTACAGAAAGAAGATAACTTACAATGCATCTCAGTAAGTCTGCAAATGGACACCAAAGACCATCCACCTGCTCTTTTCTTGAACCCACATCCACTCATGTATCTGTACAAGTGACTCCAAAACACTTTGCAGCCCTGTGCTATTCAGCCTTTTTTTGGAAGAGTCTTCATCAAACCACAAGTGGGGGAAAAGGGGGAATACAGAAATGACAGGGACATCCCTTCCAACATTGCCTGCAGAGATATTTCCCAAATTGGATATAAAATGACCAATCTTGAAAGGTAATTTTGCCCCAGTTTTCAAAAGGTCTTTTTTTTCAACCTATCTGAAGGGCTTTAAAACTTTTCTGTCTTTTATCTGATCAAAATGCTGTCCGTCCTTCCTCCTGCAGTCCTGACATTCTTTGTGGTGAAACTGTTTCAGTATCAATATTAATATTCAAATGTCAAGTTTGTGACACTACACTTCCTGTGCTATTTAAAACACTCATTATCTATCAAATATGAACCACTAACTTTTTGCTGCCTGCTTACAATTTCAGCAGCCCTATCTGGGACAGAGCAGCACCTCACCCAGTCACAGGCCATTTTACATACAAATGTATTGTTTAGCTTTTCTAGCACTACTCGTGCATTTGCCCAAATTTGCTTTTGCTGTTTCTAGCAAAGCTAACATTTATTCTTTTTCTGGAGTGCGACTGAACCCTGAATATCTATCAAATTTATAGCATTTAATATTTCAGACTGTCATTCCACATGTATTCCCTATCTGACAGCAACTTCTACTTACAGTGAACCACTGAGCTTTTTGTTTGTTTTTTTAATATTTAACAGAATAGTAATTCTATCCCTCATCATTTCTACTGCTCTTAAAAATATTTCGGGGGTTTTCTTTCCTCTTTCAGTACTTAGATGAGTCTCTTTCTTGTGTGATTACCCAGACTGTAGTCATGCATCCTTGGCTATAAGGGGTATTGTTATTGCAACACTTAGGTGTCTTTAAAAGCAACACACATTACAGCTGTACAGCTGAGAATGCACCAAACTCCTTTCTACCAAGTTGACAAAGTTTTGGAGAAGCTTTTATATAATAACATGAACTTAAAATAATGGATTCATAATAATCCACATACAGAAAGAAGCATGTTAATTAGATACATTTTTCTCCATGTCAAAGAAGAGCTTTATGAGGAAAGCTTGAAAACCACAGCAAGCCTTCCACTACCAGGGAACATGGTAAGCTATAGATCAAAATGAAATATCCAAAATATGTTAAGGAAAGATTTATTGTCAGTGTATGGCTTGATGATGCCATAAAACACTTCAGTATCATTGTACAGGTCAGTTATTTCCACCATTCTCCCCTCCAAAACTAGAGGGTGATTTCAGAACATGCAAGCTTCTTTCAGTGTTAATTCACTCCAACTTTGAGCCAAAGGGGTCTGATCCTAACACTCTAAAAGTCAACAGGAGGAACGCCAGTGGGAATGGGGCCTAAAACAACATGTCTACAGCAGTCAACAACTCTGGGTTGTATAAATACTTGCTAATATATCTATACTGACTGGTCATCAACATCTCCATTACAATCCTTGTACTTGGGGACCTCTCTGCGTTGGATGCTATCCATACTCCTCTCCAGTCAGCTGACAGGAATTACTTTTGATGATACAAGGCACTCCCTCTCCTCCGGAGACCTGCACACAACTAACAGAACCCTCATTTTTCACACAAACCAACAGGATATTACCATCTGAGGCTGAATTCCAGTTTACCTGCTTTGCTACAGCGTGCTTTTGCAGGGCCGTGAAAGGAAGTTTTGGTTTTGTTTCAGGAAATCAAGGGCTACCAGATTTTTCAAGTAGTATGCCATGATGTGAAATAATCAGGGCTAGAATGCAAAAATGAGGTTTAAACAACAGCTTATGAATAATGTGTCCTGCAATTCTTCTTCATTCTGTTTACACTGCACTGAGAGTTATAAATGAAGCAACAAACAGCAAAATCTAATCTGCCAAAATAAGGTGTCTCTCACAAATGCTCTTTGAAAATATAGATGGGGTAATACTAACATCACAACCAGTATTCCTCCCACTCCTAACAGCAAAACCATCCCTGAATCTGATCTCCTGATGCACCCAGAAGGATGGCTGTGTTTGCCTACAGAGCCTCAGCAGCTGAACTCACTATTTTAAAGTGTTTGAAGTACCTTGAGCATAACAGAAGACACAGAAAAACAAATTCCATCAGACAATATGCAATTCATATTAATGTTAATTAATTCACATTCACAACATAATCAAGCGGTTCCCCGAAAACCATTATGGTGTATTCTGAGAACAAATACTGAGAGCAAAACACAAAGTTTGGTTTAGTTTAACCAACCTACCAATGCAACTTTATGCACCTTTCTAAAATGAACCCAAGTCCTCCTTCTCCTTCCTGCTCCTGGAACAACGCTAATATTAGGCCCACCAAACTGCACTGATCAAGAATCAGCTCTAGAAGCAATTCTTATTTCTGCAGAAATCAATTGTTAAAGGGACTGATACCAACAGTTTTTAAGAGCAATGTGGGAAATGTGAGTGGAACTGCTTCGTGCCCTGCTTGGGGAATCCAGCTGAAGGAATGGGCACGTGTGTTGCCCTCAGCTTTTATAGTGAAACACGACTGTTCTTTCTCTTGCCCTTCCAGGACTCCTCTGAATCTCCTCATTCATCCTCAGGCCCCTCTGGGTGCCTGGAAGCCGAACCATGTGACAGACAGGCATTTGCAGAATGGTCCTACTGCTGTCCCCCTGAATTGCCAACAATTTGCTCACCTGAGACACAACCCTGCTGAGCAGAACTTGCTGTGGGACTGCAGAGCACTCTGCTCTGCAGAGGCTGGGCCACAAACAGCCAGACAGACACCAGCAGGTAACACAGGTGTGGCAAAGTGAGCTGAGGTGAACCCTATGTGGAGGCACATGGCAAGCTCTCTCCACAGAGAGGCTTCTCGGTGTTTTTTCCTGAGGTACAAACACCCTGAGTGTCTGCACTTACGTTGTCAGGTTAGCAGCTTTGCTCTCAGGAGTAACCACAACTTCTTTTGAAGTCTTTAACTGAAGTTAAGAGATGACCCAGGTCAGTATTCACACATCACACACCACAGCTTTTCTCAAACACAAAAGAGAAAAAAAAAAAAAACCAGCAACAAAAAGCCCAGCAACAGAGTAAACACCACTTACACACACCACAAAAGCTTGTATTTTCCATGCCCATCCAAGAACACAGATTGTCCAAAGGCTGAATACTGGCTCTCCACAAAGGAGCTCTGAGCCCATCCGAGTGTCTCCGCTCCCTGCCAGCTCCCAACAACCGGGCCCTTGCACATAAGAGAACTGCCCTCAGCCAGCTACAGCAACGCACTCAGCGCCCAGACATTGCCTTCTTTTCATTCCATACCTTCCTGGACAGGCCTTTGCAAAACACACACACGCACTTTGCTCGTACGGAGGGGAATCGGCGGCTCCATCTGCAAAGCTGCCAGGCAGAGAGGCAGAGCACACAACCCAGGCTGAGCGAGTGCCAGCGAGGAGGAGTCCCAGCTGAAGGTCTGGGAAGCTGCTGCCTGGCCGATGTGGTCCCCAGCAAAGGGCAAGGCTGCGGAGCACGCGTGGCTCCCGGCACGCCGAGCGCACACACGCTCCGCCGGGCGACACCGCTGCCACGCCACGGCCACGGCCACTGAGACTCCACGCCACGGGCCACAAACGCCTGCTGGACTCCTGAAATGAGCCTCAACACCAAGGGAGGGATGTGGCAAAACTCCTATCCAAAAAAAAAAATGAAATAGTAAGGGCAGCATCGCTCTGAAAAAAAGGGACAATTTGGCATTTGCGGCGTGTTCAAGATGTCTTCATACACTTTCCTGATTCCTTGCCAGTAACTATTCAAAAAAGACCACTTAACAAGCGAACAGGTCTTCAGCACAACAAATAATAAAAAAGAGAGCAAAGCTTGTGCTATTTAAATATCATGAAACATTCTGCTAATCATGCACAGATGGAAGTACAGACGCTTCTGCCAGACGCCTTGTTCAGAAACTTTGCTCTATTTTTAATTATTTGATGCACAGAGGACCTGTTTGCTGATTAAAAGGCCACTGCCTTTAAAAGGACTCCATCAATATGGAGTCTAGCCTTGTTTCTAACAGAGGACTTTAAAGTAGTAACTCACATCTCTGAGCTCCCCGCACCACTTTCTATAATCTTACAAGCATGTGGTTGGGTTTTTTTCAGATGTTTCTCTCACCTTGGGAAACTGCCTATATACAGGAAAAGCAAAACTGGCTACACTCAAGTTATTGTTAAATTCACTGAGTAAATCAGTTTGGAAAATGTGTATTTTTTTCTAATATCCCTTAGTCTGCATCTTTTTGTTGTTACTTATAACAAGAAGGCTTATCAAGTTCCAGATAAAAACATTATTTTTGATGGTTTTCTATTTTGTCATAAGCCTGCCTTTTTGAGAACATATCAACTCCACAATTATCAACCAAAATACTTACTGTTGGGGTTTCTAAAATCTACTATAGCCACAAAATCATTGCAATAGCCAGTTCTTGGCAAAAGCACACTAAAACACACACACACACACAAAAACCCCTCACATATTTTCACTTCACACCTTAAGTGAACCTCACTCCTTCAGTGGTTGCTTCATTCCTGCACTTCCCCACGGTAGTCCAGGAATTTTTCCCTCTCTCAAGAGCCTCACTCAAAATGCATACCATGTTCAATTTATTTTCTTTATCCAAATGAAGTGCTTTTCAAATATTCCTTTCTGATTTAACTTACATTTTACCTTGAAAGTTTCCCAACATGTTACTACAGAACTTCACTACTGGATCAGTCATAGCATCAGCAGAAGTGAAAGCCCAAAGGCTGCCCAAGCTGCTGCCCTTGTCCCCTCAGTATGACACGTGAAAATGGTATTGTATTTTTTTTAATTTACATTAACAATTTGAACTCTTGCTACTAACAGAGTAAAAGAATCCTTTGATTAGCAGATCACATGACATGGTCATAAATAGTGACCCTATTATTTTATGAACAAATGACCCAAAGGGGGTGAGTGGCTCCTGGTTCATGCTCAGGTACAGAGAAAATAACTGAGTGAGTTCGGGGTTTGTGGGGTTTTGTTGGTTTTGGTTTGTTTATGTAATATTATACAAGCAAATAGAGATCAGCTGAAAAGCTGGAAAATCAAGATGTCTGCTGAAGAGAGACTGCAGCAGAAGCCAGGGAAGACTGGCAGGGGCATATGGACTGAAAATCCAACGTTTGTCCAGGGAAACAGGCACCCACAGAGAAGCTTCACAGCAGAAACACAGGGTCTTTTCCCATGAGGAGAAGGGGAATGCTGCACAGAGTGAAAGGCTTGTCCAGGCAGATCATTGGGGTTGCAAAGCTCAGAATCCAGCTATGACTAACTAGGAAGCAAGGGAGGTAAATGAAACAACATTCAAATTTGCATTTCTGCAGAAAACTACCGAGGTATTGAAACACTCTGAGCAGAAATGCATTTCAGACACATAGAAGCACACACACACCAAAAAAAATCAAACAAAAGAAAGGACCAACACAATCTAAGTCTCATGCAGGTAACAAACCCAGCAAGTGAGCTGTACAAGTAGGTCAGATATGCAGCAGTGAGAACTGCTGAGCACAGGAGAATCTTGGTAGAGAAGGCACTGAGGAGAAAAATTAATTGGCCAGCAATAAGAAAATGAACTCTGGAAATGGTTAAAACAGGACAGAAGGATAAAAAGGCAAAACACTGTTTGGGCCATATAAAGAAAGATGAGTCTAATTCACAACGCATCCACCTGAAGCATGACAAGGAAAGAAGACTTATGGCACTTGACTGAGGAAGTTTTCACTCCCTCTCCCCTTGGAGGAAAGGCCAAGTGAATGTTCTACTGCCACCAAACAAGCAGTGTCTGATCAGCAGTGCAGACGTGCCAGCAACAGCTCTGAGTCCAGAGGGCCCTGACACATCCGAGACCCCAGGCTCTCTCACACCACACTGACACCCACATGGCTCCACTGAAACCATCCCCGTGAGTCAGGGAGGTGGGAACCTGACCCCTCATTTCACCTCAGCCCTTGGCTGAGCACCCCAGTGTGATGCAGAACACGCACAGTTCACGTTTAATAAGATGAGGAGCATAAACCCCCCAGTTGCTGCAGCACTGCTGGTTCCACAGGCACTGTGGCTGAGCTGTGTGAACAGCACCAAAGACTGCAGCCAGCCAGCTGACAGCTCAGATGAACGCGCTTCATAGCAGAGCTGCACACATAGCACAAGTGTGTCTTAGTTTGCATTTCTCCCATTCCATACAGCCAACGTGACATTCAACAAGTTCGACTCCTTAGGTAACAGGGGTGTACTTGATTGCTGATGTTTAATGTATTTCAGGTGCTTACTATAAACCTTTTACCCACTTCAGTTTTCCTTAGGGCTCTTTCTGGCTGTACACTAACAGATAACATCTGGATAGCACCGTCATGTAACAAATGTCATACTTGCGCTCAGGAATTACTTGAACTCGCTCAGTCACTGCACACTGAATTCCCCCTGACCCTGCTACTGAGAAGCAATGAAAACAAACTGGTGGTGACCAACAAATGGTAGGATGCATTCATGCTGGGTTGTATCACTCTCATAGCTGAAGACCAGGCACCAGGACGGAGTAATTCTGTCATCTTGCGCAGTGTTCTGTCCTTCTGGTATTACAGTATCACTTATATGTTAAGGCACTATGTAACATACTTGTGAGCTATCCAAACACATACACAGTGCAATTTTTAACTATAAATTATTGGTCTATAAGCTCCACCATCTCCTCTTTCCCCATAAAATAGAACACAGACATGTTACACATACTGACATGTCACTTATCTCCTCACAATTTAATTAATCAACTGTCAAGTTCACAAAGGAAATCACAAGTGATTTCCAAGACTGTCATTAAGAACAAAAATATCAGGCCAGATCACAGCAGACATCCAAGAAAGTTTAGCAAGACTGGTAAGTAGGAAACCAGAAACTCATCCCTGATTCAAAGAAGACACAGGCAAGTCCTAAGCAAAGAGGTGAGGCAGCTCCTCAGTTCTGTAAACAAGGAGATGACAGGGTAAACCATTTGACCAGATCTACCAGGTCATCTTTGGCTAGTCCATCAGCAAGTTTGCTCACAGAGGAGTCATAACATAGGTAGCTGGGGAAAAGGGAAAGAGAATCCAGATAAAAGAAACACCATATGCAGGATGCATCAGTCTCTAATTTCTAATAAAGTAAGGGGAAGGTACCATTTCATCTCAGTGCCAAGGAGGGAACAGCAACTGTCAACAGAAAAACCTCCACAGTATGTTAATGGGTTGGATTTTCTTTGTTTTCAACCAGATGCCCAAATCTTAAGACATTAGTATGTAATTAAAATCTTGTGTTAAATGAAGAGCACATTCACCATATTCATATATTACTGTTATTATACAGAAATAGCATTGGTGCATTCACTTCAGAGTTGGACTCGATGATCCTTATGAGTCCATTCCAACTCAGAATATTCTCTGTACTGGTGTTTCTGGGGCCATTTTACTCTTAAAATTCAATCTTAGTAACAAGCAGCACTGCCTACCCCTGCTGAGAGAAGAAAACACCCCGGGCCAAATATGCAGTCCTTAGGCACAAGCTCTTCTGAAATCACAGGCAATGCTGTCCGAGCAGTCCCAGCCGGGGGGAAATGCTGCTGAGCCTGGAGAGGGCAGTTCACAGGACAGACCATCTCTGAGCAGGCAGCTGAAGGTCAGCCTCAGTCCCCATCTAGGAACTCTTTGGCTGCCTCCAGAAAATGGGTATGACACCACAGCTCAGGATGCAGGTTCCTTCACAACAGCCATAATGGTTTGTAGAAGGATTTGTCAAGGGACAACCCCTGGCCATGTAAGCAAACCTTCATACCACAGGTGGGGCATTTTGTTCACTGTCATATTTTTTTCTCATTCTTACAGGATTTCTGTTTTCAGCAATGCCTATACAGCACTACCTGAGACACCCTGACTCATTAAAAAATTAAATAGGATAAAAAATAAGTTTAAAAAAAATTAAAAATGGCTCAGTGACCTTCTGTGGGGTTTTAATTGCTTGTGTTAAGCTTCCTACTTCCTGCATTTTATAAAACCTGAAATTTTATCTGTTTTTCCTGTCTTCTACCTTTTCTTTTAAAACATGACATATTCTCTTTAAAAAAACCCAAAAAGGAAAATGGGACATATTTTTGTATTAAAAAATGTTAAAGAATATCACCCAAGCTACAGCAAACATACAGAGAGATAGAAAGTAATTGTGTTCATATTTCAATTCTGTACTTCAAGCCACCTTTGATCAACTTAATATTCCTTTCAAAAGATTTTATAGTTGGTGTATTTCGCGAACACAATTATTAAGTAGATTAATCCGTTCTGCATTATATGTTTCATAAAATTACTGTTCCTCTGATTCATTTTACAAAAAAACACATGTAACTACGTCCAAGTGCATTCTTCTCACTGATAGAACAAGCTTGTGACACAGCTTCCAGCACAGGCCAAGCGATATCATTGTGAATATCTAATAAATCAGCAAGCCTGATGATGCAATGTCATGTGAGCTAACACACAAACTACTACACTTCTCACTCCAGCGAGAGAAGAAACAGCCCCACTCTCAGTTTACAGCACCGACTCAGCTACAATGGAAATCTTCAGATATCAGTATCCGTGGAACCATGCCACCAGCTAGTCCAAGTGACAGGAGCTGATGCACAAGCCTTCCTCTGCTGAAATCAGGAACAAAACGTGTTTCAAATGCCATAGCAAGGTTTGGCGTGGCTGAATTTCAGACGACCCCTGCTCTGCAGGAGAGACTCACTTTGACCCTGCCACGACTGCCACGAGCGGGCTGATGTCACTCCAGCCCATGAACCCCCTGGCCTGGTGCTCAGGTACCCCGGGGAAACACCGCGAGGTTGTAATTAGCACCGAGCCTTGCAACACATTCCCCAGCCAGATACAAGGGTTGCTGTGGCCACCAGAGGAAAAGAATGTCAAAAGGCACTGGGGAAGATTGAAAAAGACAGGTAACAGCAGAAAAAACACCGTAAAAACTTACTTAAGTATCTCATATTAAAAGAACACAGCAATCACCAGAAATCAGCTGGACCATCAGATAAATATTACAAGAAACAGTGGGTTTTTTTAAAGAGTAACATTCCTATTAAATTGATTATTTCAGTGGAGAGGAGCAATGATACATAGAAGGTATCTCTGTCACAAGCTTCTGCTTCTTGACATCTAAATTACATTAGGTTTGGTTTTGTCTTTTTTTGAGAAATGATGTATTTCAGATTCTGTTTGCAGTGCAACAGTAATCTAAACTCTTCCTTTATTTTTTGGCAAAAGCTGTGCATCACTCACCTTCAGCTGTTAGCTGGGAACTGTTCACATGTCTTAGTGTGGTTTCAACGTTCCTATGGCAAGGCAAAACAGCATTTCAAACACAATGATATCCCCAGGCCCGCCCTGTAGTTCCTGAAGCACAGATTAAGCACAGTATTCTGCTCAACAAGCTCATCACTGTTAAGTAACTCATCAGAAAATAAAGAGGGAATTATCAAATGGGAATTGCCAAGTAATTAGTTCTCTGAAGCAGATGACATACAACTGTTAAAGGGAGGGGCTTCCCTGTTAGTCATATGTCAGGGCAGAGCCTACTAATCTGTAAATAAAAATGCAGTACATATGATTAGTGCTGTGAGTTTTTAACTGCTAGTGGCACATGGAGAATAAAGTTACAACTTCTACTGTAATAACCTACTAGGATCTTTTTTTGTCTTCTATATAGTGAATTTTCAAACCATTCTGGATCTACTTGCTGTCAGACTGCCTTGGAAAAGCTATGAATACAGCACAGTATCAAGCAGGGAATGTGCTCAGGGGCTATGGAAGCGCAGAAATGCATTTACTATCATATACATTTGAAAATACCACTTTCTACTCAGCTACTACACATGGCACTGAAAGGGAACTACACCAATAAGAAAATATTTCCTAGTACAAAATTTCCAAGCACAGTAAAGGTTTTCGTAAGTGTTCTTCTCCATTAAAGCCAGACTTTCTTTCCAGTAGCTGGCCTCACAGAAATGTTAAATGTACAGAACTGCAAAGGCCTTCACGCGTGGGTACCTGACAAACAAAAACGTGGTAACAGTCACAACCCCGCTCCAATATGAGTGAGAAACAGTTTGACATTTGTGCTTTTTTATAGTGCAAGGAGTGACTCAAAAAATCCTGAAGTCAGGTTTACAGCTAGTTCCAAAATAAGTAACTGATGAGAAAATAAAGAAGCAATTATCAAATTTGGGGTTTGCCTCCATCACAGTGTCTCACCTCGAGAAACCCTTCAGCCAACACACTCAAATCCAGATGCTGCCACCTGGGCTAACTTTGGACCAAAACTACACCCCTGGTAAGCAGGGCTACCTTTCACCCAAAACCACAGCCTGCTTTCCATGCATGGCAAAACCCACGGGAGGGCAGGAGGAAGGCACACACACACCTGCCCATCACATCCAGCCATCTCACCATTCTTCTGCCCCCAGGACACAGCAGCTCTCCATCTCTCTCCCACTTACACTAACATCCAAAAGACCACAGCTTTAAAGCAATGCTAACAAGGTGAAGCATGTGGGACAGCAATTCCCTTATTGCATTTGCAGACCTGCCTTTTTAAAACACCAAGCTGGAAGGTGAATCAAACCTCAGACCGTGGCTTGTATCACATTATGAATGCGAGCCCTGTATTTTTATGTAGACAGATCACTACACCCAACTCCATTTACACTTCAGCCTGTGTTATGAAACTTTCTATCAGTCAGACACCAGACCTCCAGCATCTGCTGAAGGAACAACAGAGCAAAAACACAAAAGGTTACAGCTGAGGTGAGGGGACCACAAAGCCTCGTTTCTAAGCCAACTGCCTGCACTCACATAATTTCATCTAATTTACCTTTGAGTCACCCACACACAAAACAAACATAAAAAAATAAAATTATTTCTAATTACTGTCCAATTATACCTAGTTCACTGCTCCATTTCACCTGCGCTCTTAACATGTTAAAAATCTCCATTGACTACCTTGACGACCAAAAAGCTACCATTGCACGCAGCAACACGGAGACAGATGAGCTCTTTTTATGTTCACTATTAAGTATTTTAAAAGGGCAGATTGTTGTCTGTGTACAGAGAGCAGTAGCCAGAAGACTGCATAAAACAGAAACTATGTACAAAGTAAGCTACAATAGTGTACAGACATCCTTATTGAAAATTCAGACCAAAAAAATTTCTAACAAATGAGCTGCAGCTGTAAATTCAACCCAGTACTATAATATGATTAATAAATATCAAGTGACTCGACAGTGGAAAAGATTAAAAAGAACTCTCTAATTGTTAAAATGTCCAGTGTCTCATGCAAAATCCTCTCAAGAAAACCGTTTAAAAGAAAGCATTGAGTCATTTGCCTACGTGGAAGGAGGCAGTGCATGCACTGGACAAATAACAATAACTCTATGTTTTGAAGAGCAGGCTAAAATTAACTATTAAAAGCAAAGCTGTATCTATTTATTTATTTTCATTTTATTTTCACTCATGCCCATACCCTTAGCCAGGCAAGATGCTTAGCAGGCTTTGCAAAGAATGCTGCTTGAACTGGAAGGGTAAGCACACCTGGAGCTCACACACAACAGCGACCTTACCCCCTGAAGCCACAGGAGTAAAGCCACGAAGGCACATGCAGGGACACTGGGCCTCAAGTAGTTTCTCAGGTCTCATTTTTGGATGTGTTCAAAGCATCCAGTCCCTCTGACAGACTCCGTGGTAGTAACCCAGGTCTACCTCAAGCAGAGCAGAGCTGCCACCACCTTCACCCCAAAATAAATGCAAAAGCCACAAGGACAATGGGCCTGAGCACGAGATGCTCTATCTTGAGCTGTCAGTCCTATCTGTGGCAGCTCACTGCACCGTGCCAGGTCACATTTCTTTCACGTGTTACTACTGGGAGCTCCTGCCTGTTTTCTCCAGTGACAGAGAGAACATCTGTAAGCAGGCAGTGTATATCCCAGTAACTTTTATTTCATTTATTTAGTTATACAGTGGGCCTGATTTTTATTATTCCATACAGAAAATGAGAACTAACTAATGAGGTCAAGAGAGGTACCCCGAACTCAGTGACCAAAATGTCCAACCACAAGAAAAGAAGCTAAACCAAATCTAATCTAAGGTCCACAAATACAACACTATACTTCAAGCTGACCTGGTACAGAAAAAACGGTAGTTTAGTGCTATATTCCTGTCATGCCTCTGCACCAGACTTCACTAGGTTACATTTTTTATCCAAAATGTTTGCTTAACATCTAATATATTACTTCTCCTGCAACTGCTGAAAATGTGAGAAACTAAAATATTCCAGACTTAGCAATACATTGTGGGTAACACAATCTGATTATTCACAGGATCTGACCAATACACTATAAACTATTACTTTTTCTAATTTAGAAATATAGGCCTTTGCCAGAGTAATCACCTCTTCAAATAAATACGTTTTCATACAAGCTGATCCTGAAAAAAAAAAAAAGAAATGCTTTGTGGAATGTTAATGTCTTAACAAAAAACTTCCTCCTGTTCCATCTCCCAAGTCAAGAGCTGCTACCAAGTCAGTTTTCTTCCAAAAGGGAAAGACGAAGCATGTGTGCAGCCACTTTGGGTGGTTTTTCACTCTCAAGAAGTTCTTACTGGTCTGAAGAGACACAGTGGTTACAACCCACCCCCACCATTCAAGCTCATTTGTAAACCCTAACAGGAATGTCTTTGCACATGACTACTTCCTTTGGCAACTTCCCTTTAAAACACAGCACCCTTCCCCAGAGCCACAATAAAATGTAAATTATGTGCTGCATACCTTGCTATGGCATGCTGTATACATTAGAAAGTTATTCTGCAATGGAGACTTTCTGATCAACCCCACATAAATGGAATGCTACAGTAATCAAGTTTTCTGGAAGTCAATTTAAAAAAAAAAAAACAAACCAAACAACAAACCACCCTTTGATTTTCTGCAAGTAATCACTATATTTAATTTTGTTTTATTTAAAGACACGAGCAATTTTATTAAGACCCTTTATCTTTTTTTTTTAAGTATTAGCAGTATTGCCAATTCCAAGCACTTAAAAATCCTAGAACAGGTCCAAAAAAACAGGCTGGCTTAATGACAATCAGATTAAAGAAATAAAATAAAAATTTATGTTCTTTTCATTGGCAGTACAATTGTTGAGTCTTGGGACTTGGTTTTTTAAAGGTATTCTCCACAACCATAAGAGAAGGAGAGAGAGAGGAAAGGGAGAGCAAGCTCATGTATGTGCACTATTTTATCCTGCCTGGCTACAGGAAGAAATTCAGAAGAACTGAAAACCTTCCTCAACCAGAGTAAAAGAGAGCTGGACACACAGTAGTGACTAGTTACCCTAGGAAGTATTCTTATGCCAGACAGAGTTAAATGCACAGGAGAAACCTGGGACAGTAGAAAAGTCAAGCAGGTGGCAAGCAACAGGAACCACTGAAAACGTCCATGGAAGTGCAGGAAGGATTTATACAATTTTACACATGGCATTTTACAACACAAATCAAAGTCTGTCTACTTTTCCATTCATACTATCATCTTTTAGTAACTGAGTATGCTCTGACCTGAGGTGAGCGTAAAACCACTCACCTGGAACCCACTTGTCCTGTAAGTCACTGAAGTGAGTCACCAGAGTCAATGGAATTTTTCTGAGGAGGGTTTCTCAAGGACCTCTGCTGCCAGGCAAGGGAAGTACAAATGTACCACGGGCAGGTAATCCTACAGACACCAGGAAGGTGTGCACGCTGCTTGAAGGGTAGAGCAGAGAGTGTACACTTGCTAGAGGAAAATAAAAGCATTGCATTCTCACCTTATTGGCAGTGCATAACTGTACAGTGAAGACAAAAGTGAAGATGGTCGCTGTCCTACGGGGTCAAGAACAAATTCACAGCTTGTATTGCTTGCCCATCTGGTTTGGCCTGCGATGTGACTGTTGATCCAGGAGTTGAGGAGATAGAAAGCAAAATAAAAAGAAACAAAAGCACAGTTAAGAGTCAAACAATTTACAGCACACTAAGATATCCCAGTGAAGACTGAGAGAGGCTGCTTTTGCTATTACTCGAGCACAAATAAACTATAGATTTAATCCTGCAGAAAGAGCACATACAGTAGAGCAGAGCCCATTTATTCAAACTGAGTGCTCTTTTCCTAAATGTGATCTTAATGAGGTGAAGAATCATAAGTGAGTTGAGATGACTGCACTGCCAACAGAACATACTTGATTTGAGAAGCAGCAGCATCCAGCAAACATACTGCTGCTACTACTGCTATTAGGTGAAAAATAATCACCTTTCGGGACTTGACTTTATCTTGCACACTGTTTTGTCATTAATGGTGACATGCCAGAGTCAATGCCTACTACTGCTAATTCCAGGATCATATAAACACAGAATAACTCTGCTAATGTGATTTTTTTATTTCTGTAATTTTGCTCAGTAAAATTATGAAGAGCCGGCACTGAATTTCTGCTGACATCACTTATTAACAGAATACATTTGGGTTTTTCACTTGGAATCTCACCAAATATTTTTAGCACTCTTGGTACAATAGAAGGACTTAGTGGGACCATTTCTCCCTCACTGAGAAGCATTTCTGTTGTTTCAGTTATGAGCATGCTTACTTGTTCCTATTTATGGAAGGATTTACTTGCATACTTAACTCTAGATAGGTTCTTTAATCAATTCTTGTTCAGCAAAACCCTCACTGGGACATGTACTAAAGTAACTTTTCAGACTGGGACCGATGAACACATACGAATTTGCATGCATTGTACAACCATCTCAGACTACAGCTTTGGGGGGAAAAAAAAACAAACCATGAAGCATTACATTCTCAACGCATGCACTGAGATCAGAAAATAATTATGGTCATCGATCTGGTTTTTGGTTTTTTGCAAAAGTCAGGAGTCTACAAAGTTTCTTACATCTTAAAACATTAGTCATGCATCACCTCAGCCAAAATCGAGTAAAAATCTTCAACTTTCTTATATAAAGAATGTGAACCACAGAATAAGACTCCAAAATACAGTGCCTTCATCCAAATACCTATTTATTTATTTATCACGCTTAGAGTCTTGCATAAAAGTAAAATGAAAGGATGAGGTCAGGATTTTCACTTTGCAAAGCTTAGGCTATTGAAGTCCCCGGAATACAGCACGTCAGCTCTTTGCAATGAAATATTTACCTGTGCCAAGCCTGCCACACTTCTGTTTCTTGTGCTAATTATATTTTTATCTGCCACCACAGAGTTGGTTACAGCAGACGCAGGAGATACCTACAACTAAATCCGTTGTCTGCGCTCTCTGAAGTGCACACACTGTACCCGGAGGGCTCTCCACGACAGCCAGATCACTCACACCCTGCGTGCTTTTCCAGCAGAGGCTGTCACACAGCCTGATGCCTCAGCAGCAGCAGCCTGAGCCGCCTCACACGCTGGAGTAGGGCTGCAGCCAGCCACTGCTTCAGACCATCTATGCAGCTCTGACACGCATTTCCTTTACAGCCTGCCGTACTTCTTTATTGCATTTCCCCTTCAATTAGCACACCACAACAAAAGCAGCGTGCTGTATGAACAATGACGACGAGAATCCTGACTGCCATCTACTAAGATGTGCTGCTGAACTTCAGCAAGGGGAAAATTAGGCCTTGATTTTGTTTCACTAGCTACATTACTAAAACAAGTATTTTTAAATTCTAATGTTTAAATCCTTAGTTGATTTTCAGGTGACTGCATCCAAGTGTCTATTTTCTTAATTAATAGGAAACTAGGCCACTGGATCTATTATATAAAAATTTTTGTTAAGTGAAATTCCAGGTCTCTTGTAAATGTCTTTTAAAACAAAGACTATTTTTCTCAACCTTGCTAAATAAATTCAATCAGGCCAGAAAGACAAAGCAGAAAAGTTGCACTGTTTATTTTCAAGAAGTCTTTTAACTATGTATATATGGCCTTTTTGAAAGTAATTACTTTCTAACACTCTTCGTCAGGCAGGTAACTTGTCTCACAATAAAATATGTATAAGCAGCACGCGGCACTGCAAGGCTCACACTACAGGAGTCATCCTGCACACCACTATTCCACTCCCTCCAGCCAGCCCTCCTAACAAGCTCTTCTATTTGAAGCCACCCCCTCAGTATGGAGGCCCAAACCAGAGCAGAGGATGTTCTCTCCTGAGCAGAAGGGCAGGAGTTAGCGGGGGCACTGCAAGGCTGCAGTCTGGGTGCAGAACTCTGCCCACAAGCGCCCTGCTCCCTTAGCCCTCTGAGAAGGAACAGCCCTGCTCGGCAGGCAGGCTGAGCCCTGCACACTCATCACAGACCACCAGCTGCCTGTTACCACAAGAGCTGAACCACCAACAGGCATTTCTCCTTACCTCCTCCTTCAGCTCCAATGCTTTACCACTAGAGAGATTAAAATATCTATTTTACTGAGCTATTTCTAGATTGCTTTATGTTCCAGCCTGGTACTACAAATGCTCAGGAGCTGTGGGTGCTGATGATTTCTCATCACTGAGACACGAAATCCTCCGGGCCAAGTTCAATATTAGTGTAAGTGCACGCAAGATTAGTGACTGGAATAGGGGTGTTACCCACTTCTATAGACACTTAATGCAGCTTCTTAATCAGACAAAAATCCTATTTAAGCCCACAGTGCTTTTTGTCATGAAAAGTAATATGGAGAAAAAAACCAGTGATACGCAGCATATCACTTTCTGAGCTCAGTTACTCTACTACATGGCTGGATTAAGTCCAGTAAATGGAGTTATTCTAGATATACACCCATGTAAGTGGCTCACAATCCTATCCCCTGGAGTTGCTCCAGATTTATGACATTAGAACACAGTGCCAAATTTGTTGCTTTTAAAAAATTATACCTACATTTGTGGGAAAGTGACTTAAAAGAGTGATGTCCAAACACTGAGAACGAAGACAAACATACATTTCTTAATGAAATATGTTTTTAAGAGCAACATACAGTTCACAGCTAATTATATTGCATATTCTTTCAGGGTATTATAAACTGTGGCAGAAAGTCTCCTGTTCTGTGGCTATAATATTTGATGAGAACAAATGAAAAAAAAAAAAAACATGCAAAAGAAATACCAGTACTGGAAACAAAGGGTTTTCTGAATAGAAAATTGGTTTTAATAGTATATACTTAGGATTTTATCAGGAGAAACTGCAGTCAGCTTTAACCTAAAACACCAAAGGGCCTAGACCTCGCAAAAAACTGTGACAAGGCTTAACAAACCTGGAGTGACAACAGTCATATCAAGTATCACTGATTTTCATTTTACCAGCCAGAGGGTGTAAAGTACAGTACACGAGTGAAGAAAAACAAGCCTGTGGCCTAAAATGAGAATGCCAGAACGGGAACTGTTCCAAACACCGTGACAGGCACCAAACAGTTAACTCGGACAAACAGGAC
>VWZF01003431.1:243717-288569 GCA_013396755.1 Sclerurus mexicanus | reverse complement strand
GGGGGGGAAAGGGAGGAGGAGGAGGAGGAGGCAAGGCAACACTGTGGCAGGCGGCCAAGAGAGCCACACAGATTATTGCATACGCACGGCACCGCCGGGCCAAGGCGGCCTTAACCCTTTGCGGGGCCGCCGGGCCGGGCAGGGCAGGGGGCTCGCTCGGCACTCACCTCCTCCTCCCGGTATCGCTCCAGGGCCAGGCTNAGCTGATCACGGGGGTTGGGTCTGCTTTTTTGTTTGTTTGGCTTTTTTTCTTCCCCCTGCAGTGACACAGGTCCGGGATGTCTCCACCGCTGTAGTAGAAATGATGTCTGCGGTACAGCGCTCGCTCCCTCTCCTCTCTCCAGCATGTAAATGGGTAATAGAAGCCAAATATGGAGCAGTTGGCTGCCTCTGCAACAGCTCAAGGATCCTACTTCATGCAAAAGGNATGGTGGCACACAGGAAGGGGGACCACGGGGCAGGGGAGAAGGGGGGGAAAGGGAGGAGGAGGAGGAGGAGGCAAGGCAACACTGTGGCAGGCGGCCAAGAGAGCCACACAGATTATTGCATACGCACGGCACCGCCGGGCCAAGGCGGTCTTAACCCTTTGCGGGGCCGCCGGGCCGGGCAGGGCAGGGGGCTCGCTCGGCACTCACCTCCTCCTCCCGGTATCGCTCCAGGGCCAGGCTGCCTCTCCGCCCTGGGATTAATCCCTGCGCACGCCCGTGTTCCTGACAAGTCCCCGCTCCGGTGGCAGGCTGCGTCGAAGGGATCTCGAATCACTTTGCAGGCGGAAAGAAATGAGATGGGGAGGGGAGGAAAAAAAAAAACCACACAACCCCAAACCTATATTGTTTAAGGGGGAAGAAACAGACAGCTAGCGACGCGTACTGTCCTTCAGAAATGGCAGGGAATGCTGGTTTAAGGGATGCATGAAAATCGGTTGCTCAGTCAAGGCTGGTCTGTCTCTCTAAGGGAGGAAATAAAACTGTGCTGCAAGCCAGGGAATGCTCTGAAGCAGGCTCTGCGAGAGAAGAGGGTGATTTTATTTAAGATGCCATATTGCATTTCACTGTGGAGAACTGTGAAGTGATTTAGAGCAAGAGCCTGCATCCCACTCCCTTTTTCTGAATTAGTTTTATTTATCCGGATCCTTGGCATATGCTTGAGTTGCTTTGTAGAAAGTACCTTCCACTTCATTCAGACCAAAGCAGCTCTGACTCATACCGTCACTGAACTACAAGACAGGCAAGGCTGAACCACGCATGTTTGGGTACTAACTCCCTCTGGATTCTCAGCACTGGTTTTATCAAAGATCTCCTCGCATCTCTCCCAGCTGTATGCAGACCACTGTGAGCCTCCCCCCGGCCCACCATGGCAACTTACACTTCCCTGGCACTCCAGTGTCGGCTTGGTACTCTCTTACTTCTCTCAACACAGGTCTCTGCAAGTGTCATAAACTGCAAGTAACAGGCATGGATGCAAAACACAGATCAGAGAAAACATCCTCCTTCTGGACTGTCTCAGTCTGCAATTCAAGTAAAAAAAAAAAATAAAAAAATCAACTTACTAAGCCACATACAACTTAGAGAAATAAAACAATTAATGGAAGCAATGAATGGGATGAAAGCAGCCCAGGGAAAGGAAAGGACAGCAGGCTGCTACGCTTGCATGCAACCCAACAGTGGTACATAAGAAGCCATTCACTGCTTGGGCATCAGGAAGAGAAGTAGAGCACAGAGAAGGCCTCACCCCACCCCAAGGACATTGCAAAAAATATTGCATAAATACCAAAGACTGTTATGCACCAGCTCCACGGAGCTGGATGCTGTGGGGTCACAGGCCTCAGAAAGTGCACTGAGATGTGCACTCCATGTAGCATGGCCATCCAGACCAGGCCATTTTTTGCAGCTTCTATGAATTTGCCACAACAATAAGCTCCAAGGTACCAGGTTTCTAGTGCAGCTATACCTCCTATGTGTCCATTATATATCAGCATTAGGTTTTAGCATTAAATCTAATACTAGAGTCTAGATGCAAAGTACCCTAGGACTCAGCCTGTCATGCAGATCAGCAAAGTAGTCCCTTCTATAAATGACTGTAATTGCTAAAGAACATAGTAACAACATTGTAAACTGCAGTGCTCTTGCTTTAGAGTTGATACTGTAATATAGACTAGCTTTATGCAACATAAGGATCTTTCACCACAGCACCTTCTGCATCTTTATTTCAGGTTCACTGTGAGAACCAATGTGATATTCTGCTCTAGGAGCAGTGTGGGGACAGAAGTGCCAATAGGCCAAGATGTCTGGACAAACGTGCCACTCCGCTCTGCAAGACAGTGAATCTACAGCAGCAAAGCAGACGGCAAAATTATATTCACCCAGCTAATGTAAGGTTCATTGATTTAATAAAAGGAACCAAGGGAGAGAGACAAAGACTGGAGATTACTGAAAATCAAGTGAAAGCCCTGGAGAAATTCAAACCAATCATCAAGGTTCAATTCTGAGTACACGGCATTCTCCTGTCTGCCACCTTTTTATTCCAGTAGTACAGAGTGTTACCTCAGTAGAAAGGAATCTTTCCTTCTCAAAGGTTCACCTTGCCAAGAGGTGTGGCACACGCAGAGAAAGAGAAGCCACATTCATGCTGAAGCAAGCTTTGGGCAACTTTCCCTTCTGCAGCAGGCTCATGTAAGAGGCCTGTGTGTTCTTCCCCTCTGTGGCTATGGTGTTTGCCTCAGGACCCTCATTTTTCTCCATGCTCCAGGCTTTTACATCTTTGCCTGTGTTTCTGCTTCAGGCTTCACCCATTGGCTCTGGGAAGTGCTACAGCCACCACCAGCCACATCAGTTCCATTCTCACCTCCTTTTTGACTCCGTATAGAGCAGGAGAGGGATGAGGGGACTGTGCCTCTATGAACACTGCCTGACACACGGGATATACAACTGTGCCACAGGACAACCCTGTGCCTCTGCAGCTCCCCTGCTGAGGGCTACACTGGGCCTCAAGATATTCCCTCCACAAAGAATTCTACAAAATATGGAGGTGCTGCTGAAAGCGGTGAGAGAACCCACGTTGACTCAAGTGTTTTTATTTACTGCTGGTGATGTGCTGAAACTGATATAACCCCCAGTGGAATACAGTATTGACCAAAAGATATTAAACAATTTGATGTGCAAGATGCACGCTGTCTGGAAGAACCTATGCTTCAATTCACTAGTTGTAATGTGTCATCTACACTGCACATTTTATACAATTAATAGTACTTATGGAAAATGGGAGAATAAGAGGCGTAATAAGTTGGAACTCTTTTTTTGTTAAACGTTCACATTCAGGGAAATCCAGGGATTGACAATGTATTGAGTGTGAAAAGTAATTTCACAATTATTGATCGTTCCAGTCCAAGACTCCAATCTGTCATAAAATGACATTGTTGGTCTCATTACAGCCTCTAGTGGACAGTAGTAATCCACTTCACAGACCTGTCATACCATTTGCTCAAATGACAAGCGTTATCAAGGCAGAGGTTACTCCAAGTGAGCACGAACATACAAGTCGTTCTCATCCCCTGGCAAAAAGGATTTTTGAATACAATCAAAGGTTTGCTGTCACTGCTTGTAAGGTGCCTCACTTTATGCTTCAGGTATTAGCATTGGCGTGTAAATAAACAGGGAACTTCTGCTATTCATTTCAGCTTCTGACAGCTTTCATAAAAACTAAATTCATCTCAAATATTTTTATAACAGAAAATATCGGTTGCCATGTTTTTGGCTTAAGTAAGATGTTTTTATTCCAACTCAGAATCTGCCGACTGTCCAATTCACCTCCTATCTATTTATAGCCCTCTCGCATTCAGATAATTTTTGCTAATGCAGTTATTTTCATTACTATTTCAGACGTATGCAGCTGATTTAAGGTATTTTAACAGCTTTAACAAATGAGAAAGTGTAAGTTGGATTGCAGCTGGCTAATTAAGTATGCTTTCCTTAGGAAAGTTAAAAATGTACACAATCGGAACAATAATGTATTTGGACTGTATTCTTTAAGTGCCACCTGTGTGAGCATAATAAAATATGACTAACATCTTTATTTTTTGTGTATTCACTTAGAAATGAGTGTATGTCCTGTCAAAACAGAGATGTCGATGATGTTTTCAGAACTCTATGATTGTTTTCAGATGCAAGGAAATTAGATTGGTAGACACAGAGAGCCAATGCTGTCTCTTTAAAGCCACAAGTATCTCATGCAAATTAACATTTAGTGAAATGAGAGCAAAGCATTCATGAAGACTAAGCAAGTATGTAGTACTACCCTGTGACTCAAAGAGGAAAATCTTATGGTCTAAAATGCTGTCGTCCTTTGCAAGTGAATTCAAAGAAAAGATTGCCCTTCAATTCTTTACTTTACCACACTGTGGCTAGGTAGGGGTTGTATGGTGCTGAACAAATCATTCTTTGTCATGCCATAGAGTATAGGTAATGGGATATTTAGGTACAAAAATGTTTACCTTGTCATTGTCTTGATTTTTAAAAGAAGCAATCAAGTTCCTCTTTAAATAAAAATAGCTCCAAATAGCTTTAAAATAACAATAGGTCCTTAGATGCAGATCCTTTGCTTTTTTTTTTAAACAGGCGAAGCAATTCATCGGGGGATCAAGAAAACGGAAGAATCTTCTGAAGGCTTAAAATCAAGTCTCATTTAGTCTTCTGAATAAGTTGTCAGCCAGCTACAGGTCACTGACAGATCACTGATGTGGAAGGAAGACCAGCTAACCCACCAGTGACCACTCCAGGATGGACCACAACCACAGTTACCCCCATAAGCTGTTCCAACAGCGAGCAGTGGAAAATAAAAGTGCTCAGCCCTTCTCTAGGGGTGCTTAACTGGTCTAGGCACCTCTCAAGTAATAACTGTTATGGCCTGTTAGGTGCTTTATGGCTGATGGTCTGAGTCTTCATCCATGCCCTGGTCTCCACATATGTCCCCTGCAGTTACCCCTGTGGCTGGTGTGAGCAGAAGGGCCAAGCACCAATGGAAACTAAACAGCTGTCTTACACCTAGAAGGGATCACTTCATCTTGGGGTCAAAGTACACCAGCAGGGCACAGAGGGGAAGCTCTGCTCTGTGGAAAACGCTTGGTTTCCAGGGATGTCAAGGCAGTGCTCTTAACGAGGATTAACATTCAACCAGTGGTGCAAACCTCAGGAGAATTTGGCAGCTGCTTTCTGGGAGGGGGCTCTCAGATGGTAGCAGGGAGCAGAGGCCACAAGTCCTTGTAGGAGACATGTGTTGTCCCTTTAAATCATACCTGCTACAGAGACTTATCTGGGAGTTCACTTACACCAGTTTTTTTTCTGTCTGTTAAGGGCGTTATGGTCTACACAGATTAGATTAGTATCTGTCGTGTAAACACTTAGGGTTGGGAAATAACTCTTGACCTTTCTTAAAACTCTTAGCCACATATAAGGCAATGTGGCTTCCAAACCCTGTTACAGTCTCTCTGATCATATACATATACATATTTTGGTAAGTGCAGTGAGTTTTTAGGGGAGGAAGGGAATGAACTAGAATGGACTGGTTACCTGTCTGAACAGACACAGGGATTGAAAACATGGATTTTTGACTCCTAAATCCTTTAATGGCCCCAACTGAGCTGTTCTGGTCTACTGAACAAATCCTTCCTACCTCAAGCATCATTCACCTACCAGACCTGCAGAGCCAATGTGCTCAATCCTACTGCCAAGTCTGCTCATTTTGTTCACACACTAAAAATCTTTATGTTTTGTTGAGGAAAAGCACAACTTATGCATAACAGCTATTTTCTACTCTCGCTGTCTCTACTTCTTCACAAAATATGATACCTAGGGACCTTGGCCCCAAAGCTGCCATGCAAATCCAGAACTCAGATCTACTGAATTCTGGTAAATCTGGGCTCATGCCTTGGTTTCAAGACAGAGGTAAGTGCAAGTTGCTTTATGTCCAAGACAAAAGTTATTTTGTATCTATAGTTTCTTCAAAAAGAAAAGTAATAACTAAGACAGTATTAAACAGAAAGTCAGTAATAGTTCAGAAATATAGGCATCTTTTCCACAGAAAAGAGGTATATTTCTCTGTTTTTAAAAGGTATCACATAGCACAAACCAGTCGTCATCTGATGTACAGGAATGGGGATTTTGAATGGTTCCTAAACATGAGGCAAAAATTTAAATGCAATAATTTTGGTATGAAGGAATTGCTATATCCCCTTAGATTTGATTCATAGTCATGGTCAGCTGGAAAATCCCTAGGCAGAAGGGGACCACGGGTATGACAGTGGAGGGTAAGAAGGGAGGGTAAGAAGTCTTCAGCCTACAAGGCTTTGACCAACAACCTAGGTGAGCATGGTAAACATTTACCTTCAATTTATCCAATTACGAGCTCAGTGGGCACTTTTCCCATTTATTCTGCAAGGTCACAGGGATATGCCTTAAAAACCCTGGAACTCCGTAGTTTAAAAAAAAAGTCCGGGGAAAAGTGACAGGAGGCATAAGGTAGGATATGACTTTAAATCAGTTATTTCTGCTTGTGCAGACTATAGTGTAATGGCACTGGCATCACTCTGTCTTCTTACTGCACAGAGGCAGCACCTGTCCCTCAGAGACATGTCAGATCCTCATGCTCGCTCTTTACCCTTCAGCAGAGGCCTTTGTACTAACAGGCAATCATTGTTCTCATATTGACTGAGATGTCATACCATGTCTCTCTCTTTCACCCTGCCCACTTTTTCTATTTATGCCTGCCTTCCTCTGCTTGATCTGTCCTTGATCTGCTCATCCTCATACGATATTATTCATTTATTTATACTTATTCAAAGGTCTAGAAGCCCCGACACAGAAATTAGAAGCAAAACATAAGAGTATGAAAGGTTCTCTTAAAAGGAACTTAGCAGGGCAACCCGGTACACTAGAAACACCCACCTGCTGAAAGTTTATCTTTAGCCTTCTCCCACAGCGCCCTTAGGGCCTCTTCAAAAATCCTAACATTCACACTCTTGTGAAGTGTAGGTTCTATCACATGGACAGTCTCACTTGTGCATGGATTGTTCTGTCATGGGGTGAAATATAACCCAGAGAGTAGAGTGGACACCTGGGGGCAGGACCACCTCACGAGCAGCTGTTCCTACTCAAGAGATGCTAGTTCAGAAAGGTTTCTCACTATAGATTTTTCACGGTTTCTATTCTCATAGAATCATAAGGATTGTAAAAGACCTCTAAGATCATCAAGCCCAAATTGTCAATGCAGCACCACCACCACATTCACCATTAAACCGTGTCCTCAAGAGCCATAGCCACATGTTTTTTAAACACTTCCAAGGATGGTAGCTGCACCACTCCCCTGGGGAGTCTGTTCCAATGCCTTATAATCCTTTCTATGAAAATTATTTTCCCAGTATCTCCACTGGTGCAACTTGAGGCCATTTCCTCTTGCCTTGAGAGTCCTCTTTGTGCAAGAGGACATACGAATGGCCACACAGTGACTGTAGGACTACAGTGGTCATAGCAGATGCTTCAGGAGACACGGGCATTGTACGCTACTTCCTCCACACACTCTCCAGCCTCCCACTATTTTCAGCTTAAGGGATTTCCTGAGCAGGATGTGGTTTCTGGCTACTTAGTGATCCTCAAAGGATTTTTCTCCCAAGACTTGTGGCATCTCCTCCATCTGTAGGTATGTGCTATGTCACACTGCACAGGGTGAGTCCCTGATGCAAGAAGGATCACCTCATCCTGCCTGCTGCATTCAGTGTTCCCAGCTCTTGCACTGAGAATTGGCCAGTCCCTACCCATACTCTCCATGCTACCCATATCTTTGCAGCCATCTATCATATTTCCTCCAAATTATCCTTATTCCATGCTGGAAAGGTTGTTACACAAACCTGCTTATTAAAGACTTCACTGCTTCTGCTGCAATTCTTACCTGGTTTTGAGTGCCTCTGTCTTGGTCTTAGTCCTGTGCCATCTTCACTCTCTCCGTTCTTCTGCCTGCAGAAAAGTGATAGTAAAAATCATCCTCTGCTTTTGCGGAACAGTGGCGACACAGTGAAGTACAAGTATTATTACTATAAAAGCAATGCAGATTGCTCTCTTTTTCCAAGGCTTAGCCAAGGACTCAGAAAAGCAACAATTCCACATATCAAGGACAAGAGAAAACAGTATTAATGTAAACAAAAATAAACCCATGGTTCTATTTGCATTTTTTTCATACTTGTTTAGTAACACAGACTGACTAAACCCCTTCCCATTTAATAAACTACCGCTGTCAAGCAGTCCACTCTGGTGTTAAAAATCAGAAGTGATGGGACATCTCCCACCAATCTCAGGTAATTATTTCACACATTTATATGCATAACAGGTCTGAAAAATATGACATGCTACAAAAGTGGGATTGCCAGATGTTTTTCCTGCCATTTCATCTGTCTCTCCTCTTTCCACGATACATCTCATTTCTCAGGATATATATTGAGTCATTTCTCTCCCTTACTTGGCCCATCTTCAGCTAGGTGTGTAAACTTGGTGTCTGATTTAAGGTGTACAAGTTGTCCCGTGGTCTTAATGATTCTGAATCATACATTTAAAGTTAGCTTTGTGCTTGAGGGTATGGCCTCATGAACATGTTACAGTGAGGCATTCAAGGGTGTGGATTTACAGGACACCAACTACTCTGCAATAACTGCACAGACAAACACCCTTTGCCTGCTGGTAAGTGCAAAGCAGGTTAGCCCGGGCAGAGTCTCAGCCAGGGTCCCCTCTGCCCCCCTACAATTGCTGCTGTTCCCTGAACACTGTCCTTTTGACAGTCTGTGCCCAACACTAACACCATGCCCAGAAACAAACACAATAGTTGCATATAGAGGCACTACCACCTGCCTCACCTCCAAAGCGATTCACCTCCGAACACAGTTCAAAACTTACTGTCTTTATTAGTACACCCCAAAATCTTGAAAACCAAAGCCATATTTGTCTCCCTTGCTGCATTACAGCTTCAGCTTTTTTTCAAAAAGTTCATGTAATAGGATATATTCTTTGTGGAGTCTTTGCCATATATATGACATATATATCACATATATATAAGTCCTCTAATTCTTGAGCCCCTCTGTTTCCCTCTGCTGGTTAAAAATGTGTAGCCAGGGGCAGCAGGGAGGGTGGGACAGGGCAAGCAACTCCTCAGATAACTCTCCGAGTCAAAGCAGGTAGCCCTGTGGGAGGAGGGGGCAGTGGGGACAGTACTGTATGCCAGTACTCACGAGTACTGTACACCAGTGGTTGCTGCCCCGGAGGATATTCCTGAGAGCCCACAGGTACTGTTACACAGTGTATGTACTCCATAGGGTCCTGAGAAGAGTTTATCAGCTGTACAGAAATTCCTGCATAGTTTATCATCTGGGCAAGCATCCCAGCGCCAGTGTTGTCTCTTGCTCGAGTCTCTTCAGAGTATCAGAGGTTCCCAGGAACATTCCCAGAAGCTTTTAGCTCAGCATGAGTCACTGCCAAGTTGAACAGTTTCTTCGAGTCCCTTGTAGCGATTCTCCTGGAAACTGCCGAAGAGGAGCTTGCAGGCTCTATAACAGGCCCTAAAATGCTCAACTTGTATAGGAGTCATTGTCTGGCCTCCAAAAACATTTATCTGAACCAAGACACATTTATCTCAACCTTGCACACATCTAAGGTCTCCCCAATGAGATCACAAAATCTGCAACTAGCTGGAAATTAAAGACTTCTCATGGAAGTTTTTTCTTTGGTGATTTCCTAAAATCTTTATTTTATATTCTAATAATCCCACAGATCCCTAAATGAGGATCAGCAGCCCTCTCCTGTTCAGACTAGATTCTCAAGTCAGTTATATGAGGCCAAGTTTCCTGCCCAGGCAGTTTACCATATAGGCACAGAGGTTATGTTGTCTGCAGTAACTGAGGCAGTGAAATACTCCATTATTTGACATATCTTTCAGAACAGTTACATCCCGAGAAAAGACTGTGTTTTTGTGGCCAGCTGATTTTTCAGAAACCATCGGTGGGGCAAAAAGAGATTTCACCAAAGGTGAAGTAACAGTGTGTTCTTATTTTAACCCACAAAATTTACAATTTCCCCAAACCAAAATGAAATAAAAAAATTCCAACAACCACCAAGCACCTTTTATTTTTGAAAAACCTGCTATTCCCTACTTATTTTGCTTTCGGAGGATTTGCCTATCTTTTACATGTTAGCATTTTTTATGCTTCTTACCAGCCAAAACGTTAACTGGGTGACAAGTTCCAGTATATTGCTTCCTTTGAACCTGCTGCTCTTGTAGTAGCACTTTCCCTTAATAGCACATTGAATTCATGTAGTTTACGGTCACAAGTTCCTAGATTCCCTATAGTACTCAAACCTTCAATGAACAGAAACATAAGCATGAAACATTTGCCAACTTGAAATCCCTGCTAACTGGACAACAGACTAAAAAATCGGGGTTTAATTATTTCAAGACTTCAAACTCTGAATGTCTGGCTGTATATTAAAATCAGGCTTGTCAAAATATACTGAAAATATGTTTACCATTAAAATGTTTCACCTGTTAGTTATTCTCCTTCAAACTCTGTAACTCTGCAGTGTTATGACTTCACTTTGTTTGATGTTTGTTCCTTTTAAGCTAACACTGATGAATTTCACTCTCGCCGATCACGATTCTCAAGCTGTGGTTTGTCAGCTTTGTCAGTATTTATGATATACAACTCTCTTCTGCTCTTCCCAGCACTGGGGAATTAATACCTTGTATGCACTGATTAATAGCCCTTCTGTATTGATATTCCTTTTAGGAGAGTTAGGAATGCCCACCAGTTAATCATCTCCATCACTTGGTAACACTGCTCCTGGTCTGTTGTATAACACTTATGTAGGGACACTTGGTATGTAAATTCTCTCCTTAATCTTCATCTTTTGTTTCAAGGATAAAACAAACCAAACAATAACAAAACCTCCTTTATTTCGCATGCTGGAAGCACATGCCATTAATATTAATTAATTTATTTATTTAAAGTTGGTAAAAGAATTTGCTCTTAGGCTGGGAATGTGACTGCCAAGTTTCCTGCCTGCAATTTGTTACGGCTCAGTAGTAAACTCCTGAAAATAGGAATTTGAAATGGAAATAGTGACAGGCCTTTTAACTACGCTATAATAAGCAGGGTGTTTTATCCTGCACACTGTACGTCGTTACACAATGGCAGCCTATCATAATGTGCACGGAAAACAAACAGGGTCTCTTTAGATCGCTCTCCTGGCTAAAACTGGGCAGACAGAGGAAGCAAAACAGGCTGAAAAGACAAAAGACTAGAAGGTCAAGAACACCACACCCAGACCTAAGCCTTCTGTTACACAGCGGAGCACAAGGATCTTAGAGAACTTGCACTTGAATAAATTGACTTTGATCAGCATGCCATAAAAAAAAGAGGTGTAGTCTGCCATATTGCTAAAGGAGGTAAAGAAGGAAACTTGCCTGTAAGTCTTAAGCTGCAAATTAATGTACCCAGGCCTGCCCTGTTATGCAGAGCAAAGCTCCAAAAAATATGTTTCTTGTAAATGCTTCTTATCTGCCTAAAATAGTACGTTCTATGTAATTCTGCACATATAAAACACATGAACATTAGAGCTGGTTTGCATACTAGCTTTCAAGTGACAGTTGTGTCTTCGCAGAGATGGTGAACATCCAGAGTCCAGTCAGCCACGTTTCTCCAGATTTACACCTGTGTACATGACAGCAGAACTGCATCTTTGTGCAAATAAAATACTACTATTGCTTTTTACAAGGTATTTGGCAACCAGGAAAAGAACTGAATCATATGTGCAAAACAGAACAGAGTATCTGGGACTTGAACTGAGCACTTCTGGTTTGTAGCACACATGCTTAAATACCATATATTGAACTGCCACATCATGTCTATTTTTACTAATTGAGTTTACTTGTGTTTGGGCACTGTACCAGCTACTTGGCAAGTCCAGGAGATTAATGTAAAAGCCTCTCTGCATTTAGAAAGTATAGGCACTCTAGATTTACAGCTGCTTATTCTGAGGGTGGCTGACTGCTGATCCCAATGTCTTTGAGAAACAGATGGTTTTCTGAGCTGCACTGATAACAAAAATGATGTAATTTGCCTCTTAACATTAAAATAAAGCAGAGAGGCAGAATAAAAGAGAAAGAAATCACCTTCTACAAACAGCATACCTTAGTACATCGTGGAATGGGGGGGTGGGGGAAGCCCAGTTAAAACTCAAGGTATCAATAGTTTTGGAAATTCACATGAGGAAAAACTTGCATGAAATAACCCACCCTGATCTGGACTGTGAAAGCATTGGCCCCTGTAATGTTAGAATTTATAGCTTTAATCTTCTTAAAAGCTGCATGGCTCTTCTCACATGTGGGGAAAACAGATTTGATGTTTCTGAGATTAAAACTACTGAGCTGAACTTTGCTTGTTATTGGCCAGAAGCATTTGGAAACCTAATAAAGCATTCCATTAAAATCTTGGCATTTTAGTAACACAAAAGAAATAGGCTTCTCAAGATGTGAGTCCAAGGCAAAAGGACACTTTTTGGTGGGGGTAAGATTGTGGAATTTGGATTTTAACAAATTTTGCAATGACTTAAAAATAGATCAAGGGAAATGCGAGGTAGAATGGAACAATAAATGTTTGATGGAACTAGCAACATGCAACTTTTTGTTATTTAAACTTCATTACATTTGAAGACATTTTTCCATGTTCTTTTAAACCTCATACTTTTGTGAGTCTTTGAGTAGCTGGAAAAAGTACAACACGCATCACTGACTAGCTGTGTGGTCTCTAACAGGTAACATAAGGCCCAATCTCTTAAAATTATGGGGATCCACAAGCACAGCTGAGATCAACATGGGCTACTGGTATTCTGGGCCTCAGATGATCAGCTTTGCTCCAAAACAAAAAGCTTAAGGCTGGCTAGGCCACAACTTTAGGGGCGCAGGAAGCCCACAGTGAACACAGTTATGCACTTATAATTGGTACATGATTTGATTTGATCTATGAAGACACAGCTAATATTTCTTTAGAAAGAAGCATAATAGTCGTGGTGGTGGTATGATCTGTGAGTTCAAAGCTGCAGCATGACTGAACAAGGGTTATGATCTTATCAGTAGTGGTAAAACCTTGCACATTACCATTTGGGCAGGTGAGAGGAACACTGCCTGGTGCCAGCTGCACTGTCGAGAACCCTTGCTTGCCTTCACCAAGGCACAGTGAAAAGAAGACTCATAAACTGCTGCTTTTACTGTTCTCTGCAGGGCAACAAACAGACAGAAATAAAGACTTATAATCTAGTATAAAAGAAGTAAATCTTCATAACTAGCCCTAAATATGACAGGTGTCTTGCTAGAGTTCATTGAAGAGGTTTGGGGTTTTGTCAAAAGGCAAACAACATTAATTCCAATGTGCTATGAAGCTACTTGGTCCTGTCTGTACTGGCAAAGCCCACCATGAAAGCTGTGCTAGAATTTGCCTGCATACAGTTATCGCTAAATCAGATCTTCTAGTTACAGTCTACTTATAGACTGTCCCATAGAATCAGAAGGCCATCTTCTGCAAAACTTGTGGTTAAGACCCTGGGAACCCTGTAGTGATAATCAGGACAATCAAATGCCTACAAACAAATTTTAGCCTGGATTTTACCCCACCCAGAGAACCAGAGTGTTGAACCTGGATCACACAGCTGGTGTTAATGAGTCCTACACAGGTTCATCCCACTGTAGATGATGACACACAGTTCACTTATGCAATTCTTTTTCCTGCCCTTTTCAAAGAAATTCACCTTTACACAGCTGAATGTTACTGGGTGCTCATAAACTGGCTGCTAACATGGCTGGTGTGCTTTATTTTTTGTGACACTAACATATGAAGAGCTATCCACTGTAACAGATGCTCTTTGACAGTGCAAAATAACAGCACTCAGACTTAAACTGTAAATTATAAACAATCCCTCTCTAACTACAAAATGAATACACAGAATGGGGAGCCCTGTCAGCTAAGATATTAGTAAATGAGGTTGAGGAAGACAAATTATTCACTAAAGCTAAAGTAACTAAAATTTTATTCGGTTAATGTTACTGTCATTAGAGTTCTCCTGTTCTTTGCCATAATTGGTAGATACGAAGAGAGTAATTATAAGCAACACACAGTAAATCAGTTATATGTTTGCTTGCTATGTCAAAGTGACAGAAAATGTTTCTGTTCTTCCTTTTTATTAACTTCTATCAGTAGAAAAGATGCTATATGAATACTTATAACTGGCACATGCCTGGCCACATCAAGACAGGCCTTACCCAAGGGATTTCATAATTATTTTCTCCACACCAAAGCACGGGCAGGCCTGTGAATTAAACGTGACCTTATTGGCCCAGTGGTGCAGCTGCCATGTATTTGATTATGAACTTGCTGATACTAATGCCAAGGAGGGGAGTTACAACATAAGCTGAAAATGAGTTCAAGCATAGCTTTCTGCACAGAACGTCCCTGGTAACCTGGCTGCAAAAAGCATTCAATGCACAAGGATGATTTTATTTTTTTTAACCTTTAAAAAAAATGCATTCCTACTCTCCTCCCCATCTCTTTGTGAAATCCCGATGCCAAGTTCTCCAGAAGGATGTGCTCGGGGCAAATACCCCAGATTACAAGGTCTGCAGCTACATCTGGAGTACTCGTGACAGCTCAAATGTAAAACTTCTTCAGGAAGGACATGGAGACCTTTGAGGGAGCATGGGTAAAGGGACGGACACTGCGTTTCACAGCACAGTGGCTCCTGACCCATAGTGGCAGCCTCTCAGGAATTCCTGAAAAAGATGGCAAGGACAGTGAGCACAAAACTGGCCTTAGCAAATGCAGACAACTGCCCGTGGCCTGCATGAGGGGTAAAACAAGCTAGCAATTCGTCATTTACTTCAGCATGCATGGGGAGACACTTTTGTGTCACTCAGTTCAGGATCAGGCTTGCAAGGCCCAGTTCTCATGGCTCTGGAAGAAGCAGGCATGCTCAGGAAAAGAGCCTGGCAGGCAGCTGTCTGCAGGCAGGATTCAATACCCTTGTGTTTCATGGGGCTCCTGGGCAGAAGTCTCAGAGTGCTCTGCATGACAAATGCAGCCTGGTTTTATCTCGTGCATTTGCACTGCCTGCATCTCCTTCGATACCTGGCACCAGGCTCCAAATGCCACTAAACAGAGGTACACATGGGTAAAGCTGCCTTACGTAGGTCTCATGTTAGAGAAGCAGGACTAGCTGAATGGCTCTCCCCTGGGAGCCAAATTTGCCTTCTTTCTCCTGGCCAGGTTAAGTAGTGAAGCAGGCAACAACCCCAACAGTTTTGCCAATGCTAGCTCAGGGCACACCCAGAGGTGTATTTTGGGTGCTTAAGAACTTCACAGCATTGAAAGACTGAGCTCAGGAAATGCAAAGGGTCAGGACCTGCCAGAGCCTGACAAAAGGGTGTACCCATACACTGAGGAAGGAGGCTCCTTCTGTTGCACAGAGCTGACTCCACGGCTCTTTCCCATTCCCCTAGAGATCCAGGGTATTTGTATGCAAGTTAGAAAGAAACCATCAGACTAGTTAGCATGCAAGGGGACTTGGTGGTCTCAGTGAAGATTGCTTTAGGGAACATGGCAAAAGGACCTCCTAACATGGGATCCAACCCAGCCAGAGTTTGGGTGGTGGGAAAGCCCCTCAGTCCCCACTTGCTATAGCTGACAAATGAAATTAATCCATTAGTCTCATTTTAATGCACACAACAAACTCAGTGTGCAAATATGCCATGACGGGCAGCTTGTGCCCATGATGCAGGCTATACCCAAACCAGCGGAAGGGTCATAAAATAAGGATTAAAGTTCAACAAGGAAGCTGATAATGAAGAAGCCTGCCTTATTCCAGCCAGTGTTACATTATCTTCTAATTTTAGAACAGCTGACAACTTTTCCCAGACCAGAAGTTGACAAGAGGCTGAGCAACGCCAACGTCGTTAAATCTTTGTTGTCAGGCACAGTGTTGTCTCCACACTGCAAGAAGTTGTTTCAGCATGTGAAATTTTGCAGGAAGGCACACACTGTCGCTGGATGCCCATACAGGGAGCTGTGTAATATGTTGAAACCATCTGGCATTTTGTGGCTTTGCAGTATCAGTCAGACGCACTGTCTGGAAACAGAGGGCTCAAACCCAGAGTCCTTGATTCAGGTCAGATACCTACAGATGCCTGCGGTCGTTTGGCTGGACGAGGAGCTGCAGAATAAAGCACTTAATTAGGTGGCTGAAGTTTATGACTGATTCGAAGGGCAGCCGAGCTAGAAGCCTATCATGGCTTAGGAAGTTTTAGTAAATGTAATTATTATGGTGTGCTTGCTGTAATACGCTGTCCTCATGAAATGCTCCAAAATACCATTTTAAAGACTCCTTTTGTTGCTGTTATGCTTTGTACCTTCTGACTAAGGAATAGGCCAGATGATGTGAATCCCAATGTGAAGCTTACTGAAAACTACCACTAAAATTAATAGAGCATAGTTACAGAAGAGTATTTTGTATAGAATTACCTTCTCTGGAGTGTGAACAATGCTGCTAAAAGCAGGCTCTGGGTTACATTACTCCTGTGATCCAAATTTTTTTAACCAGCTGATGTCACTAGGGAGATTTGAAGTCTTTATAATTACCGCTCAAGGCCTAGAGGAAGGGGGAAGGAAAGACAATGAAATTATGTTTCATATGTTGATTCAGAGTGTAACCTGCAGTGGTCTGTTAACTTGTTTCGTCTAAGCAAATTAATTCTATATCCAGTCGGTTTTATGAGTGGCAGCTCAATTTGCTTTCCCAGTTAAGCAGGGAGGAAAGTGGCCTTTTGTCACAAACAACTGCTTCCTGCAAAGCTGCAGAATAAGATGTAAAATAGGCAAAGAGCTCTGGATACAGCTCCCATGTTCTACTAAGAAGTAAAATTTCTTTCTTTCATCTTCCCTTAGAGAAGGAATTCAGGTTATGCTCTGCACTAAATTAAAGTGTTCTGCTCAGTTATGTACATGTACAGCTTTGAAAACTGTTCCTGCTTCTAGGTCAAGGGCTCTCCCTGTGGCCAGGTGCCAGCTTTATCCCTGGACTCCCATAATCCCTTGAAATAAATCAACTTTCCATTGAAATCCTCTGCCAGTTCCACTTCAGACTAAAATGTGCTGTCTGTTGCATGACGCTCTTTTATACTTTTGTGGAAACAAAAAAAAAGAGAGAGAAACAATGCGTCCATTGTGTACTGGATACAGTTCGAGGTAACCCGCATTGTGTACAATAAAGTCTATCGTTGCATGTTGCACTAACCCAAGATTTCAGCGTTTATTATTAGAACTAAGAAAAATACCTTTGGCTAAAGGAATAATTCAACGGATTGAAAAGGATCCCAGCTTGTGTGCGTGTGTGAGCGTGTATCCCATTACTACTCTGCTCACGTGGACTCAAGTGTGTTATACTACTTCCCTGGGCAGATGAAACCCTCAAAGATTTTTTTCTTTTTCCTCTCTCTCTCTCTCTCTCTTTTTTTTCCCCTTTTCCCCTCCTAATATCAATTTTCTTCTCTGTGTGTTATAAATGAACCTGAATACATTCACACGTTCCTGTGGAAGACTAAAAGCTGTCACTTCATTTCAGGGAACCAGGCGGCTTTGAACTCAGCTGCAAGAAAGCCCAGATGCTACTACATCTCCAGGGGAAACTTATCTACTCAGAAACAGCATAACTCCTGAACAATAATAACAAAATAGAGCTTAAAGATGCTGCTGCCGTTCTCCTGTCGGTGCTGAGGTCAGTACTTTGGAGAGTGGGTGCCAGTCAGAAACTGCAGCACTCAGAAGACTGACATTTCTAAAAAGCTCTGCTTCTCCCCAAATCTCTGTAACTTTAAATGGTCTGCCAGTTAAATCAGAACAGCCTGGTAAAAAGCCTCCAATTTTCTGACAACCTTTATAGTCTCTTGGCTCCTACAAGGCCCTAAAGCTGATTGTGTATAATCCTGAGCTGAATGTAAAATAAATATGAAAACCTGTCATGATTTTACAGTTTTTCAAAGGATATTTCGCTAAATAAAAAGAGCTGTGTTTTTGGCACACAAACGCTCCATATAAAAATCACAGTTAGTTCTTTAAAATAAAGTTACACAGCGCGGTGCCAGACTCTGCCCTCTGAAGGTTCCCCCGAGTGCTGGGGAGCAGCTGGTTACATCCCCATGAGCCTGAAGGTCCCATACCCCTTTGCCCTGCACAGTGGCTGTGCAAATCAGGGTGGTGACACTGGCTGGAGCCAGACCAGCCACGGAGGGTTCCTCCAGCACGGGGGAAGTACCTGGGTCCCATCTGCACAGCCCATGGTGGCCAGCTAACTCCAGCATTGGCAATTGCTTCCATGCTTGTGGTACAAATACAGGCTGAGCAAGTCGTGACCCGGAGCTCACTCAGCCTTCATGTCCTTGAAATCTGTTGCCTAAGAAAACAACAATTGTTTGTGGAAACCTCTTCCGCCAAGCCTGCGTTATTTAGCTATCTACATCCACTGTGTGCCAAGACATGGGCTATAAGCTGCAATGTCCACAGCACCAGAGCTCAGAAACTAGTTTAAATCTCTAACAAACTAGAGCTGGTTTCAGGCTCCACTCAGGCCTCAAAAAGATCTGCAGATCTGGAGCCCAGGTACAAGGCCGTGGAGAGACACACAGGTCTAGCAAAGTAGGACCCCGAACAGCAACCTCACCAATGGGCATGAGGTGCAATTTGAGTGAAGCTGTGACCAGACTAGTAAAGAATCAATTCACCACCCTGCAGGAAATCCGAAAGACCCGTCCTGCAAGTCCTGGGGTGGTAGCTCTCTGTTAAAGTCACAAGATACATTTGCACAGTGCTGTTGGGATGGTTGGCAGAGAAGAAACAGAGGCAAGGCAAGGCAATTCAAAAAGGGAAAATCTGTGTTGTCATTCACAAGGTTTCCAGGTTTGTCTGCACAGCTCCTTCATCATGCAGGTTTTAAATGCCATGCACCTGTGTCTCATATTCTCCTCCTGGAACAGGGTACAGGCAATTGCAGTGAATACAAAAACCACAGTAAGCCATACACCTAGAGCTCTAATTTTAAATCAGACTAAGTGAAACTATCTGGTTCTCTCCTAGAAGCCTTCAGTGGACAGTTTGTTCACTTAGCTCCACCACCTTCAGGCCTCCCTTTTAAGTGAGGAGTGCAGCTGAACGCAAAAATTCAAAGCACAACTCAGCTGAAACCATTATGTTTCATCTGGTTACATGTCAAAACCTCAAGCCTTCTGTACACAGGGCTCAAATTATAAACCCATCAGGCTTAACCCCAGAGCTGGACCCAGGTTTGCCTGGAGAGCCCGCAGATCTTTTAGAGAAGCTGATACGAGTTTTGAGTTCATAATGACTTGAAAACCCAAAGTGGCCAGGAGAGTTTTCCAAGGTCAAACAGTGAGTTAAAAGGGGAACTAAGAAGAGAACCACAGCCCTGGCCACTTCACACACTTTGCTACCAACAGAGGTAGAAACTCACTCTGCTTGAACTTCGCTCTGCATAGCCTTCACTAAACTGCTCAGAATAACCACTTCTTTTGCCTGTTAATTGTTTTAATAAATCACATGGCAACGAATGACTAAAAACTACATCATCCCTCTAAGGATTCAGCTGTGGAAAAAGCATCCATTTAGCTGGAGGGTAGTTATTACTGCATAGCTTTGATTTTGCTACACAATGCATACAGTTTATTGAAATGCTTACATGCTGCTCCGGGTGAATCATCATCACTTACAGGTATACTCTGAATCTAAAGCAGTGAGCTCAGATGCACTCACCTAGACCCCAGATGAGCCCTGTTCATTTATCTGGGTCTCCATAATGCTCTCAGATGTTGGTTAATGTCCCTTTGGACATTTTTGAACGCTACCCAAATCTCTGCATCTGCAACACGCACATAAAATTCCAAGGTGAGAAAACACAACTGCAGTTAGAATACCTGCCCCTCCTGCTGGCTCTGCCATGGCACGTCTCGCTGGAGAGCACTGAGGTAATTTCAAGTTCACAGCATAGATAATGTAGTAGTCCCTTTCAAATCCAGACCATCATGCAGTAATCACTTATTTGCCTGTTCCTCATCCATTCCACCAAAACTTCAAGACTTTAGGCAATACAGCAAGCAACTGTTCCGGGATCAAGGCTTAATGCTGAAATACCATCAGTGCTGAGGTTTGCTACATATTGCATTCTAACAGTGCCTGCTGTTTGACACCTGGAATGGCATTAAGGAGCCCTGGCACTGCATACAGAGTTCTCTCCCAGTAATTGAAAGTGCTTCTACAATACGAGCAAAAGAGGAAGGGCATCAGCATTCAAGGATTGGGTCTGCTTAAGGTCTTCAAAACATTTTTGTGGGGAGAAGGTCAGCGCTTGAAAAGTAAGGTACGGCTTATATACACGTGCAGTAAAAACCTGAGATTCCAATACATACCTTTTCCAGTTTGGGTTAATTAGGAGTTTGCTGTACTCCCAGCTAGTTTTGCTTGCAGGCAAATTTCTTTTGAGCTCAGCAGCCAGGACTGTATCTAGGGCTAAGCTTTCCCACCATATCATTCCAATATTAAAAGAATTTTTCTGGCTTCCTGTTAAACCATGCACTGATTACAAAATTCTTTTGCTTATTTAGGGCCAGATTCAATAAAAATTCAGTCCAGCTTCCGCATCATGGAAGGCCACAAAAGCCCTGAAATATTTTGGTTTTGAAGCCTGTGTGGGCTTCCATGGTTTGGATGCTGGGTAACTGTTCCAGTGAATGTGGTCCTCATAAAGCTTTTCAAGGTCCTGCTCCATATGGACATAGTGATTTCTCTTTATTCTCTCCAGCGTGGATTACAATCCACTTCAGAGACTCTGATTTATGCCTCTAGCTACAAGCTAAATCCTAGAGGAATAGGTCCTTTTCGTATCAGGTCACATCCTCTGCAGAACACTGACAGAAAAATTAGAGTTTCTGAAAAGCAAGCACCACTTACAAAAATCTGCTATGTTTTGCATGCTTTATATGAATATAAGTGAATGGTAAAAAATCTAAAAAGATATTCAATAAACTACTCATTATCTATATTCATATGACTAAGCTACACGTGGAACGTAGCTTTTATCCTCAATAAAAATGTACAGATCTTCTATAGAAAACTGTATGAACAAACTTTAACCTCACGACTGCTATTATTTTGTAATAAAAGGCTTACAGCATAATGTGAGCTTTTTTTAGAATGTAAGTTCCATGTGAGTAGTGTGTTGTTAATTTAATATTAATGCAATGCACCAGGAAAAACTCTGCACAGAATCTCAAAGAGAGAGAATCACGATGCTGCAGACAGGAGATTTGTGGCATGGATTTCAATTGTTTCAGCACTCAGAACAAAATTCATTGACCAGGATTCCTGTTGCCACAGGGCAGTGGAGTCGTCTACAGACGTTTCCTCATGCCTTGGCATGAGGACTTTGCTGCAGCATTCCCGCTACTGTTCCTGAGAATCATGTGGTTAAGTCACCTTGCGCCTCACAGAAAATTTACCTCTCACTGTCAAGTGCATATGAATGAGCTGCTTTTTTGGGAACAGCAAAAGAAAAAAAGAATCCACCGAATAAACTTTTGCATTTCTTTTGCTGAACCGTCCTTCAGGTAGCAGGTGCGAAGGCTTTCACCAACCTTGTAGATTGCCAATGCGGTGCCTGCCTTGCTTGCACCACAAACGAATTAAAGCGGGTGAGCAGAACAGAAATACAGTTTCATCCCTAGTTTCCCTTCCCCGGTGCCGGAGCCCCCTCCTCTGCCGTGTCTGCCATTCAGAATATATATCCTGTGTTCCTCCAAGAAGTCAGTTCACTGTCTCATCTCCAAATGCATTGGTGAAGTAATTTATGACTCCCATTATTATAATCGCTTAGCAGCTCCCAAGCATATAAAAATAGCAACAATAATCTCTCCCACTTTTCTTGCTTAGCACCCCATAGGAGAAAGAGCTTGATTAATCCTGTAGGGGTTACACATGCATTTGTGTCTTTCTGTAACTTAGAGAGGGATTTTGACATTTTCTGAAAGCGATGATGTCTACAGACATCTTATTCACTGCAGAAATTCCTCAGTCTGGATACAACTTCTGAGAAAGTCCTGTATCCAGAAGCTTCCTCCTTTCTTTTACTTGACAGTTTCAGTGTTCTGTGAAACGCACTCTCGTGCTATCATGATCGTAAAGGATGGCCCAATCTCAGAAACAGCGAAGGCCATTTCCTTGGAAGCCTTCCAGAGTCAAATCTGAAAAGCTACTCAAGACTCCATGCAATGAAGCAGAACTTCCATGCACAGCAGGGAGAAAAAAAAATGGGGAGACGTTTATGAACAACAGACCCATGGCAATGCGCGTGTGGTAAACTGACAGACTGCTCCCATTTGTTCCAGCTATCCAAACATGTGGTTGCAAAGCAGTTATCATTCTGTGTGGACCATCATAGCTGCACTGCACCCACCAAAGCAAGGACAACAGTCTGGGTCTTCCAAAATGGAGATGGAGCTCCCTGTTTCTGTGCATATTCTGTGGCCAAGTGCTAAAGCCCAAAAGTTAAGAGAGGTGCAACAAACGTCAGACAAATGCCCTCGGCACTTGGAATAGTTATAAAAGGAAGAATTTCAAAGCACTCCTCCGCTTCTACAGTCATCATCTAGGTCTCAACTGCTAGGAAAAAGTATACTGGTTTTTCTAAAGGCATAATTTAAAATCCATTTTGGTTAAACTGGTGTAGAAGACAGAGTGGGCATCCTCATATTTCAGTGTTAAACCATGTCTGTTTTGGTTTAAGCTTAAATCTATTTAGGAGCTGATTTTGTATTTGCAAATAAGATGGTCTTAAGCTAGCAGAGCTGATTTGGTTCACATGTGATTTTTAAGCAACACTGATGCAGCTGTTCAATATAACAGATATATTTCCCTTGTCTGGTTCACTTCTGGCCACTTGCTCTGCAGTGCAACATCAACTTCAAGCAGTCACTAAAATAATTAGTGGAAGGCAGTAATTATTCTTGCAATGAGGAATATGAAAACCTAGATAACAACTACAGAAAAGGAGGCACTGTAGCTCACCATGTGATCTCCTCAGCTCTCCAATGGTTTCACATGTATAGAAGAAGCATTGTCAGCTTCCAGAGATGAGGAGCTTGGAAACAGGAAAACAACTGCTGCTTGTGACTCCTCTGGCTCCACCTTAGAAGAAGGAACAGAACGCTTTCAAGGACCTTCCACTGATAGGCACAGCTTCTCCACACAGGTTGGAAGCATTTGATGATCAACACTATCAAATATCACTACCATTTTTCACTGGCCAAAGTTACAAGGGCAGTCTCAGTACTCTGTGCTACCCCTCAGTAACAGGGATCAAGTTACTGGCTGCCTCACGGCTGATGTTAGAGATTAATTTTTGTCAACCTGATTAGCAGAGGACAGTTGAAGTTCAGATGGAAGCTTGTAGGATCTTGCTCTTCCAAAGAGCAATCCCTGAATGAATCTCACCAGACCAAACATGAGCTGTGAAGGAAGATTCAGGTCAGAGGGGGGAGATCATAATCTCCATTTACTTAAGCCCAAAGTACTCTGTTTCCATACTCATTTGCTCAAACCTAGAAAACCATGTTACATTTCTTCTCCTCATTTAGCCTGAGTGCCTGGGGTGTTTCGGCAGAGGCTGTGAAATCAGATACCTCAGACAAGAGATGTGACAAGGTGAGTAGTGTCAGCTGAGGTTTATAAAGCAACATTAGGCTCCTGTAACGTCAGAGGTGTAGGCATCTGGCAGTGGCAAGGCAAGCTGTAGTATTTTGCATCCATGTCTGTGTCAGGCAATATTTCCATCACTGGTACTCACAGGCTGTCTCCCAGTTCTCCTGCTCCAGTCTTCCCTCACTGCTGGGAGAGACTGGGGGCAGGCAGAAGGGCAGGAGCTGCAGGCTGAGCATGCCCGTTAGTAGTTTCATCTCTGTCTCCCTGATCTGTTCTGTTACTCCAAAATGTTTTCTAAAACCACAGACAACACAAAAGAAACATTGTGTTGGCCTGCTTTGTACTGTTCCAACCTCATTCCTTTCACAATGTGCTCCTTCAACAGAACAGCTGACGGCTTGGAGAGCAAAGCCAGGCAAGTTGATGCATCAGATATTTCCATCAGAGTAATGAGACTTATCGGGGTGGGAAGGATTTTCCTCCTCCCTGCATCAGTGGCCATTTCTTCCTTTACAATTAATTGGGAGAACATCTTGAGGAGAAATTTTTCCTGTGCAGTTGATGCTCCCATCTGCAATAACCTGTGTCCTCCTTGTGGTGAGCTGAAAACTCTTCTCCTTGGCTGGCAGCCCTGTCACAGGGACCAGAAACAAACCCCCAACTTTGGCTCCAGTTTCGACTGGTTTCCATCACACATTGCAGTCACACAGCATGATGAAAATGACAAGGACACTACACATTTTTCAGAGTGCCCTCCCTACTTTTTAGGTGAGGAACATTGCCACATCCCCCCAAAATCTCCATGCTATTAAAAGAAAACAACCTTCACTAAAAACAACCCAGCGCCTTCTATGGTAGAAGTAACAACTCATGGGCAAACTACTAATCTATTAACGTTTTTCATTAAACAATTGCTCCCAGCTGAGACTTATGAAAGACCCTGCCAGGCCAAAATGTCAGCTCAGTTATGGGATTTATTCCTACAACTGTCAAGCCAGAAGGGTTTGATGCAGCAGCTCCATCAGGCATGCTCAGACAGGAGCTCCTGCCTTTGGGCCAGCTGCTTCACAAACAGGAACAACAAAGGTCAGATGTTAAGTTCTGAACTGCCATGGAACAATGGGTCATTCTAGCTCTTTAGCAACTGGAAAAGACCACATCAGGTAGGCTAGGCATCAGTGCTGTCCTGCTTTTAGAGCTGATAGAGGTCTTTGTCTCAGCTTTCCCTATTTTTAAACTACTATAGCATGGCTTTAAGGGCTCGTGACTGAATCAGCAGGGGAGGGACAAGCTGGAGGATGAGGTGTACTTTCCTCAAGGTGGTGGCTGCTCCCCATAGCCACGTGCTCCGGGAGGGGTGGCTGAGGCCATCCATCCATAAACAGCAGGTCTGCGTTCAGGAGTCACAGGCTGGTCCTGGTGCAAAGAGAGGACTGTACTTGGGTTTCATAATGGAGTTCATGGAAGTCAGTGGAAATTGAACTGCAGCCAAGGTGGAGAGCCATGTAGAACAGATGTCTTTACAGAGGATAAAACAAACAAAAAAAATGCTCAAAGCCTGAGTTAGAACTCTTGGCCCACGTTAAATCTGTAAAGAGCCCCAAAGTGCTCCAGTGTGGCTGTCCCAAACACTTAAATTCCACATGTATAAAGTGAAAGACATTTGCATTGCTAATTTATTAAAGGCCTTCTTGACCCAAAGTCAAATACTAGCACAAGTCTTCTGCACTGAAAAGCTGTGATAAGCACGGTCTTTAACTCTCTCTGTGAACATTCAGTAATGCTCCTTTTAAAAGTACATATGCTTCTTCTCTGTCTGATGCTAATTATCTTATCAGATAACAGGCAGCCCTGTGCTGAGTAGGTATGTAATATATTAGCCTTGGGGAAGGGAAAAAAAAAAAAGTCTTATCTTTCAAGTAGATTTGAAACTGCATATGATCCTTCTGAGTCTGTGGAAACTTTCCTCTGCAGCAAAGAGCTTATATAAGGGAGACAAAGAAGGAAAAAAAAAAAAGGGGGAAAAAAATCCCAGACCCGTACAGCTTTCAGATTGCAATTCTCCAGGCTGTTCCTCTCTTGAATTTTCTCCTCTATCAGTATTTTGGAATGACATACAGGTTAAACTGTTCATCTGGCAGGGAAAGCAGCTTTGGTAATTGCAAGTTTACATTACACTATAAACGAGTGGATTAGAGTAAACAGATGAACTGTGTAAATAAAATGTCACTGCTTAGCTCTCCTTTGTGACTTGTATTCTGATACCACTACTACTGCTTTTACTACAACTACTACTACTACTGCTAGGCTTCAGCTGACAGCTCAGCCTGAAACCCTTTATTCATCTTTATTACATCTTCAGCTGCTTTGAGAGCAAAAAGGCATGGAGGACTTATTGGCCAGAGGCTCTCTAACCTAGCAAGCCTGCCTGGGAAATCAATATGCCGCACTCAAGAGCACAAAGATGGATTGTGAAGCCGGGGCTGGCAAAGCAGCGCGTGCTGCATCTGGAAGGACACGGAGACAGCCAGCCCTGCTCCGCCAGAAGCCTCCCCAGACCGCGCATGTTTGCACACCAACCTCGTGGCACCCTTCCAAGGCAATTTGTGAACCTTGGTTCACACCATTCTCAAAGTAGGTCACACGCAGTAATCTCAGCCGAGGAGAGATACGCTGTCAGCAGCGGCAGTGGCTGCGAGGGGAGCGATAGCTGCGGCCCACCAGGGAGCAGGACACGGGCTAGGACAGCCCTGGGGTGGGCCAGCTGCAGCCAAGGGGCTCGCAGGGCTCCAGCACCTGACAGCAGAGCTCGGACAGACCCAGCCTCTTGCCATTTATAGCTAAAAAGCACCCGCTGTTCTCCCCAACACAACCACCGGCACAGCTTAAACATTAACCTCAATGAAAATAGGAGAAGAAATCTAACCTTTACTTAGCTCTGTGTTCCTGACAGCAGGAATCGCAGCTAATTCTGAACCACGGGATTTAAATTTACTACGAGCTTTGGATTATTGCTTCCTAACGTGCTTCCCTCACCTGCCCCTGTGCTGACAGACAAACCACAGCCCTGAAGGTAGCTGTGTTTCTGACAGAGAGGATTCCTTAAAGCACTTGCAGTTTCCTGCATTTTCCTGTATCCCTTGCTTGAGCTGGTTTAGGGCCATGGAATTAAAAACGCGTGCATTTAAAGGTGTATTTTTGAAAAAAGGTGCCCAGGAAAATAAATGCAGAAATGAGTGCACATACTTGTTTCCACGCTATAACAATATAGAGACCGTCAGAGAATTACCAGTTTAAAGCAACAGCACAGAACTCCACAGGCACAGGCACTGCTGGGCTGCGTTGCCTTTAAACACAGCCTGCACACCATCAGAGATGACTTGATGCTAGAAAGCTGAAGGATTGCCTGAAGAGTGCTACTGCGTTATGCAATTTTTTCTTCAAATGGGTTAATTTTTAAACAGGCTCACAATTTAACCTTGTTTCTGGTCAATAGTTACATGAATCTGAATGAAAATGTGCTCTCTGGAGAAATCCACTCCAATGTAAGGGGCATGCATCGTTTTTAGCACTGAAATCAACACTGAAACAGCAGAGCTGGGCAAGCATCGCTTTTTTTCTTTTTTTTTTTTTTAAATCTGGCAAGCAAGAGGACTGACTTTCCTCCATTTGAAAAGCTGTGCTTTTCCCTTCTTTTCTTTCTTTCTTTCCCTGTGATGTGTCAGACTGGAAGTCTTAAACTGAAAGGAGCAAGTGATTTTGGAAGTTACCATGCTCTATGCCAAGACAGAGAGGAGACGACACCTCGCAGACTAGTGAAAAGTCATATCCCCATCCAAGAAGGAGTGCACAGAATGACTGTCTGCTTCATTGGAAGTGACCTACCTGATCAATACCTTGTCCAGGGAGTTGTAAGACATGCAGAAACCTGCAACCATGTGCTACTGTTATCAGATAAAAGGGTGCTGTAATGACTTTCTATGCAAATATACAGAAAAATCCATAAATCCGAAAAGGGTTATCACTCAGTACATCATCAAGGGAACAATTTATTCTCTGACACGGGATGTGATACTTTCCTGCCAAAATCACATTGCCTGTTTGTTATCACTAAGCTTTGAAAGAAAAAAGTAGCCAACAAAAATCCTTTCTGCTGTTGCCTCCTGAAAAGAAAATCCCTTTTAAGAAAAATTGTAACAAAGGACACCCCCAGACACTTCACTGTCTCTCCCAGAATGACAAATAATTCTAACTGTGGTGACAAATGGTCGCAGTATTGTACAATTTCAGGTCATGTGAGTTTTATTACTTTTCAGGCTAACTTTTGCTTCTTCCCAGCCAGCTGCTGGCAGTTGTCATTTTAGGACTGAGAGCAAAGTACTTTGAAAACAAATTTGTTCAGAAATCTTTTTAAAGTGATACAGAAAAAAATCTTTTGTGTTTCTCATTTCAGCTTGGATGTAACCTCTTTTTTCCTCCAATCTTTGAAAGGAGTGAGTCTCAAATGCTAAACAGGTCACATAGTAATTACGCATCTACCTGAAAATTAAACACACATTCAAAGCCTTAACTAACAGCATATACTAATTCATAATAGGTATAATGCCACTCACTTTTTTTCATGGTTGGTCATTAGGGTGTGAGCAAAACCCAGAGAAGAAACGCTGAAATCCTTCTGCAGGGTTAAAAGGAAAGAGACAACAGCAAGGTGATAGTGTTGACGAAGTTGATCTGATACTGCAGGGCAGCCTCAGCTAGTCCTGTGTGTCTGAAATCCCAGTGTCAAGGCTGGGGGATCTCTGGGGTTACTCAGAGAAAAATCAGTCCTGAGCCCTGGCCAAGCTCCTGTGCTTGGGCAGGTCGGCACAGTCACTCCTTGGTTGGGCCAACCTGAGATCAAGCCTGGACAGCTATTTTCAATGTTCTACACCCGTGTCTCAAATGAAAAGACAGACAAAACCTTTGGCAAACCCTTTTATGTCCAGTGCTGAGCCAAATTTATTATCTGGGACATGCACATCTTCTTGCTCTGGTGTTACCAATTACTTTTTGTTAGCTTTTTATGTCTTCCCTGGCGTTTCATAGCACAGGTTTGGCAGCAGCATTTCAAATGCACAAAAGGAATTGAATCTATATTTCCTTCACAGCGTGGAGGTGTTTGAGTTAGTAACATCTCTCTTACAAGTTTCCTTGGCGGTAACAAACATTTTTCTTTGACCTGGAGAGAGAAATGCATGGTTCTGGCAGAGATCAAAGGCCCGGTGAAGAAGCTGAAAGGACCTCAGCATGGCCTTTACAGAAGTGCAGGGTGGCACCAGAGAACCGTGAATTAACATAACTGGTTTGTACCCGACCTGCCTGCCTCCAGCTGAACACTTGCTGTGACCGAGTTTGGGATTTTTTGGAACAAGCACTGCAGAACTCTAATAAGCTGGTGCTGGTTAAAGGAGATCTTTGGCCAATGCTGAGATTGAAGACTAATTAAAGGTGACTTTGGTCAACCTTTGCTTCCTTATCCCGAGCTCCCCAGAGCAGCACAGGTAAGACTGAGTGCTAAGCTATTATATATCACCTTTTGGATCTGCTGCTTTAATAAGTTTGAAGAGTACGGTGATCTGGCTCTTCCCACCTACCTTTGCACTTGGTTAAAGCTCTGGCCTCACTGTGTCAGGGACAGAAACTCCACACATGCCCTCCCAGTCAATTTTTAAACTGAGCTAAAGCTTTTCTCCTGTTTAACTACTTTTTTCACCCCAATTCTGTAGTCTCTGGAATACTCTGGTTAGGCTTGGAGGATTTCACATGGTCTCTTCCAGCTATGATCAGCAGATAGCTAGATAAGAGTAGGGTAGAGATAAAAAATGGGATTGCTACTATTGCATGTTCAGTAGCACCCACATACTTGCATAGTAGAGAAGGTTTTCCATGTCAGCATCTCTATTGCACTGATGCTCCTGCAGAAGTGCTACTGGTTCTTCACTGTGGCTTCACAGTTCTTGGTGGCCAGAAAGAACATCCTCTACTAGGCCAAATGGTCGAAAGTGTGCATAGTAAAATTGCGGAGTGCAATTTTGTTCTATTCACCTCTTTCTCCTTCCTTCTGTCACCTCAACTCTGCTCTTGGAAGTGCTTCAGTAAGCCTGCTGGAGTGGCTTGTTATGTAATTGTATTTATGATGTAAGTCAAAGCAGAAGGTAGCTTAGAGTCTCAAAGATCTGTTCCTGTGCGTTACCCCTCATCATTTCTGACCAAACTGCTCAGCTGACCCCCACTGGGTTAGCAACCCTGATTGCGAGTGTCACACCTCCTGCACTCGACTGTCAGCTCTCCTGTGAGCTGCAAGAGCCTGCTCCTCCACCGCATTCATTCAGGACAGGTAGCACAACAGCTGGCTCTCCTGCAGTACTCCATGACCCAGGGCCATGAGCATACCTGGGCTTTTAACATCACCTCAGCTTAGCACCACCCAAGAAAATGTAACCTTTCAGTTTAAAGCACATGAGGTTTTCTTGTGTTGGCATCAAACAAAATAGGATGCTAATCCTTCTGGTATTAGTCAAATAGGGCTTAAAAATCCACTCATATGCTTTGCAGTTGCAAGATTTCCCTGGCAAGTCTCAGTCACGAATTCCCACAGAACCTAAGCTTTTGTTAAGAAAAATAAAAAAAAATTAAACTTCATGGCAGCAAAAACTGCCTTTCCAAGCTCAAACTGACCGCAAACTGTAGCAAACTGGCTTTCTGAATCTGCAAAGAAAGAGCTTCAGTGCCTGTGCTGCTCCTCCATCCCAGTGCTGCCAGCCAGCACCCACTGATGGAGATTACCAAGATCTCAACCTATTCCCCAGCAGGGCCCCATGCTGCGCAGGGACACCCAACTGCCCCCTAAGCTGAGCTTGCAAAAGCTAGAACTGGGGGCAGGAATGGGCACTGGAACGATTCACAAGAGAGAAAAAGATCCTGAAGAAAGAATGCTGAAGGAAAAGATAAGGAACAGAAACAGCTTGCTTGCTTCATGTTCCAGAGAAGAAGGAAGGAGGAGGGTGAGGGATGCTGAAATGAGAACACAACTTCTTTTTTCCTCACATGACTATCAGGAAGTTGACAGGGAAAAAAGATCTACTCTGGTTCAACAGAAATGAGAGTTTCCCACTAAACAAATATTTACTAGCTCTAAGGGAAGAACTGCATCTCCAAGCATGCTCCTGCAGTAACTTCCTTGCAGAAATCCCCAAAAGCCAAGGGCTGGTGGGAGCAAGGGACTGAGCTTCTTGGGGGACACCAGGAGCAGCTGTGATAGAAGCTTGCTCATCTTCATCCACTGTGTTTACCCACATCAAATTTGTTGGTATAAGTATGTTTCTTGAGACCATTTTACTGATCTAAAATTGTACCAATTCCCATTTATTTTCTTCAGTGAAATGATGAATATCAGCCTGGTGATTATTTTCAATTCTACCATGTTATCTTTGTTTTAAGAGAGTAAATATCATAAAATAATTACAAAATGTTTGTTGGGATGTATTTTTATGTTTTTGTTATCATAACCTGAATACCACACATTTTATTAATTCAGGGTACTGTTCTCTTGACTGCTATCTTATTCGTGTGGTTAAGTCACCAGTAAAAGCACAGCCTTGCCAATATCCCATCAGTGGTCAGCGGGGCTCACACAATCACTAAAACTGAGACCTTTCTCAATGGAAATAACACAATTTTTTTTTGGCCCTCCATTTGATTTGGCTTAGGCCACATAATGCAGAGATCTGTCCATCTGTGTCACTTAACTATAATGACTGCAGAACCTAAATTTGCCTCCAAACTTCCTTAATATTATACTACAGATTGGGCGGGGAAGGGGAGGAACTCCTGTTTCTGATCCCTAAAAGCCCCCAGCCAAACCAAAACAAGGTCTGGAAGATTTTACATTATTTTTTCAGTGTCGGTGCTGAAGACTTTATAACTACAGAATGTGCTCCGTGGTCTTTAATAGTTTCATATCATGAGCAAACATTGTTTGCTGGCAAACAATTTGCAAAAACATCTTAACTTGCATTTTTTTCTGTGCCAACATATGATAGATTTTCTCCACGCAGGAAAATTTACATCACAGCATATATATGCCCCGAATGCTGTAAATAGAAAATTTTGACTGAAGTGTTACAAATATCTGAATTCAGCTGTAAGTAACATAATTTTAAAGAGGTTACATTCAGTTGATTTCAACTGCTTTATCAAATCGCAGGCCACCTAGTGGACAAAAATGTAATTATATACCAGAAAATATTTTCAGACACGAAGCCTGTACTGGAGAACTCCTTTCTTATTTCGTTATTCATCTGCAGTACTGCTTATCTAGGAATACTCTAGAAGACTCTGTTTGCTGGAGGGCAACAGCATTGATCTCTAAGCCCGGTTTTTTGGCAGATTTTTTGATTAGCAAATGTCATAAAACGTAGGAGACGCTTTGTCCCTCCTATCCCTCGCAGAGAATTAATCAGCATATTTCTTACAACGCCGTGAGGGTCATCAGTTGACCGAATATCTTATCACTGGATTCAACACTATGTGCCAAGCAGACTGGCATTGCCACAGGGTTTAAATAACTGAGCTAATATTTAAACTTTTGTCCCCTCTGCTCCCTGAAAAATAATGAGAAGAGACTTTGTGACTTTGTAAACAGATGAGCCAAAGGGCATCCAGAACAGCCTTTTACTAAAATTATCTTTGAGATTCTCCGGGATGTGAGATCGGGGAGGGCTGGGGAGCGCAAGGCAGAGCAGCTGAACCACTGCCCGCACAAACCTGCGTGTGCAACTCATTCAGCATCTCACACAGAACGTGGGGAGAAGGGAACCAAAACTCTCCTCCTGGTATTATCTGCAGTGCTCTCTGGCCTTTGCTGAAATGCTGCCTACTATGGTTTAGTGGCCTGGGCCATGAGTTAAGTGACTGAATATATCCCAGGCAGGCAGGCTGAGCTCTGCACTGCTCTCCTCTGCTTCCATTTACGCTGGGGAGCACAGGGGGATAAACACAGCAGCCCTTTTTTTTTTTCATGCAGCAGTTTCACAGACCTGGCCCCCAGATTTATCCCCTTCTGCCACAAAGTTCAGACCATTTAGCTAAGCGCTTTCAGCTAATCTTGAAGAGCAGATAATCATCAGTCATGCCCAGACAGGCCAAAGCATTGAAGCCAAAGTATAATTTCTGTAGGATTACAAAAACACAAACCACCATCATCAGAGACTATACTGTGATGATGCAATCAAACATCTGTAACTCCTGCTGCTCCCGGCAAAATACTGAAGAGGGATTAGTGACCTGCTGCTTAGGGACTGCTCTGATGCTGAAACAACAGGTTTTGTTCCCTCTCCCGTACCCCTTTTGTTTGAGATAATAGGTAACCCCAGGTATTTTGTGCTCCCATTAAAAATTAAAATCTCCCAATTAATCTTTTGAAACAGTTGGTTTCAGGACTATCCCATGCAATGATTTCCACCCAAGGCACCTTTGCAGGGGCATGCATTTACCCCGAGGTCTCAGTGGCCTCCCTCTCCCACTAACCCTGCACATACATGCTTAGACATACCACATAAGCAGCAGGCACCTCCTTACATCACTCCTCTGTTTGCCCCAGCATAAGGGCTGTTTAATGCTTTACTTCTGACAGAGACACCATTTGCTGTGCTCAGACAGCCCTTGCTCCCGAGTTATGCGACAAGGGAACTGAAGCTTTTGAGCTACCTTGCACAGACTTTCTCTGCAGCCTCTTATTCATCCCCTTCCTAATGAATCACAGCCTTTTCTCTCTCTTTTCATCATAACCAAATAAGGATTTCAGGGTTTGGCCCATTCACTACATTCTGTGTTTTAATACAGACAAGAATGGAATACAAAAATACTGCCAAAAGTTTAGCAGCAGGGGCAACCTTTTTGCTATTTTCATGTCTGCAGTCCCCGAATCAACAATGCAGACTCGCCGTTCTGCACGACCGCAAGGCAAGGAATTCATAGACAATAATAATAATGACTGTCCAAGCAGCCTTCATCCCAGCCATACATAAGTGCAGGACTGGCAGAGAGCAGAAGAGCGCTGCTTTGTGCCTTTACAAAGCTTGCAACATAAACTTTGCACTGTCAGTTTAAAACTTTGGCATCTGTGTCTGCAAATGGGGAGGAACCCGTTTTCAGATACTTGTGAAATATAAACTTAAGCTGTTGCCAAGCTCGGAGATAGATTTGCTCCTTTTTATTTTTAAAAGTTTCCTGAATATGTGAAGAAACCCACAAAGCCATTTTAAAGACGTGTAACTATGAAAAATGTACATGCCTCTGTTTTTTTTTTTAAGAAGCATTCTCAATCATTGTAATTATTCCTTGAGAATGCTTTTTAAAAAACAGAACCATGGCTATTTTTCACAGCTACAAACCCCTAAAAAACAGCTCTAGAGCTTTCTGTGAAACTTAACAAAAAAATTGCCTTTCAGCTAAGAACAGTAAAAATAGATCAAAAACCAATTAGCTGGCCCACATGGCAGAAGACAGGTGTGCTTTGGATGTGGTATTTATACAGAATCAGGATAAGCATTTTTTCACTTTTACACAGATTCCTGAGCACTATAAATATCACAAACCTCTTCTTGCCAATGCCCATCCCATCCATTTAAAACACCATCCACTTGAAGAACAACCTTAGGATGCAGCCTAAAACATTTCATCTTGCCTCCTACCAAGTTACAAAAGTGAATTAACATGAAAAGCTGCAGACTGATGGGTGAATTACAGTAATAACAAACCTTCGAAAGCAAAAACAAGTAAACTCCTTTGGAAACTGCAGCCAGAGAGAAGGCTGGGAACACTGAAAACAATTACGACTGCTTTAGTGTTACACCTGTTTAAATGAATGCCAAATCCAGCACAGAATTCTTTACATTATGCTATTAACAAAGGGACATATGAGTAATGGGAAAATAGAAATGGTTTATGCAAAACAGGCTCCACTGAAACCAGCTAAGAACGTCAGGTATTTGTGTCAGAAAGCAAAGGCTGTGGTCAGACCTTCTGCTCTGGCTGCCCTTGTGTTGGGCAAAGAGGCTCCTGCTCCCCGAGCCCTCTCTAGCTGCTGGTCACTGTCCCCAAGCTGCCTGACTGATGCCAGAATAAATACTCATGTAATTGCCCCTTATGCAATTCAGTCACTGATCTTCCCTCCTTTCGATACTTTAAGGTTATTTTTTTAAACTATATTGCTCAAGCAGAAACAGATTTATGGACAAGAAACCTAGCCAGGAGATTGTAAGGAGGATAGTCTTCTGCAAATACGTGGCAGGCGACAAGCAAACAGGACAAGGTTGAGGGCATCAACTTCTCTCCCAAGCCATACTCTTGCCAAAAAGGAGACATCAGGTGCATACAACCCCCTCCTCTCCTTCCTTCCTTCCAATTTTTGAGCATTTAAGTACCTACATAAAAGATGGTTCCCCACTGTGTAAGACATTCCATGTGACAGACAAGAAAAAGCCGTATTTCTAAAGAGACCAAATGCAAGGCTGGGAGCTGGAAGTGACTGAAGGAGCCTGGCAAACCCGCCCAGGGGCAGGGATACCCACGAAGCTCAGGTCCCAGCTCCCTCTCCACAGCAGTAATTCTAAACCACCCTGCCTTCCTCTCACCTTTAAGATCTTGTCCAGTTCCTGATGGTTTGGGCAGATGACCATTGATGGAAATTGATAGATCGCTCACCAAAGTAGCTTTCCAAAACCAAGCCACCCTCCTCACTAATCTCATCCTCTCACTGAAAAATGCCAGGCCATCTCAGGCAGATGACTGTGGTCAGGCTTCCCAGACACTGGCTTGAAGCTAAAATCCTTTTCTCTCAATTCAGCCTTTTATGATGCATCTACTTTAACTAGTTCAGAAATGGTTTCTCAAGCCAGCGGAAAAAATCAAGCTGTCTCTTCTACTTTCAGCAAGCACATTCAAAGGTTTTGACCTTGTGATAACTATTGTCCATTCTTGTCACAGCCAGGATGCATATAACTCACTTTGATCATTTGTTTAACTCAGCAATATGACAGAAAAAGACATCTCTCTCTTTTATACCATAGAAACCTTACAAAAGGCTTATTCTATACGAAGATGGTACATTAAGACCAGCGAGTTTTCACAATTCAAGTTCCACTAGAGTAGCAAAATGAAGTGGCTGTCTTCCATTCCCATACCTAGCACAAGCACTGCACAGGCCGGAAAACAGAGCTTTTACAGTGAAGTGGACAGCCTGCTGCACCCCAGCAAAGCTCCAGGGAAATTAGAACAGAAATAAAAGTTGTATAGCAAGCTGAACAGCACAGAACAAAAAAAAGGCAGAATTCAATGTTGTATTCAATGCACATCTCAGAGGACTTTGCCAGATCCTTGCTGTCTCCTGAAGAAACATTCCTTCCAAGAGTGGTTGAATGCTGCAGAGTGACCATGGGCTCCAACAGAAGTCTGTGAATCTGTTCCCAACAAGCTCCCAACTGTGTTTCAAAACCCAAGATGACTGCCATTTAAGGTTCTCGAGGGGTGAAGGAGCTTACACATAAGATTTTCCTCTCACAACCAAGAACACCAGGACCCAGAAAGAGTTCCAGCTGATTTTCCAAGCAGTGAGTGACTGGCTTTCTCAAATACAGCTGCTTTCTTCATTAGAAGACTAAAAATAGTTTTGCTCCTAGCAGGCTGACTTCCTTTTGAGCCTTCTGCCATATCCATGTGTGTATTTCATTCAGAGTTTCTGCATGTCTGTGCCACTGTGATTCTATTTCAGCCTTTAAGTACATTCAAGAAATTTTTCATTTCCCTCTTCCATATTCACTCCAGATGTCCTGAACTGTCCAAAACTGTTTCATGTTAGGAGAATTTGTAGGGATATTCTGGCATTCACACTGCTCCCATCTGCTTCAGTATTTTCAGGAAAGATCAACTTTCTTCCCCAACTGTTAGAGAATATGGACAACGAGCTTATGGTTTTAAAACATCCGTGATTAATGGTTGATGTTTTACTTGCACCTTGTAAAGTAAGAAAAATTAAATCCTGCCATATCAGGCTTTCACTTTTTCCTCTTGAAGAGATGCTTAAGTGAGAAACCTGAGTAACTGAGTGATATCCCATGTCTCAGAGAACATATTGCACAGCAGCAAACACTCCATGACGCTGTGTCAGCATGCAAGAACCTCACTGTGAGAAACCACATTGACTGTGAGTGGGGAGACCATGGGAACACAGGCTGCAGGGCTCCTTTTGGGCCCACTCACCTTGTTTTCCAGAGCAGGGGAAACTGGGCACTTCCACTCTCTCCTAGCTCATGAAAATCAATGAAAAATCAATTATGAAAATCAATGTGCAAGAGGGACACAGGAAGGGAGGAACCAGGGCAGGGATAAAGCCCTTGACTCCTCTTAATGTGAAGTTGGCATATGCTTGGATCTATACAGATGTCCTGGTTTAGATTTATAGTTAAAATCTTGGCATATTCAGTCCTGAGTGAAATGTTTTGTTGGTCAAATGGTGTATTAAAAATTTGACTGACACACTCACCAGAGCTAGGCGGCATCAGAGAAATGCATTTGCTTCTACCCCAGCAAGACTTCCAACCAGACACATCATACCCAGCCTCTGTCAAGCATTGCCACTGATGTCAATGGAAAAGTCATTCAGGCTTTAGGAACCGTTCCTACCACCACGGAAGTTCTTGGATATCCCATTGATAAAAAAGGATGCAGCCCTTCAAACAACACATTAGAAGATTGCTTTGCTGGGAAGATGGGCAAAAAGGCCATTTGGGATCAGCTCCGTGGTGTCCAATGAACCAAAATTCATCAGAGCTGAACTTCCCAGCTTCAGCAAGGGTAACACAACTTCAACACATCCCAGCTCTCTGTCACTTGAACCTTTCAGCAGAATTCTCTGCATCACTTGACAGCCCCAAGCAGTATACTTTGTAATGATGGGAACACCACTTGAAACAAACAGTTTAAACTCATACAATTCTAATCTGAGGTATATTTGCATTTCCAAAGTTTGGGTCCTAACTATGATGTGCTTCACTAAATCCGTCCAGGATGAAACTGTGAAGCAAGAGAAATCCTAGTACTCAGGATATTTTTGGATGAAAAGTATTTGCATAAGCATTATGAAATTTTGGTAACATTTCTGCCCCTCCTTAATCTTCTTGCAATGAAGGTGTGTTATCTAATAAATTTAAAGATGTACAACTTTTCTAATACAGATAAACTGGTTGCAAAATTTTTATTCCAGGAAAGATAATTAAAAGAGGACTCCAGGTCTTTTTTTTTTTTTTTTAATCTGGAGTTTCAGTGATGTGAATTGCTAAATGTGCCTGAGAATGCAAAGGTATCCACAAACCTTCCTAACCCTATTTACTTCTAAAAGAGTTGATGTTGGTCGCAGCCTCACAGTCTTGAGTCAAAAGTTGTTCTCAGAATGGTATTGCTTTGGACCTTTTCAAAAGAGGAAAGGGAGAAGGGAAATACACTGATACCCAAGTAGCATTATTTAAAATCAAGCATGACAAACGGCGTACCTCCTCCCTCAAATGTGTAACAGATAGGTCCCTTCAGGGAAAAATAGCCATTTTCAGTGATGCTAAAAGTGTAGGTTTGAGCTCTTCCTTCTGTGTAAATAGGAAACATAACTGACAAGAATGCCAATGGAAGTAGAAAGCAAATTAATCCAGCCATGTTTTGCTCTGAACAATGCCGCTGCACTCCCATGATAACCCCAACCAGGAATAAAATTTGGCTTGCTCTATCTTTTCCCTCTAAATGTCTCATTCTGACCATAAAACCATTCTGTTTTCTGGTTAAACATTACATGGAGTGTGTTCATTTCTGCTTCAGCTAATTTAGCTTTGCTAAATGCAAATGCTTCCTGTACTTATGAATACAATCTGTTCATAGTGAATAGTTTTGAAGATTTGGATGAGTTAAAACAGCAACAGTATCCATGTGGGACCAATCTTCCCTGGACAACTCTTATGCTTTGATTCATAAATTCTTTCCATAGGAAGTATCTGTGGAAAATCTCCAACACATCCAGAAATGCACAACTCAGTCGCCCGAGTTACTAGCAGTTCTTAATACTTATTGCTTCTCCCTTTATTTGTCACTCTTATAACAGCATTGGCTCTTTGGTTCACATGTGACCCTTTTTATGCTTATTTCCCATTATTATAGAATGTGTGTTTTTAATAACTGCAACAACATCCATCACTAATACTACTGCATGAGTCTATTAAAAAGCAACTTCCAACTCTGAAATATCCGACTTCTTCATCTAAGGGGTGTGCTAAGGCCCTTCTTCACCTGCTGTCACCATTCTGCATGTTTTACTTACAGGGTGGAATTAAGACCCAGTTGCTTGATTATGAAAAAAAGCATACCATTACCTGACTTAACAGTCCAGAACTTCAGGAAATCTTGACAAAACACTCAGCCTGGTGAGATGTGAGGGTGACAGTGATGGAAGCACAATGGAAAACCTGCAACTTCTGAGACCCGTGGCATTCACAGTCCACAAAAAATTAAGCAAAAGAGCAAAGCAGGGGGAGTATGGCTGCTAGGATGTCAGAGTTTGTCACAGACAGGGGAGGCTGAAGGATATTTTTCCTCTCCAGCAGTACATTTTGGAAGTGTGAGCACTGCACTCAGTTGCACAGAGTACAGAGCTTAAACATACCTGGATGGTTCTTGTCTCATCCCTGGCAATTTGTCATGGACCTCTGCCAGAGTTGAGATCTTTACATTTTGCAGACTCCTCAGGCAGCCCCCTGTCCATCCAGCCATTGGCACAGCAGTGCCAGGTGTTCCCTAAACATGAGGAGTTGTTCCCCTACAGCTATTTCTCTCAGTCTTGCTTGGGATGTGGTCCCACCAATGGAGTCCAAATCTTTCCTAAATTAAAATTTATATAAGAACTTCAGGTAACACCCATCAGATTGCAGCTAGTCAAGAAGAAAGAATAAGAAACTAGCATTTCTGGTCCATGTGGGCCCAAGAATAAAGTTTTTAAGTCATGATGGCACCCCTTGTTAGTCAAAGAAAAGAGCAACAGCTTAAGACCTTTTCACAAAGCATTTGTCTTCTCAAGCTTGCATTTGACAGATTCCAGATTATTCAGTACTTTCTCTCTCTTTTTTATTTTCTGTCTTCTTCAAAGGGTGTCTGTTCCTCATGATTCCAATACTCAACATTCAGGCAGGTTCAGGGGTACAGTGAGTGCTGAAGGTCTCTCTTCAAGCATTTCTCTCATGCTTTGTACAACTCCCGACTGGCCATTCCTCTCTAGGTTAGACCAATAATTGCAAACACCATCAGAATTCTCACCTCTCAGACCAAGACAAGACTATAGGTCAGTCTCTCTTTTAGCAGGAATGCTGTGGCAGCAGAATTCTTTGGGTAAGCGTTCTGTGGGTTTCTTTTAAAAAACAAATTAGTCATATGCAGAGTATGTCCAGAGTGGAGAAATGCCAAAGATAGAAAGATAGAAGTCCTTTTACAGACCTAGCCATGCCAGCTGAAGATGATGATCTTCCCAGCTGCCTCTCAGCCTCACCAGAGGTTACAGCAAGCTGACCTTCCAGTGAGCAAGTGTGCTTGCTTCAGGCAAAATGAGTGAAGTTGACTGAAAATGCTTACACATTTAGTCTTTGTTCACTCATTTTTTTCCTGACCTGAACAGGTCTGTGAGACTTCTGCAGGTTTATTTATGAGTGGTGCCCATGACACAGGTCAGAGGGGACAGTAATCTCTAGCATGGGTAAAAGGTTTCCAGGTAGGAAAGGGATAATAGTGGTAACCTTTTCAGCTGGCCAGGCAGTATGCAACACAGAACATACTTACACAATTCTGGACTAACTTAAATATTCCCTGTCATCAGCATAGTTCCTCCCATTCCCTCATTGGCTTGCCCTATCAGTATAAGCAACTTCACACAGTATCATCCTATTTGCAGGCCCCAGTCATCATGCGGGAACTTCACCCACCTCAATGTCTGCTGAAGGGACAACATAACAGGACAATAAGCAATCCAGGAAGTTCTTAGAGATCATGAATTGCAAGAGCCAAAGAGGAGAAATGCTCTGCTGGACCTCACATCTACCAACAAGGAGAGGTTCACTGGGGATGTGAAGGAAGATCAAAGTCAGCCTTGGCTGAAGAGACCATGAGATGGTGGAGTTCAGGATCCTGAGGACAGGGAAGAGGGTTAAAAGCAAGCTCTCAACACTGGACTAGACAAACTCAAACATAAAAGTTAAGCATATAGAAGGTGGAGGCAAGGATGGATAACCTGGGAGGAATATGGAGACACTGAGCACCCAGGGACAAAGTTAGGAAAGCCAAAGCCAAATGTAACTCAATCTGATGAAGGATGTCAAAGGCAAGAAGGGCTTCTCAAAGTGCATGGGTGACAAAAGGAAGACTAGGAAAAATTTAAGTTCAACAAGACTTGGGACCTGGTGACACAGGACAGGAAAAGGCCAAAGTACTCAGTGCCTTCTTTGCCTCATAGCAAGACTGGCCTTTAGGAATCCCAGGTCCTAGAAACTGTGGAGAAAGGCTGGAAAAAGGAAAATACACCCATAGCAGAGGAGGATCAGGTCAGGGAATAGTTAAGCAAACTGGACATATAAACTGTTCCATTGACCATGAAGGGCACACATGAGTGCTGAGGAAGCAGGGGGGTGTCACTGCAAGGCCACTTTCAATAACCATGTTTGATCAATCACAGTGATTAGGAGAAGTGCCTGAAGGCTGGGGGAAAACAAATGTCACTCCTCTCTTCAAGGAGGACGACACAGGGAACTACTTGTGCCAAGGAAAGTGCTGGAGCAGCTAATCCTGGAAGCCATTTTCAGTCATTAAGGACAAGAAAATAACCAGGAGTAGTCAGCATGGCTTCATTGAGGGGACATATGGACAAGGCTGAACTTTAATTTCTTCCAGATTACAAATGAGTAAAAAAAAAAAAGATTAAAAAAAATTTAAATGCCTTTGTAAGAAAAGGTTTCTGTGCTTAGCTCACAGAGCATTTTTGTCAAACTCTCAGTAGATCCTAAATAGTTTAGCACCACACTAGTAGCTTTGACTTCAAGGGCAAAGGAAATTGTTAAGAAATGCCAAAGTTTACCTTCCATTAAGCTTGCCAGTTTGTAAACATGAAAGGAAACACACACTGCATTTGACTATGCCCTGATACCTGCTGATCAGTCCAAGCAAAAAGCAGGTATGACAAGTGTTCTCATTTAAGTTGTAGTCATTACCTCATGCTTCATCCCTTCTGTTGATAGCAACCTTGTCACGCAGCCAAACAAACAACAACCAGCATAAACAAAATCGATCATTCTCCTTCTTATAGTACAGAAACGCACATAATGAACCCCATCAATTCCCACAGAGATACACTTTAAAACAGTTTAGTTGCCGCTACAAAAAGACGTAAAACAAAAATAGGCTAACAGCATCTAAAGGTATTCTGTTGAGATGTTGGCAGCTGTAAATGGGTTAGTTTGGCTTTCTGAGTTACAGTTTGCAGACACATCTCTACAAGATTATCGTTGTGAGTTACTGTTGTGTATGTTTAATGGATTTTCCTGCTCTCTGGTACTGCAGGTTTCTAGTCTGGAGTTTTGCTTCTTGCCAGATCTAATCAGCTAATACTATGTTTTACAATATTTGCTTGTTAGCTACTAAATTTTGGATTCTCAGGCCAAGGAACGAAAGACTGAGTGCTACACATTTGATTTTGTGAAAACTGTCTGTTTTCATCTGTTTGTGCTATAGATATATTTGTCTTGTGAAAGTCAAGAGGCTTATGCTTCTCCTGAATCTCAGATAAATATTTTATATCTCTATTTAGATGCAATTTAAAGTATAGCTGACTGTGTTGTCTTAACTTTACATACTAATGCTCTCTTAGCAGCCCTTACACAGCTTCTATTAGCCACTCCAGGGCCCTGTCTTTCAACCCTCTTTCATGCAGATAACCACTATCAAGTGTTAATACATGTGAATCCGTCCTCACCCAGTGACTACCTAAACTGATAGGCACATTATGAAAAAATCCGAAACACCACCTTGAATAGTGTCTGCTTGTATTATTTTTTAATTCTCTGCCACTCTTTTTTGATATATGGCTACAGCCTTTTAGGATCTATAAGCAGTTCAGTGCAAAGTACCTTTCATTTCCATCAAATTGGACTTTCAGTGGCACCAAGAAGGTGAATTAGTAAGGTATCTTTGCTGTGGGTCTGCTTAGCCACTCCTAAGAGGCAGCTCTCAAAATGCCATCACTAACCTGAACTAAGATTTGGGATAGTACAAAGATGACCATCAGACACAGAAATCTCCTGGGTAAGTTCCCTGTAGAGAGTTCACAAGATCATGCTTAATTTGATAAAGACAGTTTGCATTGCACCACAAATTTAAATAAATAATACCTGTGCCATCAAAACAGCAGTCCACTTACACCACCTCTGTTTAACAATGGCACTACCAGAGAAAACTGAGAAAGTCTGGTTTGCAGTTTATGGGAAGTATAAATATCCATAAGGTCAGTAAACAGAGCTTTGGTGTGGCACGAGGGACTGCTGGAAAAACGACTGTGCAGGTAAAGGATGACATTTCCAAGGGGAGTCGAGCAGCTTTCAGCATAGACTGCAGCTGAGCAGCACAATGATAGTTTGATGCGGTTTTGCTGGCAGTAACCAAAGACAGCGCTGTGAGAATTTTATCCATCTTAGAGTCTCGGTTCCTCTTTGTACTGCTTGTCTCTCAAAGGCACGTATTAAAGTACCACAAAATGCAACACATGACACCAATCAGCTTCAAACATCTGTTGTGTAGCACACATGGAAAAGCACGCTACAGAATTTCTAAGGAAAGCTGCCTTGGAAATACACAGCAAAGCTTTACCGATTCTTTTCTGTAGGGAACTAAAGTCAACTGAAATCAGAATTTTTAAAAATTCGGAAAAGTATATGTGGAAAGCAGGAAATGGTAGAAGCTTTGCACAGACACACACGCACTGCCCCGTGCCTTGTTAACACAGGAGTATTTACATTCCACAGCAAACAGCTGCCTTTTCCACTGCCCCATCAATCACCTGGCAAGGCCTGATGAGGATATTTCAGTGAGTGCTGCCAGAACATGGAACCCAGGAGCACTTCCCAGTGGTGGCTGTCAGTGTGCTCAGACGAAGCGAGGTCGTGTGCATGTGCTGCTGCCCAGCCGCGCTCCCCAGCCCCACGGGAAGGCAGCTCAGGTGTGAGGCCGGAGGGACAGGGGTGCAGTGACACAGCTGAGCTGCAGCCACTGCCCCTGGCAGGAGCTGTAGCCCTACTACGGGTTTCGCCAGTCAGGGGGTCAAGTTACAGCCTGATTCAGACGCGTGGGGCAAAGCTAACCCAGGATATGTTGTAAGCCGGCTAAGACGGGAAAGGTGATCAGCCCTGTCACTGCTACAAATTGAAACCATGATGTAAGGGGAGGAGGGGATGACTGCATTATTAATCAATGACAGGGGAGCATCTGCCGAGCAGACAAACCCTACCAGCCAGTCACGCTCTCTCTGCTGGCCTTATCGCTCGGGGTAAGCCAGCCAGAGGGTATAATCCCTTCTGACATTGCTCGCCGGCTCAGATTTCCAGGGCAGGCCCTAAATACAAGCAAAACAGATGCCTATTCCGGGCAGCCAGTGCTTTCCAAAGGCGCTGGATGGGAACACGTGCAGCGCGGAGCTGGGCAGGGCTGCGGGAGCACAGCTGGCTGGCAGGGGTGACCCCACTGCTCCCCTCTGCCCGCACCATCACACCTGCCATCCACTGCATCCCCACTGGCTTCCCCGGTGTCTGAGCTGAACTTCTACACCCCTGTCACCTGTAACGCAACCATTTATTTCATGGAAAGTGTTTGATATTTATATAACCGGAGATCCGGGGGGGGGGGGGGGGGGAGC
>VWZF01003431.1:195306-243697 GCA_013396755.1 Sclerurus mexicanus | reverse complement strand
GGGGGGAAGAAAAATCTGTCAGAAATAGCTTTACAGATGAGTCTTCTCATTGTCTAACAAGCTTTTCATTGTTTTTAATTTTCATTTCTCTCCATGGTTCAGGGCACTTGGAAAAAAAAATCTATTCAGCAGTTTCCCACTCATAATTCAAGGAAGAGAGTCATGTATTATAATAGAGATAATTAGCTTTGACTGAAAATAATAAGCTTGGCACCAAATATCCCCCACTACTGCACAGAATAACCATTTATCGTCTTATATACTCTCCATCAAGCCTAATTACCTTAACAGTAATTACTAACCTGTTGAAAGAACAAAAGAAAAGGCAACTAGCTCTGCACTGAAATAAGGAGAACATTGCTGATTCTAATAAGAAGCTCTTGGTTGCCCTCTCTTAGAACACATGTACTTGCCATTTAGACCCTTTATCAGCACATGTGCTTGTAAGCTTCAGAAAAGAAAATATATCCACAGAGAGTGATTACAGTTGTTAAGTCCCACCCATTTAGGCCAAATGTTCCTTTGGACTGAAGGAATGGCACCGATTTTAAGATTTCTGGGAAGTTAAGAGAGCAGTGCCTGTCCCAGGCTGTGTGCTGCAACATTCAGACTTCCATATGCTGGACAGATTTGCTTGCCTACTCTTCTGACCCACCAAAGCTCTCCCTGGCTGTTATTCTGCCTTGTCTCAACAGATATGCTGCCAATCATGCCCAAAGAAAAAAATTAACAAATGCAGCCTCTATGTTCAGAGAATAACACATGCTTAAAGGGTTTTAAGTCTAACCTTTATCTGCAGAAATGTGCTGTGTTCGTGATAGCATTTCTCCCCAGTTCCACTACATCCCACTGTTGCTTCTGTTTCAATTCAGTCCTGGGGCTTCACCTCTGACAGCTGAGTAAGGGCTGGAAAAAAGCACTGAGTGGCAGCACCAACCCCTTTCGCAGCTCAAGGTACTTCCCAGGCCATGAAAAAACAAGGAGAGCTTGTACAGCTACCTGAGAAAGCAGAGGGAAGTGTCATTGGTGTGCTTATGTCCCTGAACGGGACCTGTCCCTCTCCCTGCCTTTGGCAATGGGACTTGAAGAAAACTGGTGCCTTCCAGACACCATAAGTAGTTTTCAAAATCTGGCCTACCAAAGTTGTTATGCTCATTGAATCCAGGAACTGGAACAAAGCCACATAGCATATGCAAGCATTCACAGCTAATCAACCCAGCTGAAATTTCAGATATTGAATATTCTCCGGGAAACTGTTCGCCATCAATCCACAGCCTGTAAACACCAAAACCCTCCCACCTCTAAACCCCCCAACAAGCTATAAAGTGATTCATAGCACAAAAACAACCAAAACATACAACCTAGAAAACCTCAGAACCAGTAACCTGAACCACTCAACAAGCATGAGTTACACTCTGCCTCAAATAACAACATTGGTGCAAATCCGAAGAGGTTGGGGGCTTTTTATGAGTTCTTAATTTTTTGCCCCCTGCATTTTGAACCATTAGGGACATGATGTTTCAGGGATTTTTCACCAGAGTCATGAGGCCTAAAAATTGCCTTTTTTCCACTCAATTTCTAAATCATTGCTTTTCTCCCTCAGTCACATAATCCCAGATGGTACAAGCTTTAAGGAAAATGGAACAAAGACTCCAAGAATTGCTTCTAGCCCGTTTGTTCTCTTGGCCTGCAGTGAACATGCACTGCTAGAAAGCACTCAAGTACCTGGGAGGACACTCCCAAAATTACAGGAATACCAACAAAGGCAGAAGCCATGACACCTAATTATCCCACACAGAGAGGGGTATGATGTATTTTCAAAACAAAGGGGAAATTTCATAGTCTAATGGCTGTGCCATTGGTGGGTTGGGTAAAAGCACCAATGTTTTTTACAGCCTTTACTTGGATACAAACACTTTTTAATAAAAATATACATATTTTTCCTCCCCCAAATCCCATTACCTAAATGTAATTTGATACCATGTTTTAAGATGTCATTAATGAATTTAATAGATGCTTATGTCGGGATTAGAGCCTTGCAGCTACTGAAGTTGCAAATGAAAATTTAAAACATTACAAATATTTTCTTGATGAAAAAACTGAGAGGTGTATCTGACCATTACCTAACAAATAAAAGATCAAAAAACAGTTTTTATATGAGTCACCACTTAGAATAACACAAAATCAAGACAAGGCATCAGAAGCTAATGGAATGACTTAATTCTTCATTTTGTCCAGTATTAAAATGTTCAGTTACAGGCTCATTTTGCATGCCACCCTAAATTTCCCCTACTAGCTGAAAAAAACTAATAAAATAGCTTCAATGGGGTTATTAAAAAAAAATCCAGTTTTCCCACCTTCACAATCCATTTAGTGTTTAAACACTGAACTGTATTTCTCTCAGTTCTTTACCAAGCAGCTCCTCTCTGCAATGCACACAACACATTTTCTAATGGGACCCCAAAAGAAAGAAGAGAAAAAAATCAATTTTAAGTTGCAGGCATTGCTCCATGGAGAGAATGTCTATATGGGTTTTCAAAGAAAACAGGCTTTTCATGTGTCTAGGATTTCTATAGTTTGACCTGGTACTCTTCTGGAAGCTTCCTTTCACACACTCTAAACTTGTTTGCTTTATCCTGCATTAGTCACAGTGAAAAAGCCCACTTGGGAAAAATATCCAAAAAAACCCAAACGTGAGCAAACTAGTTAGTTGGAATTGGGACAGGCCTATGCCAAAACCAGAGACTCAAACATATCCGAACTTTGGGAATACAGACTTTAACTTCATCTATATTCCCCATGTCTACAATAGGTCTCAGAAGACTAATTTGTGTAATTAGTTCTACTTGTAATTATGCTGTTTGGTCACTAGAGCCTCTTGGCTGTTTTGATGCTTTCAGGAAAGGAAGTGGTTTCTGGAGACAAAGGAAAATGGACCATAATTCATTCCGTTTGGAACCGCTGCTTTCCTTACTAACAAATACTTCTTTAAGCACTTTGGAGAATCTCACCAGCCTGATTCCCAGACATGCTCCAAAGGAGTCAGAAAAACTATTCTGACCTACCACTACACATGTATAAATCTGACTTTTTGTTCAACAGAAGCTGCAAGACTCAAGATGACGAACTTACAAAAAAACCCCTTCAGTTTTGCATGCATCCCAACTTTTGATCAAATCTAAAATAGATACAAAATACAGGTTTTGTTTTCAATACAAGAGATTTCAGCATCTGATGACTTTTTGCCTGCATTTTCTCTTCAAAACTCATACCAATATCTCTGTTAAAAATCTCACAGTAGCTCATATCAGAATCAGTGGATTATCAGATTATCTGATTCAGTTTTTACCACAGTTCTATTTTACATAATGAGACACACACACAGAGGATGTTATATATCTGTTCTTATATAGAAAGGGCAGTTACATATTTTCAGTCTGAGTAGCTTTTTGACTTAATCACAAATTCTCCTTTCCCCTTTAGATGCCTTCATTCAGGATATAAGATTGGCTGCAAAGAGAAACTCATCACAAAATACTTCTCCAAATTATAACTGCCTGCACAGCACATTCAATAGGACATACAGAACTGGATATCAAGAATAATGCACACATCCTTACAGATGGAAATGAAATTTCTCAGATTAATACAGATCCTTTTTTCAGAATACTTTTATATCTAGGCTCTTTATTTATGTTGGAATGTCTTAAAAATTTCACCCTCTCCTGGCTTTACAACATACCCCACGTGAATAAAGTAATGACTGGACACTTCTCTAGGATTTTATGTGCATTCTTTTCCAAAAAACTTTAAATGTGGTCAGAGGTATTGTAAAACTCCCTCTGAACAAAGCTGCCAGCTGGTCTGGAACTTCTTAGTCATAATTAAAAAAAAAAAAGCACACTTAAGTGAATTAATATTTGCCTTTGAGAGATTCTCTGCCGTGTACAAATAGCGCTGTACAGTCTATCAGGTGGATCCCCGCTGTGTGTAATTTGGTTGTGACAAAGCTTGGGTGCTGCTTGGCCACCTGATGTATATTGACTCCTCTCTGGTAGGAAAGGTCAAACGTTACTGTCCTTGTTCAGGTATTCAGACTGGAGCATCTTCCTTGACTTAGTGCTGCAGCCTTTTGCTCTAAGTGCTGGCTCTTTAAAACAAAACCTGACCAGCAACTGCTCAGTACAGAAGGAAACAATGCCATCCCATCCATTTCTCCAAAGAGCAGCATACAGGTTTCTTCCATTCTGTTTTGCTGTTTTAACCACAAAGTATTATAATTTTTGCTGGAAGCACCAAAGAAGAAACAATTGCTGCTGGAAATACTCAGCCCACATATTTGCTGGATTATGAAAGCCCTATCTCTGCTGCAATCCACACAAGACTCTCAGGCTCCCTCTTCTCGTTCTGCAATCATCTCATCCTATGTCCTTTTTCAGTCTCTTTGCCCAGATAGGTCTATTCAGCCAGAATCTTGAAATCACTGCCTGCTCCTTGGCACTAAAAGCACCTCCCACACAAAATGCCTCAGAGATTAGTGTCAAGAGCATATAGATATAACAAGGTCTTTACATTTCCCAGCTCAAAACAATAACACAGTGGTCTGACACAGATACAAGGGTTTCCATTGTCCTCTGTGAAAAACATTTAATGTTATCCCTTCCTCCTCCAAATGAGAGATCATGTGTTGCTTGATGTTTGACTGGTCATGCCCTAAAGCAAACATATCTTCCTCAATTAATGCACCTGTGTCAGCCAAGAAAGTCTGGCTCCTTTCACTGGCACTCCAAGTGTCCTGAATGAATCATCTTTCTTATTTCACATCTTATGGATCTGCAGCTGCTTCACCTTCAGCTGTCAGTTCAGACACTGGTCAGCTCTGCACAAAATGACTGAAACTCCTGTGTCCATCAAGTTCACTGATACACTTTGAAAACTCACATATCTGGGTCCTTTCCTCAGTCACCAATTAACTTTTGCCCTCACAAGTTTGTCTGACCTAAATCAGACAATAAAAAAAACCCTGTAATATCACTGTCAATAGTATAACATGTAATGACAAGCCTGTAAATTTCCACAGTTCAGTGTACACAGTATCTTTGTTCAAAGCCTGGGCTGCTGTGGCACAGAAAGGGAATTAACACCTCTTCTCCCATGACAGAGTAGTTGCTTCAGGGTACACTAAACACAGGCAAGTAGTGTAGCTTGTAATGTGTAAATAACTACAGTGCTGCCAGTCCTATAACTTTCCTGTATAGGAACATCCAGGAAAACTGTTATTTACCTCCTACATACCTTCACATGGTATTTGTATCACAGTTGTGCCAGGATATCCCAGTCATACAGCAGCAAGTCCTGTTGCTCCATAGACTTTTTCACAGCTACACAAAGGGCAGTTGAATTTAGAGTCTTAATAGATGCTGAGAGCTGACTGCATGAAGGAAGCACAAAGCAGAGAGAAGGACTCTGGGACCCAGAGATGAGGGAGCTGTAGCTGGTTTGCTGCACATGGCATGTGTATGACTTTCCATAGGGGCTCCTACAGTTAAAGTTATTGGAGTTATGTACTATGTGCAGCATTCTTGAAAAATCAGACCCATTATAACAACAGGGATAAAAATTTAGTCTATGTCTCTATCAGTGGATCTTGAGCTGCAGCATGCCTAAGTCTTCTCTGAAAAAAAAATAAATCTAGAGTTCAAGACATGTGAATATGTCAGATATGTCAGAAAACTTTTCCATGAGATCACCAGAGTTAGATGCAATGATGTAAGATTTCCACACACATCTTCAGGTTGAAATGATGATCATCTTGCTCGGGCTATATTTGCTTTCCCGTGCTTTTGTGACTTAGGTGAAAGGGAGCAAAACATGTGCTGCGGCCTCCTTTCCTGCCACCTCACCACCTTTGCAAGTTTCTTTCAGTCAGAAGGAATACCACTGTACCCAGCAGACACAGGCCCACGTGCCTGGAGAGACAGCAACCCAAAAACCCAAAACACAGCCACCTCCTGGTGCACCCACGCCTGGGGTATGCTAACCCAGAGCCCACCCAGAAGTCTCTTGATGGAACCACGTTAACCCCAAACCCTGCCTGTCCCTCTCTGAGCCAAGCACAAATACAGGTCCCAAACAGGGCTTGGTCCACCCATGAAACTGAAATGAACAGCAGTAGGAAACAGGTCCATCTGGAACCGAGAACACTGAAACGTTGTTTTTGTACTCTCTTGATCCCCAGAGTATCTGCGACTTCTGATGCATCAAGAAATACTGGGTATTTTAAGTAGCTTTTTCAGCCATTGGCTAGAAGGGGTGGGGGTCAAAATAGAAGCTGCCTAACAACGAGATCTGTGAGCTCTGACCTTCTGTCTGAAGATGAAAGCTGAGCTAGACGACTTTTCTAGAGATGTCATTAAGGCAGCTTTTAAGGCTACCCTGCTTGAACTCTCAGTTGCACTTCAGTATTGTAAACAACTGCCGCAGGGAGAGTTAAGTGAGTGGAAGTCCAAAAAAGTAAGAAGCGTTTTCAGCAGCGGAGAATATTGATCGTAGTGAGAAACCATTTATGCCCCAAAGGGCCATCAGCTGTCACTATTTCCCTGGCTCCCAAGCAATATTTAGGTGCCTCACAGGAGTTAATTAACATATTCATTAATAGGTGGGTGGAGCTGTGTCTGTCTCAACAGATAGGGAACACTGACATCAAAATACATTAATTTGAAACTGTCTAAACTCAAAATTGATAGCAAACACAGAAACTGCAGCAACGTAGCAGACAAGTGGCATAAAATCTATCCCCTTTGGTGTACTTCCAATGAGTGGCCAGAAACAAGTATGTAATATTACCTGACATGGTCAATTAATGAATAATTAGCGCATAAGAACAGCAGCTCATCAATGAAAGGTTTACTCCATTTTGAACTCACAGTCCCCTGAACAATTTAAATCTTATCTAAGGCAGTTCTGGATGATTTTTATCTCCTCAGAAGCATCTGTAGATAGCTCATGGCAATGCCTTCCACAGGCTTAATACATATTATATAACACTGCGTCATTTGAATCAACTTCAGGTTTCCTGCATTCAATCTTTTCCTTGTGTGATTAGAAAAAAAAAAAAAAGACTAGTTCAATTCACAATTTTACACCATTAATCAATTCATGGTCAAAAAGCTGAAATGTAGTTGTAGACATGCCCTAAATTCAGAGAGATTCCAGGTACTCAGCCCAGAGATAGATCCACCTCTTCACTCCTGCTGAGCTCCCAATTGACTGATACTGCCCTGAGGAATGGCAGGTTTTACTAGATCATTTTGTTACAGCAGACACCGCATAATTTCATCTTATAAGTCCACTGTTCGGTTGAGCACTTAAAAAACCAGAGCTCTGTCCAAACCCAGCAATTAAAACAGAAAAGCTGCTAGCATCAGATACTGTGAGGCAGCAGTGCAAAGGAAAGGAGAGAGAAAATGGGTCTGAAGTGAGATCCTAGCAAGTGGGAATGAAATCTCACTTGCTGGCATGCACTTCAGTAAACAGGTTGCTTACTATACTCTGCTTCCCCACCACACTCCAATTCAAACGCAGCTCACATACGGAGTGTGAATGTTCTTGTTCAAATCCCATAAGGTTTTTATTTCCTTTGCTTATTGACAAAACAGTAAAAACACTATGTTGAACAATTTTGCTACAAGAAAAACAGCAGTTTGTCAGAACCACCGAATAAGGCATCCCTCAATGGAAAAAACCACAATGTTATTAGGCGGTGGAATGTAACAGAGAGAGTTCATTGTATGGATACTGAGAAATCGCATTATTTTCTCTTAAAAGGTAGCATTTATACAAGTTATACAGTACTACAGGCATACGAAAATTACTTGAAAAGGGAGCAGAAAATGATGTTGAGAGGTTAAGTGGGGTGTTCCCCTTTATCTCCTCAGACAATACAAAGCAAGCTGATACTCAAGGCAACTGAAAGGCAGTGAATTTACCAACAGAAAAAAGGAATTTTTTTATTCAGTGCATGATAAATAAGCTAGGAAACCTGCAGTTTTGAGACATTATTAAAACCAGGAGCTTATCAAGATTCAAAATGAGATTTTTGTATATGCACACAATGGGAAAACTGGCAGCAGCTCAGAGAGGTAGGTTCTTTTGAAAATTTCTGAGGAGACCTAGAAGCGAAAGTCCCACCTTTGAAACTGATTTAAGCACACAGCAATTACACCCGCATGAATAAACCCCGCTTCTGTCATTGACTTCATCATTCAAGACTGTGCTGGTGCTAAGAGCCTCTTAACTCAAACTCACCCTACCTTTGCCTGGCCTTTCCGAGTGGCAAAGCCAGCCAGCATCCATCTGCTCCTGGTTTTCTGTGATGTCATTTGTGGTGCCAATACTTGTTGCAACCACAGGGGGCATGACTGAGGTGGTTATTCACTGGTAAATTCTCCAAGATACAAGTCCTAGACCCCTGCAGAGGTCAGAAAAAACCCCTGTGGCTGAAGGCAGAACTTGGCCTCCAAGATGCACTGGCAACACGCTCTGCATGTATGAAAGGCTTTAAGGGCCACTCTGGATTCTTGCTTTCACTATTAGACTGCTTTGACAGAGAAGGGCAAAATACTACCATGCACAAACCAAAGTACTACCAAAGTTAGCATAGAGTGAGATGGGACCTGAATTAGGCAGGGAGTTCAGCAAGAGGCAAATTCACCAGTGAATGCAGCTTGGATTATTCCAAAGTATATGCAAACGTATGCTGAGCTCACCAGCTAATTTCATCTAGCAATGGCTATCCTATTTCAGTAAACTATTCACAAAACTACTATTTATAATCACCCCATTTGTAAAATACCCAAGCAATCAGGATAATTCATTTCTCTGCCTAAGGAAAACAGACTCCTTATTTGGGAGCATCCCTTTGCCACCATCCTACCAGCTGTTGCCCCTGAGTTGGGGTACCCTTAGATTCTCCTCTGTACTTTGCACAAATATGAATTCACTAGCAGGGGAACACAGGAGCCTCCCCTTGCAGAGAAGAGCCCTAACCAGCAGACTGCTTTAGTCTCTCACTAATTCAATTTTCTGCCTCTCCTCTAAATAGCAGAATCTGGAGCTCTAGTAAAACCTCTTGTTTTAGCTACTTGTAAACATTGAACAGCTTCTTGGGCTAGAGGACACACAGATCCTGACAGCTTAGCCAGTGGCCAGAGGACGTGCATTTGAGTTCCTGTTCTTGCTCCACTAAAGATTGTTCAGGCAAATTTGAAAAAGATAATGAATGTGCCACTTCAGCTAGCAATGCCTAATAGCATGGTAGAATAGGTAAAAAGGTAACCTTCAAAAACCTGTAAAAAAACCTTCTACAGAATGGAGGCAAATCTGAAATTAATCTGTGATGAGATCCTGATTTGGACAAAGCTTTGAGGTGGATGTGCCCAAGTCTCCTCCTACAGCAAGATCCCGAACAAAGCCAAAAAGAATTTCAGCTAAAAATTTGAGATTACAAACTACAGAGGTTTTTTAAACAGAGAAAACTCAAAGCTACTTATATATGTCCCCATAGCCAGCCCACTGTGCACATACAGGCAGGTGCTTGGTTGCAATTAATGCTGGGACTTGCACTTTTCCAGGCCTAGGATTTCATATCTGGAGCTCAGTGTGAGGCATCCCCAGACAATACTGTAAAGTTCACTACTTGCCTGAATCTGTATCATGTAGTGAGGGTCAAATAAAACATGTCCATCTGCTGTTGCTGCAAGAATGGATATGTCTTTTCCCTTGCAATTGGCCATAAAAGAACTTATTTTCCTATTACAAAGCCTTTCATCGAGAAACAGGAAGTGGTTTCTTGCTGTAACCGCTGATTCCCTCTGAAACGTCAACTGGGTCAAATGGGAAGTTTTTAAGGATAGTAACAAGCAAGCTTCTCCCCTCACCTTTTTCTTGAATAACTGTACCATAATTTTCACCCAAGGAGAGGAAATTCCCTTTGTTGCTCCCTACTCACTGCAGTGTGTTCATGGCCATACAGAAATGGCCACAAATGTTCATGGCCGTATGTCCTTGGTTCTTCCACCATGGCGTTTACAGAGAGAACAAGAAAATTCAACCTCACAGAAACACAGAAGTAGCTGTAAGATGACCGAGACACTTCTCCAAGAGCATCAGTTAGGGATCGCCTTCTTACCACTAAACAAGGAGTTGTCAGAACCCTTACACAAAGAGTCCACACAGCTAACGTGCTGTCACTTTCCACCTGAGCATCACGCACGCTAGCTTTTTCATGGACACAGTACCAATGCAAAGACCATTCTCTGATCACCTCATGAACAACTGGAAGAACAAAGTTTATTTACCCAGCTAAGAAGCCACTGGTTCTGCTAAAGTCAAAGCTTAGAGGTATGTCTTTGTGCTGAGACTAAGTGGGGGGCCTTCTCTCTGTGAAACTATAGAAAACAGATGATTGTACTTTATGCACATCCCAGAGCTGCTAATGGGTTTGATCAATTAATGCTCATGCATTGTTTTGAGGATATTAGTATTCTTCTGAAAGTTTGTATCCATCTTTGTTGGCAGACTATTTTCAGCACTGAGATCACTTCCAAATAGCTGTACAACATTCAATGCAACCAGGCTAGAGAAAAATGAATGTGATTATCTGCTGAGTATACACGTAAGAACAGTAAGTGGTTTAGAGATAGGTATTTATGAGACAGATCCAGTTTGCTGCTCAAAATTATAACATTTTGGCAAAATATGGAGAGATGTGCCAGAAAGGCTGGCAGCAATACTGTACTGTTGGGCAATTTTATAATTTGCCTTGCCCCTTCACCTTCCCCATCCTCAAAACATGCTTGCCTTGACTGAATAACCTCTAATCTGCATTTATATTCTTGTATCTTTATCTATTATGCATTACATGCACATGAAGCCAAGTCTCTGATCATACAGAGATGCTATTTAGAGTACACAAAACTTCCCTGGAGTGTTTCCATTTAAAGAAAGAAGCAGATTATCCTAAGTCTCATGCAATGGTAAAAATACAAAAGGCTCAGCTATTTCCACTGCAGAGGATCAATGTCATTCATGTGTCCTTATTTTAATATATTCGAGTATAGCAGCAGTCCTCCACAAAGAACTGGGAACAGGTTTCCAAGAACATCAGGTAGGAAACAGCTTTTGTTCTCTCTCCTGCTGTTGTTCAATTTATACAGCAAAGAACTTCAGACCAACATTTACAATAGCCTGTTATTCAACTCACCTGCAGTACTACAATTAGTGACTTCAGAGAGTTACATGCTGCCTTTCATTTTCAGCATGCTTGGTCTGTACCGAGGGACAAAAAAGGGCAATGTAATCAAGCAATACAGTAAAAATTGTACAGGCCAAAACAAAGGGGAGAAACATAACTAAAGGAATAAAAGTAAAAAACCTTTTTTTCATGTAAACTCATGCTGTTTACCAATTTTCCTTAGAAAAGAACAGCAAATCGTAACAAAATACAGGTAACAGAGTCATGCCAAAGCACTTGTGACTGGGTTTTGGCAAGGGCAGCAGAAGGGAAGTGTGTTTGTGGGAGAGTTTCGAATGCTGCTGAGTCCTATCCTTTGACAATTAATGCTGGGTCATTTGTGAGAATGCACTTGCATGTTGGGTTCTCCCTGTGGACCAGATGGGAATCACTCCAAGGGGAGTTTGTTCCAGTAAGAACAACACTTAAACCAAGTACCTCTTGTACACAGCCAGCTGGAAGCCCAGCTCTTGAGACTGCAGAGTTGAAATTCATTCCTCTGGGATTCCACTAAGTATCGCTGCAGTGACACTAAAGATATTTCTTATTAAAAAAAAAAAGTTAACTGGTTTGCCTTAATATCCTTAAAAGATATACCACATTAGTTTTCTCTTTTGCATTTTCGTGGGGGCTTGTTTTCTTTTCTTCAAGGAGGTTACATCCAGTTGGACACAACATGTGACAGTGATCCACTCCTATCACTGATTCATAAGATGATGTGTAAATAAGCATTCTCTATTGATCTCTCTTGGCCAGTCTCTTACCAAAAGACCTTACCAGACATGCCTCATTCAAGTACAGATATTACAGCAAGCTTGATAATCCACTGGCAGGGATAAAGTCTCTGCCTCACAACTTTCAAGTGCGTGACCATCTTTCCTAGTCATTCCACTGGAGGCCAAAGGCTGAGGACCCCACACTAGGACTGTGCAAACAGCACAAAGTTGGCCCAGTACAAATTTGCAGATAGGATGAACTAAAGTAAACAATACACTGAACTGTCTTCTGACCCATCTAGTTGATTCCTTCCCAGTTAAAGCAAAGCACTTAGGTCCACATAAAGAGTCAGGAGAACTGAAGTGTTCAGCTAAAGGTCCTTTATGAAAGAGCAAATGGTTTGTGCCTTTTCTCAACACAGACAAAGGGAGAGAGCAATTAGAAGCCTTTTTTCTCCCAGTGCTGTTGAAAAGTCTTGGGCTTTACTGAGCTTGGGTATAAGCAAGGAAGAGGAGAGATGCCTGTGAAAGGCAGTTATTCACTTCTGCTGCACCACCAGCCTTGTCCAAACAAGGTGCAAGTCCCCTAACTCAGGAGAGTACGTTTTGTCATCCCAGCTTGTGCAGACAGTGCAGCCATAACAACTGGTCTCTGTATGTACATGTGCCAAGGGATGGGGCTAAGTATGTTCTTACATAGAGACAAACGGGAAAGAAGAAAAAACGTTGAGAGGTTATGGGGCAGCACGGAGTGCTGTACTCACATATGCTGTGATTGGCCATCAGCAACACAGACAATTAGATTTGTTGTAATGGGAAGTGACACTGGCTCCTCGTGCTTTGCAAATAAAAAGGCTTGTGACTCTTCAGCATGCTGGCCAGGGTTCACCTTCTGCAAGGAGATAGGGAGTTTCCATGACTACTTCTTTCCCTTAAGGCCCAAAATTTAATTGATGCTTAACTTCTTGCTGCCAGGTACTCCTTACAATATCATCCACATCAAAGTCCACTTGCCTTTGCTTATCTCCCAGTCACCCTACTTTCCATCAGGAGGAGATGACACCTTAGGACACCCACAAAGGCTGCACTCCTGGGGTATGCTGGAAAGACAGTCTCTGTTGCTCACTCGTATCATGGCTTCTCCATGGCCTGGAAGGAAAGGCAGGGCAGGATGCCCTGACCTATGAAGAGTATCCCCTCTATGGGGTCCTTGTCTGCCTCTGTCACTGAAGTGACAGAGAAGGAGATCTGGATCTTGGATCCTCATCCCTGAGTGCAGAGTCACAGGTGATGAGCAGCTTGCTGTTTGCAACCCTGCTGCAGGAAACACTGAAGTGCCTTCTGGGATGGCCTAGCAGGTCAGATTCTGTCTCTTTCTTTAAAGTACACAGCTTTTGATATTTTTAGAAGTTTAAACTAGCACCATACAGCATCTGGCACGAACCCAGCCTCTTCTAGTTCTGCTGATATCTGCTCATATTTCTACTAGGAGATTCCTCCAGTAGTAGAGCCACAAAGCAGGACACAGTCATCACAAATACATGAAGACCTTTGTCCCCACTAAGCCCTGGCTGCGTTTCTCTGTGCTGATAACTTGCACATTAAGAATGTGTGTCTAGAGCATCACCTTGGTGGTGTGGCTTGGAGATGTGTGGCCTGATAAGATACTCCTGGAGGCATTTTTTAATGGCTGTGATGTGGAGGGTGTGCTGGTAAAACAGCACCAGAAAACTCTGCTTTGGAAAGGTTCCATTCCATCTCCAGAGACTACCTAGGCTACCATAGGCACCTGTAAGAAGAGGTGGCCAAAATGAGAGACCACAAATAACCCCACAGTCTCTGTGGTAAAGACCATGTGGCAGGACAGTTTATCATAAAACTTCTAAACCATTTCTCCATTTTCTTCTCTCCATTTTCCTTCATTCTCCCTCTTGTCACACCCCTGTGAAATGGAGGGTTTCCCAACATTTCAGACATAGAAGTCACAAAAGATTACTCATGAATTGTATGATTTCCCTTAATCCCTGGAAACTATGTTATAGTTAGAGAATCCTGACATTTGAACTTCAGATTTTGTACCTTAAACACATTAAAAAAAAACACATTAGAGACGTAATTCTCTGCTGCACAACTGTACAAGAGAGGGCTAACATGTAACTGGTCTAGGATAATCAGTGTGAAGTGGTGAAAAAGGAAACACCTGGTACCTAATGAGATGCTACAAGCTTGCATTTGCAATGAAAGTACACAGATTGAAGAGGAAAATGGACTCATGCAGCCTGAAGCCAGGAAAATCCAGCGAGCAATGGATTGATCTTTAGGCCTTCAGCATCAATAGGACTATTCATGCACTTAAATGTTATATGTGTATTTTAGCACCTGGCTGAATTAAAGCCTCAGATAGCAAATCAGGAGATGGCTGCTGGTTTCAGCCTGCAGAAAAGCCAACCCTTTTTGAGAACTGCACTGATTACCCTAGTTTATAATCTCCTTAATATCAAAAGTTCCACAAAGATACATTTTGTTCCCTAGAGCTCCTCAGAAATCAGCTAAACATATGGACTGCTTGCTTACACCTACTACAGAAGGCTGAGTATTGAGGATTTATATATTTTAGTCTATGTGGTGTAAATATGTATAAATTTATATTGTGTTAATTTATGGCATACACTACAGAAGGTTTTGCGTGAGCTACATTGCATTCCTTCCCACGTTTCTGCTGAAATATTCATCTTCGGGTCTTTTTCTCCATGTTTTCCTTAGTCTCGCCACAGATGTTTGGGCAGCTTGCGTTAGAAGGGAGTGTGCCTTAGAAGTACATTTAGGAATTTAGGTGATGAGAATACCAAACTCAACTGTGTGGCTACAGCCTGAGAGCATTACCAGGCTTGGAGAACACTCACCGGTGTCTCAGACCTGCCTTCTGAATCCCAGGCAAGCATGGCAGCAGAGGTTGGGAATTAGCAGCCCCAGGAGAGACCCCCAGCGCACAGAGAACTCGTGTCTCCGGGACTGACAAACAAGTGCCTGACAAACATTGAGTTCACACACAAAACAGGGATAACATAAAGCTGCCGTGCCAAAAGCAGGCCCGATTCGCGCGAGAACAGGCACCTGTGTACCAACAGACTGCGCTCAGCATCAGCACCAGCAGTGCCTCCCATCTGCCTGCACGCAACTCTCCAGAATGAAAATGCATTAATGTGTCCCAATCACTTTGAAATTGATAGGACTCCTGCTGTTGAATCAACAAGAGCAAGGTCAAGCCATTGGGCCAAAACACAGCCCTTATCTCCCCCTGAGCTCTTATCACAATTCTATCAACACAGTCTTTGTGTACAAGGACTGGCAGTAACCCAGGAGTCACACTGCCAAACTGTGGCTGCACTAAGAGCCTGCTGCCTGCCCTAATGTCCAGCAAGAGATATGAAGACATACAGAAACCTTAATTAAAGCATGACCCAATCAACTTGGGGTCCAATACACTGTTTAATTGCTTAACATTCCAGTTGTGCATCAACACGTTGCACTTCACTGACTTACTGGAATATGAAAATGCACAACTACATAAATAGTACCAGAGGGAGTTACCTGAATAAATAAATCATATCCAGATAAATAAATCTTTCAGCTCTCACAGAGTCCCAAATGCAACACTTAGCACTAACTGAGAAGAATGAGTAAGAGGATGCGTCTACAAATATTTTCTCAGACACAGCTGTGAACTACTTTACATTTTTGACCCTTTCTCCCATTCATTGTCCAAAAGCATTTCTGTGTTTATGGCAACATACTACAAGATCTGGGTTCAAAGTCCAGTGATGCTTCAGATTCTCTAGCTAATTCTGGGAAAGTCACTTTCTCCTTTGAGGCCCTCTGGGAAGGACACAGTTACAGGCACTTTTTCTCCAGTCCTCTTTGCTTTTCTCGTCTGTCTAGGATCAGGGACAGGTTTTAAAAGGTATTCTGATTGCTAAAGCTGCAACCAGTGCTCTTGCAAATCCCATCAGTCACTTCATTTTGCCCTTCAGAACAACAGCAAATATCTCCTACGCCAGGTGCCTGCGGATCCTCACCAGATCTGGCCCTGTGCTCTGGGATGGTGACTGCCCAGAGCGTCTATGTGACCCAATACAGGGGTGCTGGGATTTCACAGGGCAATATTAGAAAAACAAAACATACAGTGGTACAGACACCCATTTCAGTAGCATTTAAATTAGTTTTTCTGGATAGCTTTTCCATAACTACTACTACAGCTACACCACACAATAGCAGATGCATCAAAAATGCTGAAAATGCATTTTTGCACAGAGAGGGGGAATAATCCTAATTTAGCAGGCAAAATTCACAGTAATTCAATGAGGGTGCAGATTACATTACCTTGCTATGTTGCTGTACGAAGGTCTAAATAGACCATACATTTTGCTGGTTTTATTTTATAAACAGGCCAACTAAAATCTCACACGTAAAATAATCCACAACCAAAACTACAACTTTAAAAGTACTGCCACTCTTATACCTCGCCCTTGTTTGCCCAACTCTTTCCCAACCTATTGCCCTGGCCCTTCTTGTCTCTCCTGCTGAAAGGATCCCGCAGTGGAGTCTCAAGTTGCTCAATCCAGGGAAAAGTCACCAGGGCTGAGCATGGAAATGAGTGCCCCCTGGTCCCCCACTTGCTGCTGTCTAACTGACCCTACCCCTCTCCAACAGCAAATAGCTGCACAGCACTGGGAAGATGTTGTCTGGCCTTCTTTTCCTTGAGCAACAGAGCCACATTCTTAGCTAGGGTCCTGGAGCAGTCCTTGAGGGTGAAATAAACCATAATACAGTTTGGAGTTCTCATGTGGCTGATTTTCTGATTCTCCTACTTTCCTCCCCCTTTCTTCCTTCTCCTAGGATTTAAATAATGACTGAAAGACTGAAAACAACAGAAGTTAGTAATCATTCTATCATGCCTTAGAAACAACAGAACACACTCAATGAGTGTTGACGGTTTGAATACTTCAGTAGGCTGAAATATATTCAGAGAGCATTTCAGTGACTTCAGGAAAATGGGAAATATTGTTAAAAAAAAAAAGCCCAAAACAATAAAATTCCAAAAAGCAAAATCTGATCTTGGATAATTAACAGCAGAAACAGGGCTAAATTGAAATAAATTATTCAGTGCAAGTACTTCAGACAGCTCTTACGAATAACACATGGATCCATGGCACTCTTTAGGGGACTTTGTGCCTATAAACTAATTAATAGATCTGACTTCTCCATATGTAGTTTTTCCATCTGTAACAGATAAAGTATGGATAGGTTTCTTCATGTAACAGGAAAAATTAAAACTAAAGTTATTTTTGTAAGTTGTAGAATATTCTCTAACTTATTCAGAACGCGAATGTGTGAAATACCATGACAGAATGGAAATTGATTTTGTAAAATGTGAGAGTGAACGACCGCACTCTGAAATGTGTGGTGCCAAGTCAGAGTCGGGGCGCTCGGCTTCCTTCCCCTCCAACCACCGCCCAGCGATGTCGCAACCCCAACGGCACGGCACGGCTGGGGGCAGCTCCTCACCCCTCCCTGCCACGGCCAGCCAGCAACATGGGGATGTCAGAAGCATTGTCATTCTGAAGCTGAAGGGCTCAGAGGTTTTGCCACCCCGAGAAATGATACAGCAAGGCTTTGCAAGCTTTTGGGCCCTTCGGTTTGATCAACATGGGAGCTTCCAGTCAGCCCCTGGGACAGCTACCATGCTGCACGTGTAGGAAAACGCTCTACAGGCTCCCAGGGCAAGCAGAGCTGCATGCATGAGCTTGTCCAGCCTTTGCAACTGGTTACAAACCTGTCTGCAGCGATTCCGTCCAGCCCAGGATGTAAACCCTGCTACAACTCAGGTGAGAAATAGCTCACTCCTGTTTTTAGAGAGACCTCGCATTTCACAAGGATTAGCCTTGACACCTGGCTTTCTGAGGTAGCTCCCACAGTTTTAGCCAAGCTAATATACCTCTGTTAGAGTCACCCATATACATTAACCAAATCCCACGTGTGAGGGCCTACAGTTTCTCCCCTGCTTTCCTCTCCCTGATTACAGAACTGGTCAATGCTCTGACCACACACATTAGCATACTTATTTATTTGTAAAGGTTACTTGACAGAATGTATTAACAGAAAGTGACACAGTCCTACATTTCAATGATCCAAAAGCAAGAACTGTCATACAGCCAAGTCACCATCAACACTCATGAAGCCCTCAAACCTATTCAGAGGCTCAGAAACACATGGGCAGCTTTTTACCTGTCATCTCTTCTCCCAACATGCTTCATGACTCCCATCAACAAGTTGTCCAACAGCAGTGCCATGCCCAGTCACTATCTGTGCCTCTTATCCCACCTCCATCTCCAGCCCACACCTCATCACACAGCCCAAACATCTTGCCACCTTCACTGGAAACTCTCTTATCCAGCCTGATGCCCAGCAACGTTCCTGCCCTAGTCTCTAAACAATATCTGCTTGAGTGTGTTGACATCAGATCTCATTATTGACTTCAAGGAGAACATCAAGAAGAGTTTCCTTCATCTTCTGTTGATTAATACAGACAACAAGTCCTGACACCTACCTTTAATTAGCATGAATAATGGCAAACTTTGGGAGACAACTTGGAGTTTCATCCAATCTGAAGTCAGGCCTAAACCCAAACTAAATACTCCTCAACATTTTTGGAGGCTGTACTCTGATGCGGGGGTTTGGTTTCACTTCCCCTGTAAACTGATTCTGCACGCTAGAGTGCTAAGATATGTTTTTCTTCTTATTCTAGCAATTTTTCTCTCAGATTTCACTCCTTACAGAGCACTCTCTGCAGAATTGCCTTGTTGTCATATTTGGGCCAGTCAGAAATACAAAAAACCCCAGCCATATGCATCTAAATTATTCTTTTGTTTGTGTTAGGGTCTGGCTATGGTTTGTTGGTTAGGTTTTTGGGGTTTTTTTGAAAACCTACACATCTTTTTAACATAGCTGGGATTCATCTGTTCCTGCCCTCTCTCTGTAGTTACGTGTGCATCTTCCTTTTGTCATTCCCAACACACTTTTCACTTCAGTAAGCTAAGAAAAGAGTCCTATATTCAAGAGATCCAAATCTGTGCTAGAAAAAGACTATGAGAACATTTCAAAAGGAAAAGCAGACACGATAGCAAAAGAGCCTATTGCCCTCTACCATCAGTCCCCAACCATCTGACAGGATGCTACATATGCAGAACTGACATGGTCTTGCACACTGGCTGTATATCAAAAGAATAAATTTGTTTGGCAATTAATAAATCTTCCCATCGTTTCATCTACCCTTCTGCTTAAGAAACAGAAGTTCCCTTGCCGTCTCTCCAACCTGCATTTAGTGAACTAGTTAAAGCACAAAATACAAGACTGAACAGAGCTGGTGGTGTGACTGCTCCTCCAGGTGCCAGCGCTCCCGTGGCTGAGCTGAGGGCAAGCAGAGCCAAGCAGCAGCCCCGTTTTGTCTGCAGTCATCCTGTGCAGGCTGCTCCTGCCACAGAGTCACCGTGCATCAAGGCAAGTGCTGCTCAACAGAACAGGCAGCACCATGGGGACAGCTCGTCTCCACTTACAGCTGTGCAGTGAATAAGCACCTGCTTTGATACTGCATACTTTGTTGTTTGTAAACGTGGAGTCAGCTGGAATGCACACGAACACAGCCCAGAGCCTGTTTCCAGCCTCAGCCTCTACTCACTGGCCACACTAGGGACAAAAAAAGAAAAAGGGGGGGGGGGAAAACCCAAACCCTGCTCTCTCTGGGAACTGAGCTCATTTCCTATATATAGTAGTTTCACGGAGGTGAATCTCACACTAACCTGGTTGGCTGACACAAATTGTACAGGGAACAACAGGAGGCTTGTCAGCACAGCTCCAGCATACAAATGAATGCAACAAATGGGTAGCAACAAACTCACCTAAAGATAAAATTATGATCTTCAGTCATTGAGAAAGATGATAACTTAACCACAGGATGTATCGCAATTAGCTTCCTCAGCAGCCTACAGAAGCAATATATACAAATTACAAGACAATCTTCCGCAATTTGAAACCATTTACGATCTTTGGCATCATATACTTGGATCAATTTAAATCTTAAAGTTGCCATCATCTTTCCTTCTTACTCAGAGATAAATATCTCCTCATTTTCTAGTGAAACACAGTAGATGTTGTTTTTATCTGGCCTTACTGGATTCATTTCTTTCTTTCAGCGTAGCTGGTTAACTGTCAGAGCTCCCCAGGACTGTGGTTGCAAAGCACAAGCAGCGCTGGCCACCACAATACCTGTGTTGGATTGCCCCCAGTGGCAAGGAACTGCAAAAGGCTTTGGCAAAGAGAGAAATTAAAATTTTTAGATTGAGAACAAGGTCTGCTGCGGTAGGGGGATGTGTGTGTGTGTGTAAATAAATAAATAAGCATCTGCATGTAGAAATCTTCCAGCTTTCATCCATTTCTAGGAAACTGGAATGGGAGGAGCATGCCTCCTACTCCTAAAGACATCTGCACTGTGGGGAAACAGGGGAACTACTGCAGCACAAGCAAGGTTTTGGCAAATTAAAGTTTGTCAGAATCTCAGTGAGCTTCCCGTTGGTCTGGGTCTACTTATACTTTCATTACAATTCTGTGCTTTTTTCCGCTATTCCCCTCTGGACATATAATACTTAAAAACTAGCACAAGAACTTGATTCTCTGCAGAGTCTAGAAGTAGCCAAAATATTTCTTTCTATGGCCTTCTCCTTCCTCCTCCTGCCTTGTTTTTGACTTAGCATCTGGCAAAAATGGAAAAACCCTGGGACATAAAAATTCCCTTAACTGTGAGTAAGCCCTCATTATTATGTCTTTCTTTATAAAATGGCCTGTTTGATTAATGCCTGTTTGCATGGAAAATTCTCTCCTCTCCTTTGCTCTCTCCTGCAACTGCTTTGCGTTTTAGTGTCTGCTTTGGCAAGAGGAAAAAGCTAGATGCTGGGTTAAATCATGGCCCCTTTCTGAGATCTGTGGGACTTTTGTTGTTCATTTCCATGGCACCGGGATTTCACCCTTATTCTTAACAACTCCAGCCTCCAACAGTGGCCTACCGCACCACTTTAAGTCTCTGGAGCAAATGACCTAGTCCCAAGTTGCTATTTAAAATACCAGTGATTTTTCAAAAGCCTGTTTAGTTCATTAGGCTTTATCCAGTCCACTCAGCCTTGTTCAGATGGATCCAGTAAGCTGTGTTCCCTCATGCTCTCTCGCCTCTTAAGTGGCAGCACTTTTAACTTTGCACAGAGTAAGAACTCACCCCAAACAAGTTTAAAAATTAAAAATCCTTCCCTATTGAAATCTGAGCCTGGTACTTATTTGTGTGATGATTTTAGATGGACTGAATTGTTGCCATAGAAAGATGTGTGTTTAAAATCTAACCAGGAGACTAACGCGTTCTTACAAATCAGTCTTACTTAAGTTTATGAAAACCAGTAACAGACCTGCAAACATTTATGTACTTGGCAATTATGGGCAGATGTCTGGACTCACAGCCAGCTGAATTAAACATTTGAGAGATTGTGATTCTATGATATAATCTGGTTATGAAGCTAATTACACCTCTTGTCATTGTTGACAATGTATGATTATAGAGAAAAAAATCTTGGTTCTGTTAGTCAAATGTGATGGAGGGGTATAGTCAGGGAGAAAGAAAGAAAACAAAAGAAATTAAAACAACTTTCTTCTCATTTAAGAAATGACTACCCGAGTCCCAAAAAAAGAAAAAAAATAATCACACCCAGCAAGAACACTGAAGTTCCCTTAAAGTGCTAAAGGAGATGATACATAGGTAAAAAGGCATACAAGGCTATTTTCAATTCATCTGTAGATAACCATGTAAAGGCAAAGTTGAAACTTCCAGAAAACTAGGATGGAAAAAAAATTATGAAATAAAATCTTGAACATAACATACAGTTCCAGCTTTGCAAGTAAGGCAATACATTCCAGCACATCATGCAGATGCCAAGGATTCTCTCAGACAAAAGCACATCTCTTCTGAGAATCAGAAATCCTCTTTAGAAGCAACAACTGGACTCGTTACCCCTTGTGATCTGCAGTCCCCTAGTTCCACATATGCAGCAGCTAACACAGAACTGAATTTAAAGCCTTCCATACTTTCTAGTGTTGCTTTGACTTTATGCTCATCCCTTAGTTCCTCATTTTAAACATAACTGGAATGAAAATTAAGTCAATTTCTCAAGTTATTACAACATAAAATCATGCATGACCAGAAAGCTATGGCATATTTTAATAATGAAATTTTAAAAACTCAATTAGTATCACACATATTTCCAACACACTAATTGAAGTTTAAGGAGCCTGTTTCTTGAAAAACTGAAATTCTAAACAAGTCTAAATTTTTTCAAGATTATAAGTTTCAGTGACCGTAATGAAAAGGAAATTTTGATTATTTCTGTTTGCAGAGAAAATTGAGAGCCAGAAGTAATGAGCAACAAGACACGTCACTTTATAACGTACAAATACACAAATAAAATCCTGGGAAATTTAGCAGACCAAGGAAAAGCTTGCGATTTTTGAGCTTTTCTTTTTGGCAAACTGCTGCAAAGTGAAGAACCGGGAAGTGTGTGCAGAGGGATTCTTTCATGGCTTTAGAATTAACATTCTATGCTGGCCCCAAAGACCCTGCAGGTCATGCTACAACATTTACCTAGTTGCCCTGACTCATACATATTTATGGTCTCTGGCAGGAAGTAAGGATAGTGACACGGCTTGTTTCTATCCTTGGTTAAGTGCTGCACGTTTTTTACATTCTTTATTTATCTCAAAGAGACCCGGACCCTCAGCATCACTCCTATATGCCCCATAAATGAAACTTCAGTTTCTCCTGGTATAGTTTTCCTTATCACGAATATTTTCTTCTAGCCCACTGCAGATGGACAGCAGAGGTGGGAAGAAGGAAGGAGACTAGATTACTCTGTTCCAAATAAAGGTATTTCCTTATTTTTTTATACTGATACTGCTGCTAACATTTTTTTTCCAAAGCCACAGGTAGTTTTGGAAGCAATACAGGTAGACTGAACTTGAACTAAATTGTGTATGATTCATATTCTGCTGAGAAATTCAAAGTAAATGTTAGAAACTTCAGGAGAAAGAGCAGAGATGTGCTGAGGGATGCTTATGATGATAAGGTTTTGGAAAAGAGAAGTTTATTGCATGCAAACATAAGCCACTTATTTTCATATCCACAAGACAACAAAGCCTGACTGGTTAGTACTGGGAGCAAACTTTTGATGAGCATTTAAAGTGTGATAGGAGATAATATTTTTTTTCTATAAATAATCATACTCTCTAACCATAGAAATGTGAGCTGCCAACAGCCAGGCACACATATAGCCCAGAAAATGCCATTCTCTTTAATGGTTGTAAACCAAAACAATAAATCACTTCAGTAAGATCATTTTCTGTCTTCTGCTTGTTCCTACAAATAAACTCTAACATGGGCCTATCCCATTTTCAAACAACAACAAAAAATCATTTGGGAATTTAACAATAACTTAACGCCTATTAACCATGGCACAACATAAACATTTTCCTCAAAGCTGAAGCACAAACAGCTTACGCACATTTTCCATGTGTGGTGTTTTTTTTGTGTCTGTGAGCTGCTGAGACTGCTTTCATTAAAACAAAGAAAAAAACCCACTTCCCATATGAATCAGAGTTTCATATTTAAGCTGCAAGATTCCTCATTTAATGGTTTACTTGTTGATTGAATTAATATGGAAGTTTAGCAAAGCTAGACCAACCAGGAAGATTGAGTAAGAGGACAGGGAATACCATTCTATAACAGGAACAGGGAAAAGTGAGGTTAAATTAGCATAGTGCCAGAGTGAAGAGATACAACATGAGAACTTACACTCTTTTGTCCCCTTGTTTCCATCAAAATGAATTTATGACATGCTTCTATGCCCAGTGAAGCAAACACAAGCTTTGAGTCAGGACAACAACCTCACTTAGAGCCAATATCAGAAAGTGATAAAAGACAAAGTGCACGAGTTTCAGCTGTCGTGGTTGACCTTGGCCCTGTCAGCACACCTGGTTCCAAAATCGGTGTTAATGAAGCCAGGTGTTTATTTTAAATGTTGATACTGCAGCTTTTTTGTCTGTGAGCTACTCGGTGGGCACCTCTTGGAAAGATGAAAGGATGGGTGGGAAGCAGGATGCTGCAAAACAAGCCACTTGCTGTGTCTGGGTCACCAGGACCAGGAGAGCTCCTCATCAGGTGACACTGGCAAACCTGTGGGACTCTCAAAAAACACTGCAGCAGGGCACAGACAACAGATCTGCCACTCAGACCAAGAATGTAGCATCCCAACATAGAGAGCTGAAGGGCTGAATGGCAGCTCTACACTCCATCCCATCCCAAAGCTATAATGAGCTCCACATATCAGGACCTCACTTGTAGGTGTCCAAGGTTTGCTGGACACCCAGGAGGTCAAGGCACTGCTGAAAATGAGGTAAGGGTCTCTCAGTCAGGATCTTTTAGCAGACAATCTTTGCCTTAGGTGTGAGCTTGGTACCACTGTTTCCTCTGAATGCTTCTCTCATTGCATTAGAAATCACCCTACTGACTCAAGTTAATAGGATTTGAACTCACTGCTGTTTTCTGCCAAGAAAGCAGAATCTTTTCGCTTTCTGTGCACAGGAACAGAGATGTTAAAATTAGCCACAAGCATTATAGTGCTCCCTGAATACAAGAGAAAGGTACTGCAATTTGCTGCACAAAGGAAATTAGTTAAAAAATGAAACCAAAAGTAGCAGAACTAAACAAAATGTTCAGTGGTTTGCCAAGACAACCACCGTGCACAAAAACATCACACAAACAGCAAAATGTGTACATTTGGGTTTTGTTTGATCAAATGAGAACTGCTGTGAGGTCACTGCAGATAGTGCTATTACTTATTACAGCATCTTACAAGCAGTGCTGTGAGGCTTTTGAAGCCTCGAGGCACAGAGCACAAGGAAACCCCAGTCACTTTCTGTGTCTCTCATTGCTGCCACTGGTAGAGCAGCCATTTCTGCAGTTAGTACTTCAGAAATTCTATAACATTTCTGAGGCCAGTGGAGGAGCTAAGGAATTCCCACCACCTCAGATTTTACCCTGTTCCCCAGCACAGCAGGCTCTAGCCATCGTAAAAGGATGAGCAGGGAGAGAAGAAAACGCCCTCAGAAGGACCTGAGCTAGCATCCAGGTGTCTTACCATGCTAAGCACTGGAGACAGACTGCAGGAAACTGAAAGTGTGCAGTGGCCACACTGACTCCTACATCTGTATGCTGGTTCAACTCCCTAACCTACAGAAAAACGAGCCCAGCTAAAAAAAAGAGGTTGGAAAGATGTTGAGGGCTAGAACTCACAGGGAAAACAGCCAGGATAGGGGTGGTGGAAAGTAGCAGAGGGAAGGCTGGGAGTGGGGATGTCCCATTGTGGATAGCACACTGTTAAGGTCAGCTCTGACATTTACAAAACTACAGCACTGGTGTGTGCAAAGTCCTAGGTGTTCCCTCTCTCTCACACACACACACAGAGAAAGCAGTAGATATTTTTAAAATGTAGAAGCATTTAGAACTACGAGCAGAAGCAGAATTTATCTGAACTGGTATGCACTTTTTGTCTCCTTACAGACAAACAGCTCTGTGAGCAGCAGCAGCAGCAGGCCCCATGAGCACCTGCATCTCAGGGCTTCCTTCCACCACAGGCACTCTGATATCTCATAGGCCTGGAAGCCTTCTTGCTGTCTTCTCACTTCTACCAGACCACCTGCTTTCAAGAACTTCAGACACTTAATATACCTTAGGCTGCTGTCAAATTTGGTTGAAACAGACCGTGAGTTCATAAAGGATTGGTTTCATCATGTGGAAGGGAGATTAATAATTAATACAGTCTGTCCTAGTGCATAATGACTTTTTTCATTAGGAAGCATGTCTAACAAAAAGATATAAACATGTTCCTGCTCTGTTAGGAACCATTTACAGGACAACTTTGACCTCTGGTTATACAGGTAGAAGCCACGAATCACTCTGATTCACCAGCTAACTTCAGTGACAGTGAGGACTCACCCAAAGCGCCTCGCCAGACTGACACACACACCCCCCACCTAATTACTGCAGTTCTCTATCAGGTAACAGTGCATATTTACCAGAAACAATGGGGGCAGCACGTATTAGATCTTTGAACAACTCCTCACTTGTGTTTGGCAACATATGAAATAGCAGGTTAGAATTAGGAGTACTGTACAGCATGTTTTAATTTTCCCTTTTTTAGTAGCACACAAGCAATAAGAATATTTAAACACATCTTGGGAAAAGCTGTACTGTGCTGTCTGAGGTACAGTATTTTCACAGGATATTGCTAATCCAGCAAACATCACAAAGTAAACAAAGCAAAATTAATTTCCTTTGTTACTGACTACTGCTACATTATAAAAGAATTATAAATCTGAGGTCATTTTGTTCTGCCATTGTTTTATGCCTACTTTTGCATTCTATTGGATTAGAACAGATTAATGTGTTTGAGTTTTCTTTCTAAACACTTTTCATGTCCTGGCTCAGTAACAAGGCTCCATTTTTAAAAAAGAACAAAGTCTCAACATCTTCTATAATTTTTTTCCTTCATACTACAGTTGCTTTTAAAAAAAAAGTCTTAACAATTTTAATATTTGGACTTAGACTAGCTAGCAAAGTAAATTTCTCAGTAAGTGACAACACTTCTTCAGACAGTTGTCTTCAGCCCATTTTTTAACACTTTATAGCAATACATTGCTTCAGGCCCCAGATCACTTATTCTAGCTACTCAGCTGAGTTCTTGCTTTTACCCCAGCATTGACTCCCTTGGCAGGAAAACCTCTGTTATTGCCAATGGAAAAACAGGATGTGGCTTAATATTTTTTTAAAAAAAGCCTTATGGGCCCTCCCCTCACAGAGCAGACCACACCTCCACTCGCCCTGAAAGCCACCACTGGCACAATGGGGCCATGCTATTGTTTGGAGTCTCCCTGTCCTGCCCTGATACAGACAGCAGTAACAACACCTGGCAACAAAGGCCACTTTAAAACCTGTGCATGGAACCTAAGTGCTCTCCAGCAGACGCAGTGGGCTTCGCCGCAGCACACACAGCAGTGAGCTTCTGCCCATGGTAACTGGCACTTGCACTAGCCAGGTTTCCATGAAGATCAATCTCATTCCGTCCTAATAACAACACAGAGACATCTTGGATGACAGATATTAGCCGATACCTTAATTGGTCATACTGATAGAGATTTTGGGAAGCACTATGCTAGGATAGCAATACAAATCAAACTGGACAAGCAGACCCAGAGAAAAGCGAGTAACTTTCCCAGAAATGTGTTTTTACAATATGTAAGCGTAGTGAATGTTGTTTTGATACAGAGCAAAGAAAGGAAATTGTAAGAATTATACACTAAGTTTAGAAAACACAACCACCATGTCCTGTTACCATTTCTTAAACTCATTAGCTCCTTTCCCTGTAAAAAGGAACACTGAAAACTCTTCATGCTCTAGGGCAGCAATTCCTTGGCATCTTGTTCATGGATCACTGTCAACTTTCTGAATGCACTCTGGGCTACCCACACTGCCTTGTAACACCAACCTTTTAAGGCAGCCTGGCTTTGCAGGCCGCTAGCCATCTGTGAAGCGTAACTGGGAGTCACTGTTCATGATAATGTGACCTCAACAAATCCCAAGTGGACTAATCACAGAGCTGCCTACATCCAAGGTCGAGTCGTTCTGCTGGCAACGATTTTGGTATTTGATTTCTAAAGCTGAGGCAAGTGGAATGGTGACGAATCCAGTACCTCTTCACTTACAGGTCATTCACTTAAACATTAAGCCACTGATTTCTGCTGTAACTCTTGGGATTTGATTTGGTAGTTCAATCTGGAGTGCCCTGCTGTAGCAGTGGCAACCTCAAGGAAAGTGACTAGCCTCCTCCTGGAATCCGACTGCACAGTAACAAGGAATCCCTGGCACTGTGGTTCAGTAAACAGTTCTCCCATGTCCAGGATATAACACCAGAACAGATGATAATAAATAAGCCACTTCAACAGGGCTATGAAAAATGATCCGTGGCATGTCTGCAGCGTAGCAAATGTCATCTGGGAATGGGCTTGTCTGGATGCCTAGAGGAGAGCACCAACCGTCTGGCTCCGGCTCGCAGCCCACCACCGGTAAGGCGCTGTGAGCAGATTGGTGCCTGACTAATTCTGCACAGCGGTTCCCTGCCCGCCAGCGCTCTGCCCAGCTATTAGTGTCACAGCATATCCAACGGGCTGTCACAAACCTGTTTATCACCCCCTCCCAAACTCAGGCAGGTATCCAGCAGCAGCCATTCGGTATGGATATATGCACACGCTAAGTGTTAGGCTCTGGCAGGCTGGACCGGTGCATCTAATTCAGGGCAGAATTACAGCCCTCGTGTATTCTGAGATCTCTTCAGACACGTGGGATTACAAGTGCAGCTCCTTACATTAAAAGCCTCTCTTCATGTTCACTTGAAGAGCTATTCATAAAGCTAACTTCAGCCTGGCAAGACCATGTTCCTTTCTACAGCCAGCGGAGAAGTGACCCAAGGGAGAACAAGGTCATCCAGAAAAGAACCCTCACCTAGCTGTTCCACTGACCTTCTTTCTATTCACTGCTGTCTAAGGAGCCCTTGCAAATACTCCCCCAGTTTATGCTGTCAACTCCTAAGACTTTGTTATGAATCTCATAGTATTTGATGTTACTCTTGAAGGCCTTTTTTCTGAAGTAATTTAGCTTTACAGTATCCTACCTTTTGCCAAATACATACATACATATATAATTACTATAAAATAGATATGCCTTGCTGTGGAGGAGAAAACTTGAACATGTGAAGCTCAGAGATTTAAAATAAAAAAAAAAAAGGTGGAGAAATCAAAGGGCAAAATTAAAATGAATCAGAAATTACCACATCTTTTTTAAAGTCAAAGATGTGACAGGTCATGGCCTTGACACTAGCAATACTCTCACTGCAATAGTCTAAGAAGTCATTTGAAATTTGCAAAAAGGAATACCTACATTTGCCTTCTGTCTTTTTACAAGTTTGTTTCTTTGGGGTTTTTTTGGGTTTTTTTGTTGGTTTTTTTCCTTAGTATGTGCAGTGTTTGGTTTTCTTAAATTCCCACATATATTAGAATTCCATTCTATTTGCCATCGTAAGACGGAATTAGCTTTTTACAGCAGATTAGGGAAAACTTTGCCTCTTTTTAATATCTGCACACATAAGAATTGCAATCAGATTTCCTAAAACATCATGAACATTGCTTATGACTGACAGTCACAGTTGCTTTAAGCAAAAGGGACTTTCAAAAGGTATAAAAAATACACTCATTTTCACCAAGCACCCCGTAAAATGACCGTTTCAGAAGCCATTTCGGTATCTTTAAGGTCATGTCTACAAGTCTGGATGCTGTTCAGACAAAGAAGCAGTCTTGAGTACATGCTGCCCTGATAGCTGATGATTTATCCAGCATTACGTAAATATTTTAGGTCAGTTCCTATCCTCCTTCACCTGGATAATATTCATGGAATTCCTCATGTTCTGGTTATGATCACTAGATGAGAATACGGGAGCTGCTCCAATGATTTAGAATAATTCACTTTTCCAAAGGAACTGATGATTCAATACCTTTAGTTTAACCTAAACCCACTAAATTTGAGGTGAAGACGACTTTATTTTATTTCAATGCTAGAGCTCTTTTAACTGCCTCAGGCTGGACTTTTAAAAGTTGAGGCCTATAACTCATTCATCCCCACGTTCTCTGATAAGAGTCAATTAATGGAGTTTATACTTCATGGAAGAAACTTCCCCAGGAGATCCCCCACACTACACACCGGCTTTCAGCCAGCAGCAGTGCCTTGCACAGCATGTGGACAGGTGTCCAGCTCATGATCTCCTGACACGGAATCAGCACGTCAGGGAATGCCATATCTTGCCCAGGCAGGCAAGCCCTAGACTCTCTCAGCTACAGTCTCCTCTTGCTTTGGTAGAGCTTCAGGTTACAACATCCAGAGTTTTCTAACTTTCTCTATCATCAGATGAGGGGAACAAAGGTATAATGACATGTTTTCATGACCTGTGTTCCTGATCCCATGTCTATGCATCTTAACTGCCTTACAGTAAAGGACCACAAGGGCATGGAGGAGAAGAGGATATGACACAAGCTCTCTCTTCTGCTCTGTATTCTTCACATATAACTTCCATAGTATTTTGAGAAATAAAAAGAAATATCCATTTTATTTAACATCCTCTGTGGACCACAGAAGTCTGTTCTGCATGGCAATGGATATTTCTATTAGGAAATTAATCAACATACATTTAGTGTGCATTTTCTTCCCTTGAGCTATTGATCTTTCTCTTAGTCCCAACCTCTGGTCCATACTAATCACAGCCTTATGGTTTTTGGCATTAAAATCTGAGGATGATTACCAGAGCATTGATGTAATCAACTTTCAGCTATTCAAAATGTACACAGGGACATTTTGTTTTCTGTTACTTTTTCTAGACTTATTGTTATGGTGAACAGCATTCTTTATTTACCCTTGAAGGGAGGATGAAGAGTCTCCCCAAGGGAAGAAAGAACTTCCTAATGCAAAAAAAAAAAGTACTAGAGAATACAGGCCTGGCTCACATGTGGACAGATAGACATGACATGTAAGAAACAATGGAACAATGCTTTTTACTTGTTAAATAAAAGTCACAAACCGTGGAGTCTACTACTCCATTTCTTCTCCATTTCCAAGGGGAAAACAGTGGAAGCTTATACCTCCAGTCAAGTCCCCAAACATATCCTTTGATCTTACTGTAGTACCTGAACCCTACTGCAATCTGCTTATGACATATAATTTCATGCATCTATACACACTCAGCAGCAAGAACGTCATGAGTGTCACATAATTAGTTTATCCATATTCCATAACCTAAATTGGCATTCTTCATACTACTGGCTAACACATAAACCTGACATACAAATACACAGAGAAAGCTCTGAAATAATGGGTAAGTACTCAGTCTACTTATCCACAGCGAGCTCTGGGCTGCCACAGCTGTGGGACTGCCTGCATCCAAGTTAAAGATGCCTGAAAGTTTAAAGTATGTATATACCACGTCAGACAGCCCCACTATGAAAGAAAACATGGTAGCTCCATGTGTGAGAACATGAGTTTCAAGACAAGGCTATAATTCCAGTGGACAGGTCCTCCAAACAGGCAGAGTCACTCAGGCAGTTGGATGCAAGGGTGGGATTTGGTTCAAGGCTAAGGCACTTAACATGCACTAAGTGTCTGAATTCCTATTACAGTCAAAGGAAACCTACTCAGTACAGTCAATAAAGCTTACAGAACCATTCTGCTGACAGCTGGGAGGTGTCTACTCCAAGGTAAACTAAATTACTTGGTTTCATAAACTGCATTCATTCAACTTCCATTGACTACAACTACAACTGAATGGGAACAGGACCTTGCTTCTATGAATTCACATCTAAGTATCTACAGCAACACTAGTTCTCTAAAAGCCTCATTTGGAGTTTTGATCTGGAGCCAAATTCTGCTCCAAATGGCATGGAAGATGACTTGCAGCACCAAAGGCTGTGTTTGGATTGTGAGACTTAACATTTGGATGGACACAGCAAACACAACGTCTGGGATCACTGGTGAACAACTCACTGCAGATGTTGGCTGCACCGCTCCAAGGGACACAGATGTTGGAAGCTGCTCGCTGTTGAATAGGACCTTCCAGAAGACTCCAGTGAAGAGGAGCTCACATGAGTGGCTTTATTTAAAGCACAGTTCTGCAACATTTCTGTATTTGCTGTGTTTGGCTGGCCATGCTGACTTTGACAGTCTGGTTAGAAAAAGGAGCAACAGTCACATGAATCCCTTTGGATGCACACAGCTGTTGGTCCTGACCAGAGGTTCCAGCTGGTGGATTCACAGTGCTACCCACAGCTGCAGTCCCACTGAAGCACCAGGACCAGTATCTAAACCATCGATTCTCAGGGCAATCCAGGGATAAGGAGACACAGAAACACAGAGAAGAGGATCAGAAGATGGATTTGAATTAACTGGTTCCTCCTATTCCTTTCCTTGCCAATCCCCTTCTCACAGGAGAACATGTCATCAGCCTGATAATTACAACACCCACATCCCTATTACCATAAGAAAAAAGCAAGGTAGATGCCCTTTATGTACCCTTCTGCACATCTCTTGCTGCTCCCCTAGACATAAGGGGCCAGAGTGAACCTGTTTTGTCACCTGATGACTCCGTGACAGCTCTCTGAAGACACTGTCTGCAAAAGCCTTTTCCCTGCAACACAGCAGAGCCAGCCTGCAACAGTTCTATTCATAGAGCAAGACAGAAAAACCTCCTCGGGATTGGAGGCTCCTAGGTGAGCAGCTACAGTAACTGATCCAAATGTTTCCCTTGTATTATATGATCAGGGAGAATGTGTGTTTTCATTTGCATTTCCACCCTTTGGTTTTCTGCATCTGGTAAATACTGGCAAAGTAAATGTTAAGATGTCAGCTCTCTCTCCTAGGAAGTGATTGACAGTCCCTGAGTGCTCTGGGCTTTTTATAACCAATGTGACTGACAGCTTTTAAGTGGAAGCAGTTCGTGCAAGTTTCAAATGTTAGTTGTCTGAACGAATAACGCAGAATATTGGCTTTTCTTGTATCTGTCTAATGGTATTTCCTCCTGCACCGGCAGCGCTCTAAATCCTCCGTTGTTAAAAGGGGAAAAAAAAGAGGGGGGGAGAGTCTGTGTTCTCTGCTCTGCACATTTCTAAAGCTCTCGGTCTAACAAAAGGCAGAATAAACCAATACCTATATTTCAAGTTCATGCATTTCAAGGCAGTGCAGCAAATAACTAATTTCATTTTGTATCAGACTTAGCTAAAAGATAATAGTGTCTTGTACAGCAGTACTTCTATTTAATTGTTTTCAGGCATTCTTCACCCAAAACACTTTCAAGAAATCCAGCAGTATTATTACCCCATCACTGCACCCAATCAAAGCATTAGCAACCATGCTGCTGAGTCCAGGATACCTCTTGTCCTCCCCTAATCATTAAGGCAAACAGATACACGAAATATTAGACATAAAAATGTAAATACCAGAAATGTACATGCTACTTCACAAATAAATATGACAAAGGTAGCCTCTTATACAGTTATTCATTTCAAGTCCAAGTAAAGGTGAAAGTCAAAATAGGGCATTTAGTGCACAATTGTTCATTTAAATGCACCTATTTCATTTTGCAAGCAGTTTAAGTGCTATTAGTAAACACATTTCACCCCTGAGATAGGAACTTCTAAAAATGTTGCTGGCTCTTCTACCCAGAAAAGAGACTGAGGGACCTAACAGTGTTCATTCCCTGAAAAAGTTTCACAGAATGGATTTGAAGTAGATGGAGTTGAAGGGCAACCTGCTTTTCAAAGTGGCAGAAATACCCAGCATTTCACACAGACTTTTACACTGAAGGACTTGAATTTTGTACTTCTTCCATGCTGTGTAATGCTGGAAATGTTTCCAATGTGAGCACTTCAGTGTGAATCAGTCAAAAAACATCTTGTGCTTTCTGAATAAAGCGAGCTGATAGAGGCTTTACATAAAGGTGGGCCACTCCAGGAAACAAAGCCCATTGCCACAGGAGAATCAAAGAGCGAGGTCCCTTTGCCCTGAGCCACTGTGACAAAGACCAGGTGAAGGGGCACTCCCTCGACTTCTCCCTTTTCCAACACTCACTTCTCAGCACCACTATCACCCACCCTCCAGGAGAAAGGTCCAGCAGGGAAGGCACAGGATGAGCCACCAGGCCACCAGCCAGCAAGACAGACTGGGACTTTGCATCAAACTGTGCCCTCTCCCCTGGGTGACACAGCCCTGCACCTCAGGTGGATATATATATATATATGGTAGAGACACTTGCTTTTCAGTTCCCTAACGATTTATCTTTGCTGAAATGCATGCCCACACAGAAATAACCCTGGGTGCTCAGGAAAGTGAAGGTGCGACTCAGCGAAAACAAGCGGCCGCTATTTAGATTTTGCCATGCCATCAACATAAAAGGATTACTGTCAGATGCGGAACAGACCTTCCCAAACCTGTAAATAACACAGTCCTCCTAGTGGAGAGCCTTTGGCTTCCTACAAAAGAGAAACCACTTGTATACTAAGTGATATTCACCTCACTTTGTTGGACACAGTGCAAGATTTTTATAGTTGACTACCTTGTTCAGCACCTTTTTTTTTTTTAAGGAATGTAAGTGACCCTCATTTATTAACTGTACAACATAATCTGCCTCAGAGAGTAATACAATTTCCTCTTCACCTTCTCATTTTTCTCAACTTTAATGCAGTTGTGTAAGATTTTCCCCTTTCCAGAGGGCAAGCAATAATCAGGTTAGGTTGATATCTTTATGACACTGACCTTAAAGTTCACTTAATTTTCTCTCCCATCCTCCTCCTCCCCAGCCTTTCTTAAGTCCTTTCCAATTCATTTTTTGAATATACCTAAAAAGAGACAATGGGCACGGATTAATAATTTTACCTCAAAATTGATCAGCGTGAAAAAGAAAAATTGCTGCCCAGCAAATGTAGACAGTTACCTTGATCTTTGGTATCAACTGTGTTCATTCACTGTCTCTTATAAAGAACAAATTTCATCTTGAGAAATATTAGAAAAGGGACAAATACTGGATTTGTTTCCTTTAATGAAAACAAGGGAACTCACTGAATCCTGCTAAGATAAAAACTCCTCCAAGCTTTGGAGAGCAGTGCTGTATTTATACTGTATTTATGTACTATAAACAGTTAAAAGATTTTTGTGTTTCCTCTGAGTAACTAATTTGAACACGTTCAGCAACATTGATTAATCTAAGCCACATCATTTCCTGCAAGTGTTTTCTTTATATCTATGTCTTTCAGCCTGCAAATTACAGCCCAAACAGAGCTAGTCAAAGTTCTACAGATCTACAAGTTACTTTCTCAAATTTCCAAAACCTCATGCTCCCCACAAACAAATGGTAGTAAAAGAGGAATAAACATGTCTGCATTTGAGTGGTTTAAAAAAGAAAGGAAAAAGGAAAATTTTCCCATGGATAGCAGCGTTTCAAGTATCTACATCAAGTAACCAAACCTAGGACTCTTAAGTTCCTTCCTCCTCCAACTGTTCACTTAATCACTAATCTGCACCACCTGCATTTTCAGAGGCTGAAACCCCAGAATTAGGATGCGACAGTGTGCATTTTCTAAAACAACACATTCATACATATTACTTGCTATATTAGCAAAGATTTAGCTAGAGATGATTTATTCCAGAACACTGCATTTGGCATCTGCCAGACATGCTGGATACTGCCAAGGTTAGCTACACCGGAGTTCTCCCTGACTCCAACCTCCACTCCAGGAGAATACTATTAAGATGAAGAATATATACTTTGTAAGAGGCATATGATGATTACAATGCAACCAGCAAATCAGATGCTCTTTTGAGATTACTTCATTATCCTGTCAGTACAATTCTGAAAGAAGCCCCAGAAAATACATAATGTGAAAAAGATAAGATAATTCTAGATTTTTCACAGCATTCTTCATCCTGCTATAACAGAACTTCAGTTACAGAAAAGTCAGTGAGCTGGTCAGAAGCAGAGTATGAATTCCTGAGCCATGAAGTGGGAGATGATGATGTTTTTCAAGTCCAGCAACGCTGATTTCTAAAGCTGAGACTTTTACCTTCACATAATGAAGCTGGAACAAGAGGTTCCAGCTACTGCACTCAGTAGGGAAGAGCATCCAAAGAGATGTGGCATATATAAACATGGAGTAAAGAAATTTGTCCTTGATTTGTCCTGCTGTGCAGAATAGTACCCTATGCCACAAAGTCTATGACTTTGGAGGAATGTAGGTCTATAAAGCTGGTTATCTGTCAGGGGTTCTGGACAGCACATGTTACCATTTAGTTTTGTTCTGCTTTGGAATTACGGAATTCCCTCCATTCCTCAAACCGGGCTTTATCTGGTCTAATGAGGTATTGTTCACAGACTGACATTTCTGCATGATAGTGGGTTTATGTAAAGGCTCATGTCATTCCTGAGTCAGCTGGGAATAGGTTGGGAGGACTGGAATGAGTCTGCTTATTTGGAACCGCTCAGGGACCACGGGATTACACAAAGAATGTCAGTAGTGACTCAGAGGTGTGCTTGCAGCAGGAGTTGTGACTAACCTTTCTTTGGTGAATGCCTGGTGATGTGTTTAAGGTGCAGTAGGGATTAGGGAAAGTAATCTTACGTTGACAAGGGATGATCTGGAAAGTTCAGTAACAAACACTGGCAGCTTACAACCTTAACAGGAAGGATTTGGTTTTTTTCAACCAGCTATGTTATGTAAAAGACAGAGAACATATATATAATTCAAGAAGGTTTAAGAAAGCTAGGATTTCAAACCACTGTTTCGTTTTTGGGTTTTTTTGGTTTTTTAAATATTCCTGCTTCCCTGTTCTCTTCTGTTTTACATATCCCAGATCCGTCATATTGGTAAAAATGGAAGTAAGCGTAAAAAATTCTTATCCTTTGGGACAATTCAAGTTAGTGTAATGTAATATTCTCCAGCTAGCCGTCAACAGCCATAACAACTGCTTAGCTGTAACAGCTTCCTGATCCACTTTTCGAGGAACTCGTTCTTGAGCTGACATACTCTAATGACAATACCTGTGCTCATGGCCTCTAGGACCTAGTTATATAGTGGTAGATGACACCTTAAGCTCTGACAGGACTATTACATACAATTAAACCCCAGTAACTGGATGCAGCAACTATTACAAGGCCAAGCTGTCCCTGTAGAGCTACATTTTCTTTACCATGCATCTCCACTGAAGATCAAGGTTTGGATTTTTTAAAAGGAATATTCCTGTGGAGCTCTCAGTCCCCTGCTGATACGAACAGGACTAGGTACACACCTCCAAGCTACAACTCAGAGAGGCCTGCAAGTTACATAAATTATCACTACACTCAGCTCACATCTTCAAATTTGTATTCAAAACTATAAATGCTAGGAACAATCTTTCATTTGTTTATTTTTCTTGCTGCTCAAGCCACAGCAGTGGATCAAGGACATGGAAAACTGCCTGTTTTGTTAGCAGGACCTATGTCGCCAGAAGCCAACTCATACTTCCCAGGTAGCCAAGCTGCTCTAGTACAAGACATTGTAAGCAAAAATCCTCTACCAGAAAACTAGTAATAAGTGCAAAGTGGCCTATTTAAGCACAGTACCAAAGCAGAGGGGTAAGAACTGAGCCAGCAGGTCAGGACAGAGTTAACAAAATCCATCTAGGACTGGCCTAAGAGAATCGTGTGCCACTCACAATTAGGACAAAGACCCACAGTCTCACTGGGGGAAAGGCTAAGGAAAGTTTGGGACAGAACAAATGTGCTCAGTTAGGTAACAGAAAATGGTTCCTTGGCCCGAGTGTGGAGAGGAAGCAACATTAACTGAAAATGCCTTCTTTGGTTAGACAGACTAACTGATGTTTAGAAACCAAGCTAAGGAAGCATTTTAGTCTCAGCCTAACACTGTCCCTGTGGGTAGCCCCATTTGTTTATTTTGCCTTGAACCTTCCAACATCCCCTTTGCACAAATCATCTGGCCTTCAAACTCTTGGGCACTGTCCTCTCTTCAACCACAGCTTTCCGGCTCCTTCACAAAGCTCCAGGCCTATTATATTTCAACCTGCTTGTCATAAAGCCTAACAAGCTCTTTCAATAGCTTCCTAACACTTGAGAGTTACTGAGCTTTTTAAAGCTTCCTCAACCTTACTTAAAAGAGACTGGTATTGGAAAACCTAATATATTCAATGTGACAGGGCTGGGTTTACAAATCTACTTGTCTGGTTTCTATTGACATTTAAAAACAATGTTAGTGACAAAAACGTAATTATTGCTAAATGATGGAAACAAGGAGCCAGGCGTACTGAATGAACTTTTTTTGAACCTCTATTCATTTCACTTCAGATTTTGGCAGAGGCTTTTGCTGGTTTCTATTTTATCCTAACCAGTTTATCCATGTTCCAGACTTTGTATGTTCTGTGGCTGTAAAGCTTTCCTGTGGAATTCACCCATTGCCACAGAACTGTGCTGGAGAAACCCAGCTCGCCTCTGAAAAATGAGGGAATTTTCTTGCACTCACATGTACAGACAAAGCTGAGAACATGCACTGAGCATATGCTGACATAGCTCACTCTCCATAGTGTTTCAGGCTGCCTTAAACTGCAGTTCTGAAAGGTGTGAACTACCTCATCTCTTTCAGCTGGGGCTGGAAGGATTCCTCTCTTCCAGTCTGTAGAACCTGCTGATTTGTACTGTGCCACAGACATTGGGCATTTTTCCTACCGAATTCCTTGTCTTACAGCAGTCTGATGCTTTGTTTCCTTTCTCCCAACCTTGCTAAAATCCACCTAACACAACAGCCTCTTCCTTGCTAATTGCAACGGGCAAATTGAAACTCGGGGAACTCCATTTAGATGCCCTTTTAAGATAAAATTTTTACTGCAAGTATGATTGGACACTGGCACAGGGTGCCCAGAGAGAGCGTGGAGTCTCCATCCTTGCACATACACAGACAATGTACCTGGCCAGAGCTGTCCCTGCTTTGAGCAATGGGTGTAGACTAATTCCAGTGGTCTCTTCTCCCCTCAGCAGTTCTGCAACTGGGTGAATTTCTCCACAGAGGAAGATGGTTGCTGCATTTTAGCATTTGTTCCGCCTGCACTGTTCCACAGTCCTCTCCAGCAACCACCCAGGGACCTAATGAGCATATACAGGTTGAGTCTACAGGTGTCAGCTTACCAATCAATACACTGCCCTCCTGCAGCAGGAAAATGATACAGCTGCAAAGCCCTAGGAAACCATAAAATAAATTCTCCTGTCTATATGGAAGGGTGCTAAGGGTTCATCAGAATTGTCTGGGTAGGAGGCAAAGAGCTGCCTTCATGAATACCAGCTATCTCTTCAGCTGAAAGAATTCAAAGAGAGAAAAAAAAGCTAAAGGAACAAAGAGGAGTTTTGGTGCAGAAAGATCAGAGGATATTCACAGATGTAGGAACAGTGATGTTATGACAAGGCTTTACGAGGAGTCAATGAGTTGTGTTCACAGCATACCATGACCTCCACAAACAGCTGTGTTCACTGGATTACTTTCTAGTTCTTCCTGTCTTTCAGTATGGCAAACATTTCATTGCCCTTTCAACTGAACAATGCCCACTCTCAATGCATTTATTCTACCACTGTTATATTTTGCCTTAAGTGAGGTGAGATTTTGGTTGGACATATTTAGCCATCTCAAATTTAGGTGCTTAATATCAGCTACTTACCCAGGCACCCCTTAGAAAAGATCAAAAGTAGCAGACATCTCAGAAACCCAAAATTTAACTTCTCAGAATAAGCTTTTGAGACAGGTGAAATAAAGAGAAGTCCAGAAAAAGTTGTTGTGCACCTAGGTTTCCTTTAACGTCAGTGGAGAACAAGTTTAAGGCACCAAAAATAGGTTCATGAGCTTCCTATGATGGGGACTCACCTTGTCAGTGTCATCACAGCACAAACAAACAAGGCACTCCAAGTTTAGTTAACAAGGACAGTAAACGTTTTTAAGCTACCCCACAACACTGGTCATTCTGGGCTGGAACAACGCACACTGAAAAGCCTATTGCAAATAAATATTTCAGTCCATCTAAGAAGAGACCAAACAAATGTTCTGGTATCTCCTGTTGGCTGTATCTGGTAAAATGAAACTAGAAGCATGTTTTCTGTCATTCCCTAAGAACAAACAGGTAGGGATCAGAAAGTACTTTAGAGTCACCATCACAAGCTTCACAGTGGACCAAAGAAAATTCAAGATATACTTCATTAACAACTGGAAACGAACTGGGGGTGGGAGTGGTGAAAATCAATCTTCAAAACCATTAAGGAATGAAAGCTACCTGCAAGATACAGTGACAGCAAAAGTTCCAAAATTGAATGAAGCGTGAAAATTGCTGGAAGAGTAGGACACACGTGGGAGTCAGAAATCTTTTTGCTTAATTTTGTCTCTGATGCACTGAAGTGACTCGAGCAAATCTTTTATACCCTTTGTGCCTTTGTTTCCACATCTGTAATTCAGATCACAGCTAGCCTGTAACATTTACCCGACAAGGATATAGAAAGGCTTGAAGGTTTTTTGAGATCCAAGATGTGGCTTAGAAAACACAATTATTAAAAACATGAGTGCTTGGGAGATGATCAATAACACCTCTGAACGGTATTTCAAAATGAGGAAGGGCAGTCTGCAGGCAAGGGCTCAAAGAGCTGCAACTGAAGCAGTGTGTCTGCAGGTTAATCGCGTCACAGAGCCTGGGACCTGTTCACTTCCAGGAGCACGCACAGCACTGCCTTCAGTGTTGTGCTATTCATCAATGCCTAAGCACAAACCAAACAAAAACAAAGTCAAACTGTGCCTGGACTTCACACAGCTGCGACTTCTTGCACCTAAACCACAAAGGTGCAATAGTATCTTTTTGGTGGGATTGAGCGCTCTGGGAGTAACTAACGTATAGGTAATAAATTCAGGACTACCAAACTGCCCACAAACACTCAGACCATGGCTCAGGTAGGAATTCACTCTCAGGACAGCCTCACTAAGAGATGATGCACCATGAGCAAGCCAAGCCCAGAGAGGGCTGAAGGTGATGCAAGGAAATGCATATTACTGCAAGATGAAGTTACATTCCCAGCTCTTCAAACCTCACCTGTATACAAAAAAATTAATGTGAAAAATAAGGTAATTCAGTTACCATCATAAAACACGACAATGTGAAATGATAGGTAATGGAGCCCATAAACTAGACTGCAAGAGTCATTTCCTTAAAGACTGTTCAAGTGCAAAGCTGTCAGTTGCATTAGTATTAACTAATGACAGGAGGAATTTTGTCCCATTTATAACAGACTGTTATGTTTTCACTATCTGTGAAAAGCTGATGTAGTTAAGCCATGGGAAATAGAAGAAAGTTACTGGAATTAGCAAGGGTGCATATGTTTCTGGGTTTCTAGGAAGGCTGAAGTATGAGAATTTCACAAATGTGTGGAAACTTTTGATAGCATTCCAGTTGAAACAAACTTGTAACAAACCCTGTGGAGAGGTTCATTCAACAGGATGAGCTAACCAAGAAAACAGTCAGTTCTGGCTAGTTGCACAGATATTAGCAGCAGCTGTGAACTCAGTAAACAGCCCTGTTTTCTGGTTGTCAGAGAGCTGCTAAAGCAGATGTAAAACGCATCAAAAATAGGTCACAAACAGCAAACATGCAAGGGAATGCATCAATACCAGAGTGATCTGAAAATAAGTAATGCTGGAACGTCTCAGCAGTGTTTATAACACTGAAGTGTACCCAGCTCAGAGCTGCACCCAACAATAGGCTGCTTCACGCAATTCTTATAACAGGACCTTCTGCAGACTGCACTGTCTGTGTGAATAAGGGTGCAGCGCTCTCAGCAGCTGAAGCCTCAGACAGAAGAAAAGGTACTGAATTGCACTCAGCTTTCCTTTGAATTAGGTTTTCTGAGAGAGGCTTTCATTCCTGTCTTTCCCCCCCCACCCCCCCCACCTCTATAATTAACTCAGACAGAGATACCACAATGAGCCAAGCATGGTATTTGCCACTACAAACAGATTACAAACCCACTCTGTCTGATAGGCAGCCCTCCCGCAATAGTCATTCCTCCATGGACAGGAATCATGGCCAACAAGGCAATTACATCCCCCTTTTTAAAAGCCCACGGGACCCAGTTCCTCGTAATTCTCCAATATGGAGATTCACTTGGATCTACTTCTAGGACTCTTGCAGTACTTAAAGCACTTTAGCTCCTTTATTACCAGGTATACAAAGGAACAAGATTTAACTCTAAAGAGTGCAGGTTAAGGAAAATAACATACTTGGGCTATAACAGGACTAAACAAGGAACCTGCACATCCTGTCATTCCCCTGGCAAGCCTTTGTGGACAGCATTCACACTACAGGTGTGAGATTGTCTTTGGCCAAATGCCTTCAACAAGCTGAGTCCAAGCATCATAGCCTGAAGCAAGCTCCAATACTTCCCATGTCAGTCAGCCACAAGGTGAGGACAGACACTCTCCCTTGTCTGCTTGCTTTTACTTCCATTACTATGGCAGGTTTTACCACTCCAAAGCCTAGAGACATTGTATAATTAAGCATTAGTAAGAAGAGATTAATCAGACAAAGGGAAAAAAAAGCTGTTGATAAAGTCCATTCATGGTAACGTCAACTCTTATGTTTAATTGTAAAAACAGGTCTTAGGTAAGTATTCAGCAACTAAATCCCTTCACTTAAGTAGCAGTGCCTCTAAAACAGTTTTTAGCACAGAAACACTGAAGAGATTTCACACTACTGGTGTTTTAAACCAGGAACCAGGCTTCCAGCACTTGTCCATCCTTCAGAGGAAGGGAGGAGGCCAAAAAAAAACACCAAAAAACCACGCCCATATCTAACTTACAAGAAACCCTTTGTGCCTTACATGCAGCTGGAAGCCTTTGTTGAAGCAAATATTCATTTTAGCATGAATTTCTTAAGAGCCCAGAATCCAGGTGGAAACATGGTAGTTGATTACCAGGTCAAAACTGGCAAGGTAAATATACCATTGTCATTAGTAGTTACCTGACAATGCTCAAAGGTGGGTTTGGTTTTTTTAAGTTAGTGGGCTTTCATTATTATCATTCATCTAAGCAATAAATCAGGAACAGTCGCATTTCCTAAAGCTACTGCTGCACCACGCTCTTTTGAAGAACAGTTTTCTAGAAAAGGAGGCTGCAGAGCAAGAACAGAAAGCTGTTCCTTTCCTACAAGGACACGAAATGCTTGTTTCATTCTTTCAGAAGAAATTGGGATTCATACTTGTACTCAGTTCTTGGCCAGCTCGTCCCTCCCCTCCTCATGGGACAGCCCGTTAAAGCACATTTGGCCGCTGTTCCGACTGCCGGGAGTGCTCTCGTTCCGGTGGCGATGCGAGTTTGGGAAGTAGCATGGGTGGATAGGGACAGGAGCTCATTTAAACTTTTGCTGACAAGCCATTTAAGAACACACTATCTGTTCATACAGGTTGCAGTTCGCGGGTAAGCTCTCACTTCCAAAAACAGAGCAATATGCGTTTTTACCAAGTAAATATCATGCAGACAAATCAGATGGTAACTACTTCAGAAAACTTGGCAAAAGTTCCGTTTACGCAATGCTTTCCAAATGTTCCATATTTGCAGAATAAAGATGAAAACTCTGATCTTTGTAGTCTGAACTTGTCTACTTGGTTTACTGTTCCTTTTTGGCCTGAACAGAACTTTTATGTATATGAATCCTGATTTAATGCAGGGAACCTAAATAAATCCCCAGGCAAACACGGGACTGTCAGCTATCAAGCTTTGGCTCAGAGTTTGGGGCTTCATGACACTTGAACTCTATTTTCTTAATTTGCTTTGAAATGTACTTGGGCTGGACTGAAAATTAGTTCCATAAACTTCTCTGGATTTTTATTGACTTAATGACAGAAAAATCCTTCCTTAAAGACAACTCATAAACTGTTTGTCATCAAATCCTGTTACAGTCAGACACCGAGGTACCTTTTGAGCTGTAAACTGTGGAGAGAATGTTTAAACTGGTGCTTACCCCAAATATCCACTAGTGGCAGCACGTTATGAAAATCTGAAATGGCTTCCTTCAACCTGCCTGCAAAGATCTGTGCCTGTCTAGTAGGAAGCATAAGGAAGTGAACGATTAATTACATTCTTTCCAGTAATTTAGAAGTGTTGATGAACGCCAGGAAACATTGTAATGAGTACAGAACAAAATGAACGTAATACCTTGGAAGCCTTATTGTTGCTTTCAATAGAAGAAAAATAATTAAGTCTGCTAATTAGACATTACCTTTTAAAAAATAAATAACAATAGAACACATTTCACACACTGTATTTTTGTGCAAAAATCATAAGCTGAGCACATACGACTGTAGCTGACAATCATTCATCATCACAGAAACCCTGCAGTTTTACCTCAGAATTAGCAATGTACACAGACATCGACACAAATAATCTCTCCTCCCTAGACATCTTTCAGTCCGTAATTGACTAAGCAGCTCTTTGCTTTGAATGCATGCTTTGGTGAAAGAAGCAGAAAATATATTTATGTTCTTCATGGTCCTCTTGAACTAGAAGATTGTGTAAGGCACCACCTTTTTTCCTATCATGTGGTTCAGGCAATCTTCTGCACAAATCAGAGGGGCAAGGTGCACATTAGGGAAACAGAGACACACTACACAGTTCATTCAATTACCTGGAAAGCGTTCTAAGCTGTTAATTATGTACACCAGGAATCTGTACAGGATCTGTAATGTTGAGGATTTTCCCTGGAACAATTCAGAGGTTTTGTTGCTCAATTCACACCATATTAATTTCAACCCCGTATTTTATATAACTGCTTGGTTTAATATCTGTACAAAGACTCATATCCAATGTGGATTGCAGATTTCCATGAATTTGAGCAAACTAAGTTTTAGAGTTTATGCTTCAGAGAGCCAACAGGAAAACTGAAAAGTTGGAGCCTCGGAAGAGAAAAAAAATTTTTCCTTCACAAATGGTCAAAACTAAATAGGAAAGCTCTGCTGTTCCCCTCTCTGCTGTTTGCAGTCCTGTATTGGGGTAGTATTAAAAAATTAGAGACTTAACAAAACCATTCTTTAAGGCAACTGTCTGTTTTACGTAAAGCTTTCACCAAACCACTTAGAAACTGGTAACCTTTCTTTATAAAAATTCTAGAAAACAAGGAAAAATATCAGTGGGGGGAAATTATACTATTATTTTAATTCCAAAGTGTCCCTAGTTGGAAGTAGCACTAAAAACGTTCACGCTGACAGAAGGAAGTTCAGCATACTCAACTGCACTGGCTGCAGAATTGAAACCTCCTAAGCCTAGAGCTGAAACCCAGTTTACATGACTGGTGAAATTCCCTTAGGGCTCACCTTCAGGGGCAAACACCAAAGGACCCTGCAACCACAGTGCTGAAAGGCATTCAGCTTGAGATATTTCCACCTGCCCTGGGTAGGTAGTCACACAGCGAGTCAGTATTCAAGGCTTACTTATACCCTCAAAATAGCAACAAGTAAATATGCTATTGCCTCAGAAGTGGAAAAAAAAAAAAGAATCAGAAAAATAATCTTTCCTAACTGGAAACTACAAGTTTACACTAACTGTACTTGAAGCTATAAGTTCAATTGTTCAGAGTTCTGTCAAATTTATTGTTGCATATGAATTGGCTACTAAGATCCTGCAAAACCAAAGCAGTTTAAAATAGATTTAACAAGAAAGCCATGAGGTTCATGTCGAGACCAGAGCCAAAAGACTGGGAGCATTTTCAGAGTACACGTTGAGATGAAAATAAAAACAAAAGCCAAATTAAGTTGCAGTAAAAACACCCCTACCAGCACCTCACCCACCCTCCAGCATCACTTTTCATTCTGGTCAGAGGTGAATGTTTCCTTTGTCAGAACAAAAATGTTCACAGGTTGTTCACACAGATTATGGTAACTTATGAAAATATTACTGCTTAAATAAAGAAAAAGAAGTGGCGGGGACACAAGTTTGACATTTGAGACAGCTTCTACATCTCTCCTGTATAAGTTGTTCTGACTCTTTTGTTTCCCTTCCATGTCACGACCTGTGGGTAGCAGGGCTGCCCATGTCATGTTGGTGACTGCCACTGCCCCTCCAGACAGTGTGTGCACATGTGTGCCCATCCCCTCATGAGTTCCCAGAGCATGAAAGAAACCTTAAGGAATAAAGGAGAAGAAAACCCACTCCTTTGTATAATAACAACAGACTTATACACACACAGAGAGGTAAATATTTGTATCTTTCTTAACCCTCTTGATTACTTACCAAGACGTTGTGGTCGAGGAACATGATCAGGTAAAAAGTGAGCCTGACATTACGAGGAAACAATTCTATTTGGCAACTATGAAGCACCCGTTTCTTTTTGTCCTTTCCTTCCCCTCTTCCCCTGCGCAGCACTGTAGCTCTGAAGCAGCACCTTCACGGGGCAATTTCCAGCATTCTTCTCTAAGATTAAGCAAAAAACAAAAGAAACCCAGTTGCAGCGTCTGAAAAGTGTTCAAGGATAGCAACCAGCCAATCCCCCATTGCAGCATCTGCATTTGCTAAAATAAGTTACTAAAACCCATACAAAGCACAAGGTAAAAGTGGTAACAGGGAGAGAATATAACAGGCAGATGTGTTGCTACTCTGAATGCCTACACAGACAAAAGAAGGCTTACAAGCTGCAGAGAAAGATGAAGTGTGTCTGCTGGGTTACACAGCAACATGCCACAGGAAAAAGAAACCATCATCCAAATGTCTGGGATGGTATAAACATCAATGCAGGGCTTAGCATGTGGCAAGAGGACATGCTAACGAAAATCCCCGGAAAAGTGTACAGGGACACTTTCAATCCACTTCAGAGAAAGCACCTTAGCTCTGTACGTCAATCAGCAGCAGTTCAAAGAGCATCCTGGGTGATCAGAGGACCCACGATCCTGCCTCCTGGGCAGGACGAGCTCAGGCCTGATGGCTGAGGGATGGCAGAGGTGGCTGAAACAGCACAAAATGCCAGCAGGGGACTCAGGGAAAGCACGGGGTTATGGTCTGTGTGTATGTTCCAGTGCGATCCCTTAAGCACACGTGGAGGCACCACAGCGTCACTAGTGCACATTGCTTTGTACCCCTCCTGCTGTAAAGCTCTCAGAGCCACAGAACTGAGGGGGAACATTCCCATTACACACTGAGGTGACAGACCAGAAAGCACATTTTCAATTGCCCCAAGAAGTGTTTAACCCAGCCTAGAAGTTGTAAGCTGGGCTGCTTACTGCCTTCCTATCTCCTCTGGCTTCAGCACCAGTCTAATGCCAATGTATTTCCATTCTGCAAATCCTTAAGAGCTTCCCAGGGATCAAGGGACACTGCCTGAGCTGAGCTGAAGGGAGCAGCCAGCAAAGGAGGTCCACCCTCCCAGAGAGACCGAGCAGTGCAGGGCAGCCAAGGGCAGAAGGAACCAAGAAGTGACAGATCATTTGTGGCTGTCAGCCTCCCTTTCCCAGCACCAGTAACTTATGGATTTACATGGACTTCTTGTTCTGGCCCAAAAATGAAGGAGTGACTTGTCAGAGCACTCTAAAGCCCAGTAACAACCTGATTAACATTCCCACCACCATCCCTGTACAACACAAGGCAGGTCTCCAAGGCAGACTCTCCCAGTGTGATGGCCACTGACCCCTCACAGCACATGGATGCTTCTGCTGTATGAGAGACATGATCAATGGACTTGACTGAAGGATCTGGGAGAGGCACTTTGAATCCTCACTCTGGACAGGAGGGGAACAACCTGGAGCAACCCACTGGGACCCAGGGCTCGTATCACTGAGAAGGGAAGCAAGAATTGCAAGGAAAGAGGCACATTAAAAGATATGCATTCTTGTAACCTTTGCTATGAGAAATCTTGTTGAAATTCAAATACTAACACAGAAGGAAAAAAATAAAGGATTTCTGTCTTAACGTGCTGGAAACTAATTGAACAGAGACATCCTTGTTCAAGCCCTAAGCAGCATTTCATGGCACATGAAGGATACGGAATCACTTTAATTCTATTAGGTAGTTACTTGAAATGAGGTGATTGAGGAAGAGGCTTTATCTATGGATAAAAGCTCGGCTGTTTCTCCCTCCACCATAAAACATTGCCGCAAGGATGCCAGCCTGAAGAAAGACCCCTACGCTATAACAGATGTGGAAATGCTCCCAGTGATTTCCTGAGAGCTCGCTGCAGGCACTCAGAGTGGATGTGACCATTGTGTGCCACGTTGGCCGCTCTGCGGGACAGCAAACTGTGCAACCTGGAGGTGACGGGAGCGAAGAGAGAGGGGCAGCAGGGCCGAAAGGGTTCATTGAACATTAATCAAGAGGAAAGGTTAGAAAATCGTTTGTTGAGGAAGGGAAGTGGGAGGGAAGTGGACAGGTTTCTGAGATCTACCTGGTTTAGCTGTTCGACAGTAAGGCTCTACGTGACTTTTTGCGCACGCGTTAACCCAAACTCAACTTCCAGTGAAGAAGATGAAGTTAAACATTGGTAGGAAAGCCTTTCCAGGTGTCCCGCGCGGGTGTGACGGCCCGGCCGAGCCGCAGGCCGATGTGCCGG
>VWZF01003431.1:146797-189753 GCA_013396755.1 Sclerurus mexicanus | reverse complement strand
AAAAAAAAAAAAAATCCTACAAAGCACCACCAACAAAAACCCCAAGCTCTGTCCTTCAATCAGCCGTCTGAATCCTGTCTTAGGAGTTGATTTTGTTGATCATTTAATCCAAAAGGCAAAGTTACCCCTACCCCACTGGTACAAAACACAGCCCTCCTGCAAGGCTGTGCCATGTCTTGAGCCCAGTGGCAGACAGGTGGTTGATTTGCTGACTTGATTTCAGTTCTGTGGGTAAGCTGGAGCTGAGGCTGCCCATTCATCCAGCTTGTATCACCTGTGCCAGAGTGCCTGCACCCCTGGCAGGCAAGTCTGCTTTTAAGTGTTTGAACAGAGGGCCTTCACACAGGAAATAGCAGCTTTGACACCAGAATACCCATGTAAACAAAATACAGCATAACCATCTCAGTGTCTTCCTCTTCTTTTTTTCTTTTCTTCTTTTTTTTTTTTTCTTTTAAATTAGGGTGAATAACAAGAAGGAAGACCTTTACAGCTTAGTTATTTAAGCCCTGAGATATTTTCCATTATGCATGCCAATAATGATTCCAGATTCAGGCCAGTCTTAGACTGCAACAACTTCCCAGGCTTTAGAACCAACACTCCACTTTAGGTAAGCGAAAGCAGAATTATGCTGAGAATTTGGAAACAGCAGCTGTTACAGAAACAAACCAAAAAATTCATCCACATCCAGAATGACCCAACAAAAAGCTTAAACATCCCTTAAACAGGCACTGCTGAATTTCGGCATGGTAAATTGCACCCTCTTCCTTCTCCACCTTGCTTTCAGCCAGAGGTTACTGCTCCTGTAATGGCAAAATACTGCTGTTTTATGTAGTCTTCACATGCAGCTTATGACAAGATGTTGGCTGTATGCAAGACTACAAGGCTAAAAAAGATCACAGCAAAACCCATCAGAGCTCTTAAAGAAAACCACTAAGGCCACACTTTGAAATTTATCCTAGCACTTTATTTTAAAGGCTGCCATAAACTTTACGAAGGACAGAGTGCTTGCTCTTTCGCCACCCAGCATAGACACCCTCTAACTAAGGGCAAACCGTGTTGTAAAGGTTTGCATAAAACAACAAACTGCACTAAAAGCTTGACATTCCTTTTCAAGGAAGCTAAATATAAGTCAATACATCTTAAAAGAAAAGCACGGGGGTAGGGGAGGTAATTGACAGTGGAAGGCCAGAGGGCCCTTTTTGCTCCTTTCTGGCTGTGAGGCTCACACCTGGGAACTGGTTTTGGCATCTAAAGATATTTTTCTTTCTCAGCACTCCAGAGTGCTGTCAGATACCTGTCAGTTCTAGAACAAGCACAGTGTGAAATACTGTGAGAAGCTGACCTTGTATCAATAAGCCATATGTTCTCCTTTATTGGCCACAAGGGGAGTCCCTTGTAAACAACAGAGGAAATTACTGTGGATACTGAAAGGCTGAACATTTGCTTAATTTATGCTGAAGAGAAACATTACTAGTACCATTATGTTGGTCATACATTAAACTATGTACAGCATTAAAGATCTATGATGACAGGTGTATAAATCACAGTCCCAAAACGGTCTGAAATCCATTTGTAGTCTTCTTTCATAAGAATGCAAATTCCAGAGCTTGAAACACAGCTGAATGACTTTATCAATGTACTTCTCATCTTTATGAAGTGATTACAACTGAAACTCCTTGCTCACAAATGCACAATGAAACATGATTTCTACTCCCAATATCACCACTATGCCTTGTTATAAATGCACCAGGACAAGCTGCTAAAACATTTCTGCAAGGCTTTATAAAAGTCATAAAGGCTGGTTCTTCACAGGTATTCAAACTGCATCGAAATCCCTAATTTTTTAACACTGTTTTGGGTGTATATTTCAGTTTTCTTGAAGAAAAAGAGGCAAATGGAGTAACGTGCAATTACACTTTGCTTTTACAAAGACTCTAACACTTCTAATCAGGAAAATGCAGATCCTGGATGCACTTGCCAGGTTTAGACAGTTCTACAGTTTTACATTTTACCTATCTGTTCTCTGAAAACTGCTGAAATAATATCCTTTAGTAACTAACTCACCGAAATCCAAATGCTACCACCCTCAACAGCAGTAGGTTCTTGGGCACACTACCTTCTTCTGTGCAATAATGAAGCTAGTCTGGAGCGGAAGAAACACACAACTGCACACCAGGAAAAGGTATAAACTGATTCCACCAAACATCAGCCACAGCAGTTTTTTAAAAAATGAGCAATCAGAATGCGAGAGGCGAGATTTCGACCGTGTGTTTGCTATTGCATTTTCCATTCACTGCAGTAACACACCGTTCCATTGCACTCTAGCCGCTCTTCACCAGTTACTTTTGCAAAAACAGAAGTCATTTGCAGAGGGAAATCAGCTTTCAACAGAAGAGTTAAGTGTGATGGTGCTGGTATTATTGCCCAAGCAAAATGAAGCTCCAGCAACCTGACAAGGCTTTGTGAGCCCACTGCAACCTTTCATTGGAAGGTTTCACGGTAGGATTTCACCTCCAGTTGGCCACACATGTCAGAAAAGCAGGGGATTGTTGTTACCTCCTAGGAATGCATGCAAACATTGAGGCAGCACCTAGCCCAACAATCAGCTCAATCTTCAGGAAAGGGGTTTGAGCAGGAGTTAAGATGCTGTCTCTTTACACAGGGGACATTTTCCATCCTGACAACCAGGTTCTTACCACCGAGTGCCCGCTGTATTGGGCACCTGACAGAAACAGCCCAGGCTTTGCACTGTAATGTTGATTTCTAAAGCTGGTATTTCAAGTGTTTACACTTAGAGGGCATAGCTTTATGAGCTCTTCTCCACTGAACTGGCTTTGGCTGCTCTGTTTTAGAGGGCTCACCAGCACAGCCCTGCCGACTTCTTTCAAGAAAGCACGAAGCTGTGTCTGTGCTCATCTGGTTTGTCATCGGTTCTCCCTTAGTAAATTAGTAAAGCCATCCACGAAGTGAGCTGGGGAAACAGCATCATCCCGTGCTCTCCTGTGCAGTGCTGCAGCACACTCCTAAAAACAGCTGCTGCCTTCCACTCCAGACATAGAAGCTTCCCGAAAGCAAGGCATTTCTGCACTGAGGCACACAGCACTGATATATCACCACTTGTCCATATGTAAAGTGAATAGATTTGCAATATTTCCCCAACCAAAAAGCTGTCCCAGCCACACAGCGAGTATGTTTCTAGTAAACACTCTTTGGCCTCCACCCCCCCAAGCTTGAGCAGTAGCATTTTAACTCATGTTTTTTTAATTTTATCTCCACAACTGCCAAAGCCATTCCATGTTTCTGCTAATCTTTTTTGAAATAGAAGAAAGTGAAAAGCATTTCAGGAGAAATTTTGGAACCTCTTCAGATTATTTTTTAAAAAAACATATTTTGTTTAAATAGAAGCAAACAACAAGTTTTTGATCTCAGCTTTCACACACAAATCTGGACCATTCCACATTTAGATGGAAAAATGGAATCAACTTATTGCTGAACAGAAGTGGCTCCAGGCAAAGCATGAAGGTCCCTCACTCAGAAGAGGGCTGAAGCTGGAGCAGTGTTCCCTGACAAAGGGAAGGGATGCACTGAGACAAGGGATGGAAGAAGTGATCATAAAAGGTTAAAATATAGACACAGGACTATGAATCAGTCACAGATAAAAGAGGCTGGGAGTCTGGAGGAGTTTGTTACTGAGCAGAGGAGCAAAGCTGTGGCACAGCTTCCTTCGAAGCCCTGACAATTCTGCATGGAACACCTGCTAAAATGGTAACTGATCACTGTGCAGAAAGCACACCTGTGATGTGCTGCTCCCAGGAAGGATGGGCTGCGTTTGGCCATGCACTGAGCCACTCTCTGCCCCAAGCTCCCACCAGATGCAGAGAATGAGGAGTGCTGGCTCCTCCCTCCCTTTGCACAGTCAGTCTCCCAGCAGCGCAGAAATGCCACCAGGAACAAGGAGCTCCTTACCTCACCTCTTCTGCCTGCCAAGGAAGCGTGAGAGCCCAGTGCTTTGCCTTTTCAAATTGAGAAAAAAAGGTGTTTGAAGAGCTTTGCTCAGCACAGCCAGCATTCCGTGAACAGTGGCAGAGCTCTAATTAACTGCACAGACTTCATCTCAGCAAACTGTTTTAAAAGAAACTTAAAAAGCATATGAATGCTCCAAGTTAATCCATAAGGCAAAGAGCTGAATCACAGACTCTGACAAGGCAGTCCCTGGAAAGCGGGTAGATATGTCATACACTCCGTTTCTCATTCCAGGAGCATCCCAAGTTCAATGTGTAGCAGCTCGATATACATATAAGCTGAAAGGAGAATGCCAGTTTCCAAACATCCATGAGAAAAGTTCAAATCTGGAGTCTAATTAACTTCACAAATCCTCACTCCAAGTATAGGAAACTTGCAGTCAAGTCAGACAGTCTCCCTTTGTATTTCTGCCAGATATGTAGATTCCCTTCACTGGCATTTCTCCTGAGCCCTGCCACTGCAGTCAGGAACAAGCAAGGACCCCAGCTCACCCAGGCTCCTGGGTCACCTCACAGCCAGGTGGTGCTCTCTGGGGACAGCGCTTTTCCAGAAGCAGGGCTGTCCTGTCTCACAAAAGGACCTCCGGCATCACCTCACAACAAAGCAGGGCTGATGCCCAGAATATTCCCAGTCCGCTCCCAGCTAGAAGTGCGTGGGATCACAGGCCTATTTCATTCCCTGTGGAGTCTCATCCCAGTGATGTGCAGAATCTCAAGGTGGGGCTGTCTGTACATCCACACTTCCTTCTTCACGAGCACAGCATCTCACGTAGCTTGTACCAGGGTTGGAGAAATATTGTCAAGAGATCCTTACTGATGCATATCCTTCTGACTACACGTGTGTGTAGGCACCTCTACTGGCTGGGTGGCAAAGTGATTGAGAGCAGCCCTGAGGAGAAAGACTTGGGGGAGATGGTTGGTGAAAAATGAGCACACACAAAATGTGTGAGCTCACAGCCTAGAAAGCCAATGCAATGCTGGGCTGCATCACAAGCAGCGTGGCCAGCAGGACAAGGGAGGGGATTCTGCCCCTCTGCTCCACTCTGGTGAGACCCCACCTGGAATGCTGCATCCAGCTCTGGGGTCCCCACATAAGAAGGGCATAGAAGGGTTGGAGCAAGTCCAAGAAGTTGGTAAGAGGACTGGAGCACCTCCACTACAAAGACAGGCTGAGAAAGTGGGGGCTGTTCAGCCTGAAGAAGAGAAGTTTGCATGGAGACCTCAGGGCAACCTTTCATTGTCTGAAGTGGCCACAGGGAAGCCAAAGAGGGACTTCTTTGTCAGGAACTGTAGTGATAGGACTGTGAGAGGGGAAATTCAGGTTAGATATTGGGAAGAAATTCTTCCCTGCGAGGGTGGTGAGGCACAGGAACAGGTTGCCCAAGGAGGTTGTGGATGCCTCATCCTTGGCAGTATTCAAGACCAGGTTGGATAAGGCCTTGGGCACCCTGGTCTACTCAGAGGTACCCCTGCCCATGGCAGGGGGCACTGGGAGTAGATGACCTTTAAGGTCCCTCCCAACCCTTAATTTTCTATGATTCTCTGAGTGCTCCCTATTCTGATAGGGCTTTGGTTTGCCCCTGTGCAGGGAGGGGTTTGCAATTCCAGGTTCCCGTATTCCCTTAGGAAAGTGTATTTCAGCTTAGTTCAATAGCTTAGGAGGAGAAGCCTGGCAATTTCCACTGTGTATTTGAGAACTTAGTCACTGGCTTCAAATCTGATGCCAAACCTGGCATCAGATATTCCAAGTAAAATGGTGTGAGCCTGAAAAGGCCTGAGGAAAAGGCAAACTCAGCCCAAACTGATGTGAGACTTCTGAACTATTCTGCACCCACCTGAATCATCTGCATTGAATATTTCTGAAGAACAAATGCCACTACGAGTTATTTCATACCTACACGGTGTGCAAGTCAAGGACACTTCAGTGGCAGAAATACAAGTTCTGAGAAGACCAAAACATCCACCAATTCAAATAGGATCTCATTGACACCAACAGATAGACTACAAACACTCGTAAGCAGTCTCAGCAAGATGGAAAAGGCCGGTGTATTTGGGCTGAGAGCAAAAGCACCTGGGATAGACAAGAGGAGCTTTCATGGAGAGCAACTTAACTAAGGAGCAGGAAGTGTTTGCTGTTGCTTCCGAAGGGGGGAAAAAGAACAAGGAGGGATGCAGACAAAAGACCTACTTCAGATAAGCACCATCCTTCAGCTTTATGAAGTTCTTCTAGTTGGATAGGAAAGAAAAAGCTCTTGTATCTCTCAGGCAAGCTGTGTTCGGCCCAGAATTGGATGTAGAGGTGAGATACAATGGAGAGGTTCTGAACACCGTGAAGATCTGTCCTTCAGAAAACTCAGAGCCAGATACCTGTGCCCTTGCACCTACACACACACACAATTAGTACTTTACCATAGTGCCACTAAAATCATGAAAAACCAGCCCGAATCCTTGTTTGAGAGAGCACCATGCAAAAGCTGCCTTGAACATTACAGCAAGAGAACATACTGGCACACCCTGCTCTCAGCTAAGTAGCAGAGTACCTGATTCTAATAGTAATTAGCAGAATTAACTTACTGGAGAGGAAGGAAGACCCCAAGTTTTAACAGAAATTCCCATTTCCTATTTGTCAGACATTGCTTAAACTACGCCATGCTCATGAGAAACCTGCAACCCCAAAGACAGACTTTAGGCATCCCTATTCCTAATACCAATTCAAGCAGGGTTTCAGTGCTATTCACTTGAATAGCATTCAGTGAGTCAGGGAAACTGAAACAATAACATATGTGAAACAGCTTGAATCCTGAGGATATGATCTATACAGAATTAGTTAACAGAATTTTTTTCCTTTAAACCCACACGCTCACCATAACATTCATTTAGTAAATCTGAGTAAGAACTGCATTCAATAGCAACACAATCTGCATGTGAACATTCTGTTAACAGAAAGACTGAATTCCATGAATCAATAATTTGGTTCAATTGTCTTGCTTCTGTTTACTATCCACACTATGTTTGATGAGTCTTAACGTATTAATGTTGGACATCCTCTGTTTTCAATCTCTCTATAAGGCCCTGAGTGAACAAGGCCCGTGTTGACTTTGACTTCAAAGCTAATTGGGCATCTGCAGAAGTGTTTTCCAGAATGAGCTGGACTTTATTAGCTCTGCTGCCATAAGCTCAGAAAAAATAAATCTCTATATCATCTAAATTTGAGACAAGAGGTCCTTCATTGACTATTTTTCATATTTTGCAAAACAATACTATTTACATAATGTTGGTATCATATGTAGTACTGTAGTTAACATTAGCATAATAATGATGACATATGTACTATTGCCATTATAATGTTGGCATGCTGATTTTTAGTATTGAGAGAGCTGCCTGAAATAACTACTGTTTACAACATTTGTTCTAGCTAAAGAGATTTGGTAGAATTTGCTAATCAACTGCAACCTCTTCCCACCCATAAAACTGATGCAAAGAGGGGGGAAAAAAACAGCTAGTGGGATCCAAAGACATAAACACTTTTACTTATAACTCTGCAAAGAGAAATCCCTCTCTCTCTCGCCATATGGTTTTCTCTTGGCTCTTAATCATCTTTTCATTGGCTTCCAGCTGGCTGTCTCACTATCATCTAGCAGTATCACTAGCAAGACCAACTTGTTATGCCAAAGTCAGGCTCAGAAAGATGAGAGCAGCAAAGCAGCATGACTGAACGCAGCAATCTTTCCTAGGGGCGAGTCTAGCATAAAGGATGCATAGCAGGGTCACTTCACTTGCCTCAGCAGGGCAGCCACGGCCGTGTTCCCAAAACACAGCAGCAGGTCTACATTCACACTTTTTAGCAGTGGGAGTGCACGACGACTACTACAATTGAAGCTACGGGGAAATTCTGCAGGCAGAAGTGTAATTACCTGAGTGGGAATTCTGGCAGAAAACCCAAACCTCTTTCTCTCCTTAAACAGAAACAAATACTGTGCAGTCACCATGGCGAGATTACATACAGCATTTGGATCACACGCAGCACTGAAATACAACACACACACAAAAGAGCCAGCCCTGGAGCTGCTTTAGCAGAGCACAACCAACAGTTCTCCCTTGACTACAGCCACCATTTTACAAATATTAAACTATATGTCAGAACTCGGGCTCTGCACTGAGGGCCAGCTTGGCAAGCTGTTTAGTCCATCTGGGGAATACCTGGAGCCTGACAGAGATGGAAGCACTGACAAATCCATCTACTACCGCCGAGGGAAGGCTTTGAGTTGGGAATGGAAGAAAACCGCAGGGAAAGAAACATCACGTAGTGGCTGTGTGTGAAATCCCACTTGGATTTAGCTAAGCAGCCAGTCACTGAAGTGCAGCAGCTCTTGTATGGCCTTTGACTTCAATTGCAAAAGTTCTCAGTTTTGGTCTGTGTCCAGCATCTTTGGTTCCCAACCACCTTATGTCTCCAAGCCCACTCCTCATCTCTCTTCCTATTCCTTCCTTCTTCCCATTCCACAACCCAGCTCATTTTTTTTTTGCCCCAGGCTCCACCCCAGCTGCAGCCCCCACTTTCTGGGGTGGATTTTCCCCCTCCATCTCCATCACCCATGTCTCTAGTGGACACCTTCCTCCTTGGGGCTGTGGCAGCACCCCAGGGGAGACTCACCCGAGCACAGGGAAAATGGGCACCCTTTGCCCTCTTCAGGCACGGTATGGGCTGCAGTCTCAGTCCCTCTGGCCTCGAACTCTTCCCCAAATGTCCACCTGTGCTTACGAGTAGTCAGCACACAACTTCCCCTTTAGCCACCTGACTATTCAGTCCTAGTTTCCAAGAGAAATATGGCAGCTCAGAGTCCCCGAAAAACCCATCCTGTCGCTTTCTGTTGTTTGAAGTCAGCAGGACTTAGTTGTCAGACTGAAAAAACATCAGAAATTTGCCTCTGTCCTTCAAATCAGCCAAGCTCTGCTTTGTTAATAACTCCAGCCAGCCTCCAACACTTAGGGGAGCGCTTTTTGTCAGCGTACCTGTCAAGCTGGCGATACCACGTGGGAATCTTGCACTCAGCAGGACCAGCACAGCCTTGCTGTGTACCAGGAATGCCACTCCATGGCCAGTAATCTTCTTGCCCCTCTGCAGTAGCACACTAATTTAGGGGCTGATAACGTTGCTGACACCAAGGCGTCCTGCCTCCCATTCCGTTTTCCTGGGAGCCACTAAAGCTTCAGATTTGGTAGTTTTGCAGACAACTCCCCTCATTTTCAAATATACACGCATTTCAATTTCCTCCACGTAACAGCAGCAATTATGGAGCAAGCTATAGGAACAGATTGTGTGGCGATTATTCCCCAGCACACACATCCCTGTGACTGGCTTTTGTTTTCATTCTCCCAAGACAAGGCATAGAGAGACCTGCACTTGTTCCCAGCCTTCCCACAGCTCCTCTCTCCCTCCAGTTTCCACATTGTGCTTCACACAGTCTCCATTCCATGGGTTTTCTTCAAGGGGAATATATCCTAATTTGTATTTATGAAAGTCCTGTCTTTTTTCCAAACACCACGCATCCTGGTGCCTTGACTTTACTGAAACTCGCTTATTTTTAATTTTACATATTAATGAAAAGCTGCTAAAATGAGAGAAGGATTTTTCTATCGTCAGTGAGCATCAGCATGAGAGCAGCCTGCTCTTGAAAGCGTCGATCGTTCAGAAACATACTGTTCACCATGTCAATTTACCCATGTGCGTCAGATAGGAAAAGATCGGGGTCCAAGTGTACAAATCCTACTGAGATCTGAGAAAGTTCTTTTCCATAAATATGAATGAGGGCCAATTTCATGCCACTTGTTACATCCCATGTACTCTTATTTCTTCAAACTATCACTTGTCTTGTCTTTTATGTGCCAATAATCAATTTGTAAAGCATAAATCATAAAGCTTCGCTGGTTTTTGATCATGCTACAGCCTATGATTTTACATTTAATCAATTTTGCTTTGATAACTGGCATTGTTTCCATTTTGCCACCTTATCTGTGTTTGAAGGAACAAATAAAAATCACCTTTTTGAAAAGGATTAAAATTTCATTTATTATTTACTTAAAAACTAGTTTAAGAACTGCATCATTACAGCAAGCATGTAACCCGAAATGCAAAGAAGAAAATTTGACAACTCTTAAAGAAAGTTTTCCATTATGAATGGAAAACTGACAAGCTGACATTCATTTGTTACCAGGGGCTCAGGAAGTTTAAAAAAATCCTGAAAAAATAATTCCTCATAGGTATTAACAATTACATGAGGGTTTTGAATGCTTATTTCATACAAAGATCTGTTTCATGTAGATATTTGTGGAAAATAAAGATCTATTTCTTGTAACAGCTGATGAGCTCAGCACAAGTGGCCCAAGACATGACCTCCCACTGACAGCACTGACTTAACATTTCTCTGCTATCTTTTAGGACAATCTCTTGAAAGTATAAACCACAGCTGCTTTTTTCCTTCTTTAAATCTGCCACAGACATCTACTTCTAAGGATGTGAACAGACTCAGACAGTAATTTGTACAACGATCTCCAAGGATGCCACACACATTTTCCCCAGTCACAGCCTGCCCCTGTCTCCTGATGATGTTTTCTCCCATTTAAAAGCTTGGAATTCCACCGTTTGGAACTGATCTTTTCCAATGGTTTTGAGGAATCCTTGACAAATCCAACCAGAGGCTGAAGTACGTGTGTATTTTACGTGACAGTATCTTGTTCATCTAACAGCCCGAGTTCCCACAGGCGGTTCACTAACACCCTGTGGCCACATGCAGGATCTGATTTTACAGCACCTGAAAAGTTGCTTTTCACAGTCTGTCCATCTTGTCTCATTAAAGATACCATTATAGGCACTTACCTCCCACGCCAGTGATGGATTACGACACTGCAGCAAGGTGGATTTTGCCTCAAAAAGTTATTTTGAGGGTGGGGGCTTGTATAGAGGCAAATATTAGATGTGCAAGGTACATATGTACAGCCACGTTGTGAAGCTTGCAGCGTTGAGCTGGTTCAGGCCCAAACACACAGAGAGGACAAGAATACACCCAGGCTCTAATTTTTCAGACAAGCAGAGATTCCCAAAGTACGGGTGAACAGTAACTGAAGTTCCTACCGGCTCCACAAACTGAGACCAAGCAGGAATTAATCTTAAAGGTCTATTGCTAAAGCCAGCTTCTCTGCCCAGAAACATCCCTGGTGTGACACCACACAGACTGAGCTCCTACCAGTTATCCTATGGAAAGAACTATAAGGATTCCAGAAATCATCACGACAGCAAGCAAAGGTGTGCTAAAAGTTTTTTAAGTGCAAGTGAACGCTTAAACCCAAACTTTTCTATAATCTCAGGATACCATTGCAGTAAGGGTTGTCAGTGGAAAAGCAGCACCATTGTTTGGCACATTTAAACCCCCTAATTTTGCGGTTTAACTTGCATATTTTTCAAGTGCTGTGAGCAGCTTACATTTCACAAACACGCTAAATGGAGAATCTACAGTGGGTGTTTACTCTTTATAATAAACAAGAGTTGTAATAAAATATTTCAAATTGAACACAAAAGAAATAATTAGTGGCGTTTGCTATTCATTAAAGAGGACTTAACTCCCAATGCCACAGAAGGATTTTATGAAAGGATTTCATTTCAGATTGAACAGAATTATTTGCTTGCTCTGAAATTGTTTCATTTAAATTTTAAGCTCCTTTTTCTCCCACTTGCTAAAAGGTAACTTCACAAGAAATTTCTAAACAGAAAGTTTTTGAAATCATGCTTCAATCTTCTTTTTCAGGACCAAAAATACCCCCAAACATACCACACCAAGATCCTTCAACTACATTTTTCTCCTGAATGGATTAGTAAAACCGATATAAATTCCCATCACTTGTCAGTGTTGCCCACTCATTCTGCTTTTATTTTTTGCCAGGGTGTGTTTTGCTGTTTTCTGACATTTTCGTGTTCTGACTGACAGCTGAACCCCAGTGCTTTTTGGGGAACGGGCTTGGTTATTTTAGGAGAGGTACAGTCAGCTTCTACAGGGTGGTAGATGCTCTGCATTTTTGTTTTACAACCGAACCGTAAGACGACGTTGTCACAGTCACCCCACTTATAAAGACTGGAAGATGTCAAATAACTGATTTTTATTTGGTCCAAGCATTTTTCGTACAAAAGCTCTCACTTCTGCCAGTAGAGGTTGGGCAGATGGTAGAACTGTCAGCTGAGGGCTGAAAAGCCCGATGGCTCTTGGCAATAAAGTCGCTCCTTGTTTATTCACGTCTAACATGTGGAAACTAAACAGCCGCTAAGAAGAGTTATCAAAATAATTTGGGTTTTAGTCCTAATTGCTGTTTATAACTATATAATTGTTGGGATGCTTATGATCCGGCTCAAACGTGGCAATGCTGTTACAACAAGAATCATAGCCCGCAAAAGCACGTGAGAGTTTGGGTTTCCTTTACAGAAGAACAGAGTGATCTTCACAATACGGCTCGTTGGCAGTCTTGTACCATCCCATCCCAGCCTGCCTTTCTCCAACCAGACCTCAGAACCCTGAGGAACTCCAATTTTCAAGAGCTGTGCTCAAAAACGCCTTCAGCACACGCTCCCATGCCTTCCTGAACGTGCCCTCTGGGTGTAACTGACCCCAGTGAGAACCTGGACGAGGTGCCTGCACCGTAAAAGCAAGGAATAAAACCCCCAGCAGGCCTTTTGCACTGAGCAGCCTCAGTGTGCAACCTCTTAAATAAAAACTCTGGCACTGGAAATACATCATGAAGCTTTGTTTGAATGCTCTACAAGCGTTAAGTTATAATGTTTTCATCTTTTGAAGAGACACCAGCAAGTTCATCAGTAAATCATCACCGTTAGAGGAAACAGAGAGGCAAAAATCAGACATTCTTGAAGAGCTGAGGATGCAGGGAATAATTAAGAGCCAAAGTACCACTGCCAGGCAGGCCACAAACTTGGTTCTCGGGTCTTTGGAAAATGAGGGTGGAGGGTCTCCAGCTTCCCTGTGTCCTTTACTTACTTCCTTCAGACACATTTTTGACTATCCAAGAGGATTATCCCTTCTGTGGCTAAATTTAGGTGACGTACTGCAGGCAGGGGGTTGTATTTTTCCCCATCTTAAGATAGGTGATTATCTGCTCTTTTTTTCCTACTGTATTAAAAAGCTGTCTGGTATTAAATTACACAGATTCTTTTGTTGACAGAAACTCAGCCTGTGCTGTTTCTCCTTGAAGAATTTCTATCCTCCCAACAGGAGAAAGGCACTTTTTTGGGTTTTAAATCAGTGCAGCTTTTAAAAACGAACCTCATACTTTTCACTAACAAAGCCAACTTTTCCAAGTGATGTTTTACATTTGAGCTGGACCCACTGCTGGGCAGCCTGCAAGTGAAAACATGAATCTGTCACTAGCTGTTAACTATTAGCTCTCCCTCAGCCTATGCTGCCTCCTGTAAGAGTAACTTACTCCGTTAAAGCTCAAATCCAGCAGGTTACCCACGAATAGCTGAACTAAATTGCCTGAACACAGGTGCAGTAGGGAAGTTGCATTAGCCAGACAGATTGCAGGTTACAAGATGCAGCTCTGAATTTTGTGCATCAACACACAGGTACGCTGACACCTGAAACACTGCAATGGACCAGGGATAAGCATGAATAGCTTTATGCCAAGTTTCAGTCCAGCACGAGCTTCAATGAAGAAATGAACTCAGCCCTCACAACGCTACACAAGATGAGTACTACCAGGTTTGAGATTATTTTCCCCAATTATACTGGAGATAAAGATAACCTTGCAAGAGCTTTCTCTTCCTGTGCATAGATATTTAGGTTTCCTTGCANTCCCTTCAGTGCTTCAAAGGGATTGTACAGAATCATAGAATATCTCAAGTTGGAAGGGACCCGTGAGAATCATTGAGTCCAACTCTCTGCTCCTCAGAGGACTTCCTAAAATTAAACCATGTGATTAAGAGTCATTCAGATGCTTCTTGAACTCTGACAGGCTTAGTGCCAGGACCTTGGGATGCCTGACCACCCCTTCAAGGAGGAACCTCTTCCGAAGTCTGAAGAACCATGGCTGACATCAAATGTGAAAATGTTTACTTCTCACCCCTGAAGAGGTACATTAAGCTCTTAATAAATACCCTTTCTCCCAGGAAGTGGCAGGAGTTGAATTATAGGCAGAACTGGACACTTTTGTTCACTAGGGCACCAACAGCTGCAGGATGTCATCTGTTGGGTACCTTTTTACCAAGTCTGCCTTTAAAGGCACTCCTGTGTGTGAGCCAGAGGGCAAGCAAAGGGAGCAAAAGCTGTCTTGTCCAATGGAATGGTCTGTGGGAATTTTATCTCCTTATCATGAGTTACCATTTCCCAGGAATGTGCATGGGTGATTTCAGCGTGGGTTCACTGATGCTCTGAAGACCATTGCTCTCCAAAACATGTTTAGCTCAAAGATAAGTTCTTTTCTTAGCTTATGTAGATAAAGAACAATGTAGAAAGCAACCTGCTTGCTGAATACTCCGCTTTGTGGGAACATTTTGGGAAGAATTTTCCATCCCTCTCTTCCTAAGCAGTCCACAGTTTATCTTGGCTAAGGAATAACATGGTCACTATACAATACCTGCTTGCTTTGGGCTTTCACTAGAATGGCCTTTCTCATTAAATAGAAGTCTGGGGTTTTTTTCTTTTGATTCATTTTTATGACGATTGAACATTGCTTTATTGAGGGTTTTTTGTGTCATCTGCATTTAGAATGTCTCCTTTGTATATCAGTTTTCTTCCTACTGATTCATGCCCCATCTTCATCTCACTCCATGAGTCATCTTCTATACTATTTGCAGCACTTAACACTTCTGGCAGCGAGGCCTGACTTCTAGAGTTATTTATGGCAATCAAAGTCTGAGGAGCAGATAACTCAGGGAACTTGTAACAGGATAGTGATTATTTCCACCCCAGGTCCCGGGTGAGGGTTTAACACTGCTAAAGCTCGCACAGAAGACGGCAGAATTGAGCCTCCTGGCTAATCACGTAATCACCACCTCTTTGCAGGACTAAGTGGTACCCTCAGCAGCAAAGCTCCGGGATCGGGATGCTCATTTGTATGCAGCAGAGGCCGGCAGTGTGATGATTACCAAGCTCTAACAAAACCATTCTCAAATCTCTCCGGCAGCAATGAAGTAACTTCCCTACATCCTCAGGACCTCATTACCAAATCCCCACATCTGCTGGGTGTACAGCAACACTGCGAGCCTCACGGAGCGCCGCTCAGCAGCAAAGGGGGATTCTCCTGCAGACAACGCTCCTGAGTGAGCACTAAGTTATTAGCACAGCCTTATTTCAAGGCTGGCAGTGGTATCCGAGTCCAGCAAACTTCATGCGTGGGGAAAAAAAGCAGAAGGCAAGCAGCACAGTCACCCCAACAACGAAATATACTCTGCTGAAAGGTTCTGATGTCTCTACAGAGACATGCCCTGGCAAAGGCACTGAAGAAACCCCCAGCTAGGCTGGAAACGAGGAAGGGGGTGATTTTACAGTGAAGCACATGAAGATTTCTGCTGAAGCAAAGAGACGGGTCATCTAATTCTGCCGTGTATTTTTTCCGGTGTTTGCTTTATCACTTGAAACCCTCTACTTTTCTATAAATCAAGGTAACACAGTTTATGTACAACCTACTACCAAAACCTGATGAACTGCAGTACAGTGGGTCCTGTATCCCTCTCACAGATGTTGCAAGTCCAGGTTTATTTTTACTGAAAGCCTGGAAGATTACTCTAAAAATATTCATAAGAGAAGAAACTTCTGAACCAGTCTTTTTGTTTTTTTTTTTGTTCCTATAGCAAAAGATGCACCTTCCACGGATACCTGAATAAATTAACTAAATTCAGTGCTAACTGGAGTAACCTTCTGACCCTGTTTGGGTAGAAAGATAGAACGAACTGCTGCATGTTCTTGACACACATCTCCTTTATCCCTCACTAAGAGCATTGCTGGTTTTGTTCGAGGTTAAGGAAGAGGAACTGAACAAAATGCCACAACACATCACATCATTTCCCTCCCCTCCAGCAACTGCTCAGCAAACCACAAGGAAACAGACTGAAAAGGACTGCCCGAGTTTTCAAAGTCGAGGAGGTACAAACACCCTCAGCCCTCACCTTTAGATGGTGCTGCTGAAGGAAAGAATTGCAGTAAAAGCCACAATTTTCCTGAGGACTCTGTCATTGAGTCTGGTAACTCAGAGCTGTGCCAATGCATCAGTCGGGATCTGTGTTCTCTTGCAAACATGAAGAACTCCTCTGTTCCCCACAGCTGTGGGCGTTAGTGAATGATTTATCATGGGGCACAGCTGAGTCTGAGTCTTGCTGCTACTGTCTCACCTGGGAAAATGGTATCTCATCTTAATTGTTACACACTAATTGGAAGTAACACATGAGAGGAACCAGGAAGAGGCAGATTAGTAATGAGCCAGTCACTAAGTTCAAGCACATAAATATTATCATGATTCTATCAAATTTAATTTATTATACCATTAAATTTAGCTAACTTCCTCAATGGCTCCGTGGAAAGATTCCCTTTCCCTGAGAGCACTGTATACACACAGGAAGACACAAAGGCAGGAGCGTGCAGGGAAGAAGCTGTGACCAGCAGGGATTTGGGGCAGTAGCAGAACACAGTGGCACCCTAAGAATTGTAACTTACTGCACAGAGAGACTGGCAAAGAGGTGAGACTTCAGTCAGCAAGATGACACAGAAGGGAAAGGCAGAACAAGTCCCAGAACTACAATGGAGGAAACAACTAATAGGCTGAGATACACAAAGTGCACGTGAGCTGAAAGGACATGACTGTTTCTGTTACAGAGCTGTGTGTTTGGCCACTCAGTCTCTTGATTTTGGAATCCTCCAAGCCCTACCTCCAGCGGGCACAAAACATTTACTGCAGCCAGCTCTTCCAAAACACAAGTAAAGCAATTATGCCATTCACAGTCCCCCTGCTGCCACCACCTTCCGATCCATCTCTAAACGCTCCCATCCCCACTTCCATTTGGGCCACTGGCTGTGCCCACCTCCCTCCATCCCTCATCAATCCCACCCCGTGCTCCTACCACGGCTTTTTACTTTCTTACCTTCAGCCACAGGTAACACATTCTCCCTTTGCAAGCCAAGGAATTTCAGCTGCAGCACAGGACTGCTCTTCTCTCAAATCACAGGCCAGGCACTGCAGAACAGATGAAAAGGTAGCCCCTGTTTTTACAGTCTTACGCCAGTTCTACTATCACTCCTAGGAATAAAAAAAGCTTTCCTGCTGTCTCTTCTCTTGACAGACTTGCACTAAATCACTAAGGGGAGGAGCAAGAGCTCGCCTCGTTTCCTGAGCAGCTGGGATCCCACCTGAGAAAGGCATCCCATTAGAACGAGCCTGTTTTTGCAGGCCTACCTCCAGCCCTCCTCCAATTGGCAGGTTTTGTGAAAAAAATCCATTAGCAACAGAGAAGAGCACATAAAAATCACCTGTGCTGCCGAGAAAGAACAATGGAGAAATAGGAAAAAGAGGCAAAACTATCTTAGGAAATGTAGCAACTTTACTCAGCTGGTTCAAAATTATCTGGCAGCCTGACAAAGAGGAGAAGAAAGACATCTGAGGGTACATTTGAGTAATTTGCCTCCCCTTGCAGTGAGGTTACCCAAGTGCTGATAGTCTCCCAGTGCCTTCCCATAGTTTCAGAAGCACAAACAATGGTCTGTCTGCAGCCAGTGCTGTTTCTTCCACTGTTTTCTGGGTGAGAATCTTAGCTCCCTGCAGCACCGAGCCCCATAAACCCTGTGACACAGAGAGAGAAGCCCAGCATCAGGAAAGATGCCTCTTTGTAACAGGACCATGTGGTTCTGCCTGTCTCATCTGTGTGTTGCACGTGTTTGTTAGACTCAAATCAACTAGGCAGCAAAGATACCCCAAAAAAAGCAACGCGAAACAAAAGGGCCTGTGTGAGTATAAGATCAATAGCAGCCTAGCTCAGAAAAGCCTCCTAGAATCAGAGATTGGAGAGGAAGCTGTGGCACAGTGCGGTTCAGCTGGTGGGCTGAGAGGTGATGCTGTCTGGCTTGTCAGCTTTCCTTTGGGAGGGCACACACCTGTTTCAGAAGTGAAACCCCAATTCTTCCTCCTGTGCACATCCAAGAGCTTAAGCCCAGAGCAGGTAACTTCTCCATCGAGAAACTTCGTCACGGGGTTGTTGTGTTCTCTGCCTGACCCCACCAGACCAGTGGGAGGAACATTCTGAGTCTTTCTAGGATGTTTGTTGGAAGAGGACGAACACTGTACAAGCAGGGGAAGGCAATCTCAGGAAAAAATGCATGGATTTCTCATTATGCAGTGTTCACAACAACTTTAATTATTGCTTCTGTTAGGAGGATCTGATGAAACCCCCAATTTCATGCTTTTTGGCACATTAAGATGCTGAGCCTCTTCCTGCGATAGAAGATGCAAACTCCTGGTTGGGCACACGGTTTAAATATTTTCTGAATTTGGAAATCATTTAAAAATAAAGACCAAATCTCTCTGTTAATAATAAGAGAAGCAGCCAAAGCCTGCCTTACTGAATCGTGCGTGTATTTAACTGAACACTGATCTAACTCCCACTGAAAACCATCCACAACCTTCAGTGGATGCCGGGCTTGTCTCCTGATGCTTAAGAGAATAGCTAAGCAAGGAGAACAAAGCTACATTTCTGAGCAAAGAACCAGCTCGACTGAGTTCAAAGGAACAGCACATGGTGAATATTCCTGTGTATAAAATCACACTGGGACATAGCTGACAACTGCAGGGCTCCTAGCCATGGCTAACTGCTTGCACAAAAACAGCAGGACAGCACAGAGGTGTCTGCTTCTAAAATTGCTTTAAGTATTACATTTTCTCCCTTTTGACTGGTGAGTCTTTTCCCTCGGGGCACAGTTCAACAGCACCCATGACTAAGCACCACGGACTTGTGTCACAGCCACCTTTGCACTAGTCCCTGTCCCCTGGCAGGTTGAAAAGGCAACAGGTAGGCAGTAGGAGCCCACAGCACTGTAGCAGCTGTGGGGGAAAGCACTAATCTCCCTGTCAGTGCTAGCCTTGAATGCAGAGAGACACACAAGTCCAGACAAGGGTCACTTGAGCAAAGGTGCCTCTTCTCCCATGCTAGGACTGAGATGGGGAGGAGGCAGAAGCATCTCAGTAGGTCAGACCAGCTAGGGCTTGCTCTCCTCAGACCAAACCATCACGGACCTGTTTCCACAGGAGTGGTTTGCCTGAATTTGCTCCTTCGAGCTTTGCTTTCTGAAAATAAACTGAAAGAGCAACAGGGTGAACAGAATCGCAGCCACAGACACCTGAGTGTGGCAAGTAGCAGCATCACCAGTGCTCAGCTGACCTGCAGGCTCGAGCATCCCTGCCCTTGCTGTTTGGGGATGACCCTTCGGTCTCTGCCCCAAACCTCAGACGCCTTGTGAGAGGCAATGAACCCGGACCTCCGGTCATGTGTGCGGGAGCCTCTTGCTCCCATGGTGAAGAAATGGTCCTTGCACCATGATGCAGCTCGTGGTCACGCTCCCCAGAGCACAGGGTGAGGTGCATAGGGATTTTCTGTGGAATTCCAGCACAAGGTGCCCCCAGCAGGGGTCACCCTGCCCCGCAGAACTCCTGCTCCCACGCCCGGCACTGCCAGTGGGGACATCAAGTGTGTGTTTGTGTGTTTGTTTGTTCCTGCCCTTTTTTTTTCCTTTCTCTTTTTTCCCCCTGCGAACTTTCTCACAGGAAGGAAGAATACACTGTGCACACAGTATTTATGCCACCGTGCTTTTCAGTCACAGTTTCCTAAGATACTCAGCTAAAAGAAAGATGGGAATAACTATTCGTTCATGCTGTCACTAGGAAGAAAAAGAAGGGGGAAAAAATAGACTTCCAAGAATACAGAGAGACAAGTTCAAGGGAAGTAGAATTATGCATGTACTATCGGTTTGCTTTTAGCTCTTACTCCAAAGGCAACTCTGCCACAGGAACCAATACCAACCATCCCCTTCCCAGCATTTCCCTACACGAAACACCTCTATTGAAGGGACATGCTCCATGTGATGGTGAGATGAAAAGTTCAAGGGAAGGGCGAGAAATATTCAGTCAGGGGAAATATTGGGTCAGGGGCAGGTTTGGCTCTGGTGGGGCTTTGTCTCTGAAGGAGAAGTGATAGCAAGGATCCTGCAATGGTGAGAGTGCACAGGGTCCTCTCCCTTTGCCTGGGGCTGACACTGGTGTTTGTCCATCAGCCTTGTTCCTGGGCCAGTGCAAGTGCTGCTGGAGGTCCCTGTGGGACATGGTCAGAGTTCCTCCCTTCATGAGTCTGTGTTTCTTCTCCTTTCACGTCTGATTTTTTCCCTTTCTCTTCCCCTCCTCATTTTGTTCATCGGTTCCTCTGACATTGTTCTTTCTGACCCAGTTTGCCTTCTCTCCAGCATGCAGGAGTCACTAGTCTTTCCCCTGTCCTTGCTGCACTGCAGTTCTCTATACACCGAAGAAGAACGTTCCAGTTAAAACACCAGAACTTGCTGCTGGACCACCACAATTCTCTCATTTCAAAGCAATGTGTGAGCAGCTGGGACAAACATTTTTCTCACCAAAAGCATGACACAACTGACCACTGTGCCCTACATCTTCGGGGAGAAACGACAGACACACCTAGACCAAGAGCAGCATTCTCAAATAAGCCCCTCCTATTCAACAGACAGGAGTAGCTGGCAGGAACTGAGATGTCTCTGATTTTGAGGTGTTTGAACTCAACGTCCAAATGGTTCTATGTTGCATAAGTCTCTGTTTTATAAAGAGCCTGTAGTGCTGAGCCAGTGTGCTGCAGCAGCTCTCGGGAGCTCTCCCGTGTGAAGCTGCACTGTTTCCTAACTTGCTCTGTGCTCGCTTTTAATATTATCCAGAATGATGCTTACAGCTTTATTTAAGCTTTGCTTTAGCTGCCTGCCTCTGTCAGTGTAGCTCAGACCACGCCAAATTACTGAATGGTGGGGGTACAATGGTGCTACACAATGTGATGCTTTGGTGTGAGTTCAGGAAGCTTAATGCCAGGATGGGTCAGTAAATAATGTCATCTGACCTCCTACACATAAAGAACATTACATTTAATTACTGATTGTAGTACTAAGGGTATAGAGGGATTGTAAATGAAACAAACTGAACCAGGAGTCCTTAACCTTCCTATGTTTTTTGATATTAATTTTACATTTCACAACAACTCCGCTGCTTTTCAGCTGCTGTCAGAAGTGCTGGTTTCCTCTGAGGAGCCAGTAAGTTCTTATTTCAGGCAGCACAACAAGAGAAACCATGTTTTCCCAGTGCAGAGTCAGCAAGCACTGAAAAGAGACTTCAGTGACTGTAGAAGCAACTACTGAAGATATCCCACTTGGCGTAAGGCTCCCAGGTCTTACTGAGCAGGGGAAGGTTTGGGGGCAGAGGGCATAGGGAAGGGGCAGGATTATTGAGGAGGGAGGGCTGGATACCAGGGTGCTTTAGGACAGAAAGGTTTCTGCTGTGCAACCCCTCCCAGAATGGCACTAACAAAAATATTTCCCTCCTCCTTTTGAAAAACAAAACAAAGCAAAACAAACCATGAAGCGTGTGATAAAACGAAGAGGCAACTTTTACAAAGCAAACCCGGTATCAATCACGCTCAGCAGGAACTCAGTGCACAGTGAATTCCCTCTGTTTTTCCTGTCGACTTCCAGATTAGGAAGGCACAGGATGAAGAGATCTTGTCAGGGTTATAACAGAGCTCTCCTGGAAAGATACCATACATAAGCTCTGGTGCCAGGCTCTCCTTACCATGAAGCAGCCAGCTCTGGAGATGTGTTTCCAGCTGATTGACACTATCTTGGAGAGGGTGAGGACCCAGCTGAGTTAGAATGTCCTGCCGAGTGTGTGACCTCTGTGTGCCCTCACTCCCAGCTACCCCATTAACCCTTCTGCCTGGGGTTTTATTCTGTGGAGTGATTTGTTCTGAAATAGAGCCCTGACTGACATGTAAAGAGCAGAATAAACTTGCCCCCTACCAGCACTTTCCCACTCCCCTTACATTCTGTTTTCTCTCGTGCTTTCTGGGGTTTGTGTTTAACAGGCCATCTCTTATTTTTAGTATTTGAACATCTCTGGCAGGTGCTGGATCATTCTTACTGTCTGCCAGTTTTAGCATAAGAATTGTTTTGGTTTGAGGGACAGGAGAGTGGGGAAAGAAAATGAATACGGTAAACATAAACTAATTCAGAAAAGTATTTGCAGAGCCAGCACTGAGGAAATTCTCTCTCCTCCACATGAGAATATTCAGTGTGCCGTGGCAATGCATTGTGCCTGGCTACTATAGTATACTGATAAGACTGCTTCCATTATTTTGAGTCTGTTTATATTCTGGAAGATACTAAAGCCAGCTAGTGATACAGGAGGTGATGGTTATTGGTGATGGCATCTCTGAGAGCTGCTTAGACTAGAGTCAGATTTAAAAATCAAATGAGTGAGATCCTGCTGCAGAACCGCAAACTGCAGAAAGTCCTGACGGCACTAAAAACTTCCTTCTGAAGTTGTACTCTGAATTGTGAGAGCCATTACCTTCCCTGTTACGCTCCCGGGATGCCCGGAGCTAGGAACATGAGCTATTACAGCTGGAATTACAGAGCCAAAGGTCTCAGGCTAGGGCTGCAAGGGATCAGGATTCTCAGTAACACGCTGTGTTACACTGTGACTTCCTCTGCAGTGGGAAATTAAACATGCCTGGGGTCAAGCGGTATGGAACGCCAACATACATCCTATTAAATCTGGTATCTCCTGAATTGTGCCCGGGAGCTCTTGGGAAAGTGCTGGCTGGCCAGAGGCTGTTCCGACAGCTCAACTCATGACGAGTTTGTTCACACTCAGAAATCTCGCTTGACACCGTAAATTACCAGGGTGGACACAGTCTGTCTGGAACGATGTTTGCCTCACGCTTCTGACCAATGTAACATTCCATCCTCTAGCCTCTATATTATGTGCATTTGATGATACTACCAAAATACTTGTAATTTTTCCATGACTGGATACTTAACTGGTAGAAATGAGCTGCTTCTGTTAACAAGCAGTCATATTAAATACAAAACTCATTAAACTGCCCCCAGTCTGCTTGACACAAATACTGTGTTTTTATCCCCAGCTCTAGCAATCAGTAAGTCTCATGCTTTACCATACTCCTTTTCCTGTAAGAGTTCACCCCTTTGCAAAGGCAGTTCAGCCATTCCTTGAGAATAATTATTCACTACAGCAGGCTGGCAGGCCCAAAATAAAATAGAGGCCAGTGAAGAGCAAGCTTTCTGATGGACAGCCCTCATGAGCTCGGCAGTCAGTGAGCCCCAAGTGCTCTCCAGCAATTAAGCTGCTCCTTGGCATAGCTGTGCCTCTCCCAGGACAGCAGCCTTCAAAAGAAAAAGATGTTTCATGATCCTATAGGATGCTGAACGCAAGCACTAGATGGAGCACTGGGCAAACTTCTTGTCTCTGTCCCTGCTTATATTCAATCCATGGAGTTACCAGAGGGCCCGCCTGGAATCCGAGCTGATGGGCTGGGGCTGGGTCAGTGCTTTGTGAAGATGCCTCGTGTCGGGCAGAAACACCAGGCTGTATCATGGCATTTTGGATTCAGTGCCATTTGTGCTGATGTATAACTGATGGCTGCATTCTTAGGTATTGGCACGTACTTCTCTGTCTAATGGTTTTAACCAATATACATTCTTTTAGAAGATTTTCACTAAGAACCTCCAAGTCCGCAGTACCCCACTAGTCGTGAGGCTGCTGAAGGCTTCAGTCGGCATAAATCAAAGTAAGACCTTTCTTGTTAACTGTGGATAGTGCATTGCACCGTGCCTGCCTTACGGAAACACCACAGCTTTGTCATAGCTGCCAGTCCACAGAGACTCTGGGCTTCCTTGGTGCTTGAAGATTCCCAGTGATGTAAAGCATCCCCAACTTTGGAAAACTCAAAATGTGTCCAAAGGGGAGAAATTTTTTTAAGGCATCTGGTTTGGGTTCCAGGCATTTTCCCAGTTACCTTGGTGGAGGGGCAGAAGCACATTGTTAGGAAACAGTCTCGTGATTCTTAGGGTGACTTGGAGGGCGAGGGAAATGCTGAAGTAGAGCTTTTAAGAATTTGGGAAAGCCAGTGTAAACTTCAGCTTTCTTTAAAGAACAAAAAATAGAAAAGGAGAGAGAATATTTTTACCTCTTCCCTTGACAAAAACAACCTTTGTAATGTCAGCCGACAGCTAGTACTGAGCTTATCACTCCCTTCACTCTGCCCTGCTCTGCCATCTCAGTAACCTGTTCTGGCTTCTGAAACTCACACCCTTTGCAACTGATTGAATAATGGACTTTGCACTTCAGGCTTCGCATCAAGTAAGAGAAAAAAATCCTGTGGGTTTATTCAATCTTCCTCCAACACCCTACATTTTAAACTTACTTGTAAAAATGAAATAGGGCCACTTCAAAAATGAAAAGCTAAACTGGATTCTTAAAAAAATTACAGTTGTTCTAAGGCCTCACCCTTCCTTGTTCTTCCCCCTCCGGACTATTTATCAAGACCTACCCTAGTCTGCTAGTTTCATGGAAAATGGCTTCAGTTTTCCAGAAACTGCAGACTTCCCTCACCAGATTACTAGGAAAATAAGAGCAGAGTATCTAACGTTTGTGTGAGAGACACAAGAAGAATTATTCATGTCAGCAGTCAGTCATAAACCTTTATACAAACATCTCTACCACCGGAAAGCTGATGACAAACCCAAATTCTTCCCTGAATTTCCCCCGCTCCCCCAATTCTTCCCTTTTCTAGCACACTTCCTAAATTCATCCAATGATTTTCCCAGAATTCATCAGTCCGACTCCATGCCTGGCATACACTCCCAGGAGGCAGGAACAACTTGGTTAGAAAGACTCAAAAAACAGTTTCTTTTACTCACGTAAAACTGGCACTTAGCTGAATTCAAGCATCAGCAGGCTGGTGGTTGATGTGTAGCACCAAAACCAATTAATCTGACATTTGAAGGCTCAGGGTGGCACCATGCTGCATCTCAAGAGAGGCGTCAGTGACCCTGGCTGCGAGGAAGAGCCATTCCCAGCCCTCACGAGAGCAATCCTTGCTTTGTTCACCTTGTTCCCCTTCCTGCCCCGACACCTTCAGTCCCCAGTGACACGAACTGACGCTCAGACAGCACAGAGTGCTCCAATAGCTCATTCTCACCTCCTTCAGCGCAGGTACCACGGGCAGTCACTGAGGACAGACTGCTGGGCACAGGAGATTTCCTTCCTTGTCTGTGCCTGAAGCTGATCCTGAGTCAAGGTGTGATGACAGTACAGGTTAACATGTGACAGCAGCCTTGTTTTCCAAGTGTATGCAAGATGTCTGCTTAAAACCTGGGGCAGGGAAAGGCTGGAAATAAGCAAAGGAATGCTGATATCACACCTTAACTCCTACTCCAGAAAAATGCAAAAAGGCACTGCTAACCTGAGCCAAAAGCACTTGCTGTTGGAAGGAAATCCCAAGGAAGAGTGGCTAAATTGTCAGAAGACCTCAGGTTATTCAAATCTGAGTGACAATATTGATCAAGAACAAGAACATCACTGTCGCATCATGGGGAAAAGTAATTTGCAGATGGCAATACCTGCTGGCAGTACTGCTTTGAATAATTACTCTGAGGTTCGGTTTAGGAATGACTATCACTGAGACCATTTTAAAGAAGAGTATAGGATGTTAGCAGAGAAAAGTTTTAAGTTTGTTACTTTATTAATAATGATCTGAATAATGCCGCTTTAGTCATCACTTGTATTTGAGTAGAGGCTTTCATTTATAAGTCACCCTACGGAGAGACCTAATTGTTTCTGTGGAGAGAGAACCACACTAATTCTGAGGACATGCACAATAAATATTACACCACTTTCTCATGCTTTTCCATTGGCTATACAGGAGACAAATCCTGTTTCCACAACGCACTCTCTCTGCAAAACCCCAGACCCAGATGTAAACAAACTGTGCCAAAACAGTGACTTTCACACGCCATACTCTGCATTTGCTTAACATAAACATATTGTTGCAGTATGCTCCTATTTCAAATGACAATCGCTCTGAATTACTGTGAGGTACTTTCACTGAAGATTTTAACATTAAAAAAGCATTTCTTGAACTTGAAAGCCACGCGCTTGTTTAGCAGCGTGTTATTTCACTTAATGGAATAACGAGGAGTAGAAGCAAACCAGGCAACCTGCACTTTTTGGCATCCTGTGTAGCACTGCCACTGAAGCGATGCAGTGGCAAGGAGAACAGCTCAAGTGTGGCACTAAGCTCTGAAACAAGCTATGCCATTATGTGAAAGCTCCCATGAAGTCCCAGTGACTGTTAAATTATTGAATGTGAATTGCTTGAAAAATGCAGCATTTCCAATAATTCCCCTTGCAAAAGACTGAAATTTGGTTCACTGCGAGATGTCTCAAGCAATAATAAAACCAAAGCATAAAATCCCTATGCAACAGCAGATTAAAGAGAGCCAGGAGAGCGTAAAGTATTACTGAAAAATAAAATTAAGGATAATTAAGTGTTTGGATTCAGTCTTCATCCAGAAAGAAGAAGAAAATCCTAACGTAAGTAGCTATGGATTCATCTTCTGATAGCATGAAACGTCACTTGTTTCCCCACATTTTCACTATGACTGTCTACACAGTGAAAGCAAAATTATTTTGGTTCTTTGCTGTGAACTGTCTGTTCTGTTATTATCGGGAGGCAACACTCCTTTTCTGCTAAAGGGCTGGGATGTGTGCAGAGCAGGATGTTTTGGGCCCTTTTCCCTTTCCCTTTCCCTCTCCCTTTCCCTCTCCCTCTCCCTTTCCTTTTCCCTCTTCTTTCCTTTTATTAAGTGCTTTGCTTTGGGACAGCAAAGCAGCTGTTTTATTACTGTGATCCTGGAGCACTCAGACTGAAGGGCTGTCAGTTTATACCTAGTGACTTGTATACACAGCACTTCGTATTAGCCAGTTTAACATGATTACAGGACTTTGTTTTCTTGCTGGTAGAGTGCATCTTTTATTTAATAAGAGGAGCATAGGTATTGCTGTTCTGCCTAGAAGCCTCTTGGGAACTTTCTTTAACATCTAAAACCTTTTTCTGGCAACCAGTTTGTTCTCTAACAACAACAGGCTGGGAGTTGTGATAGGTCCCATTTAGTCTTTTGAGAAACAACTAAATTCTGTGAGTTAACTTGTCTTCTTTTACCATCTAAGGAATATTGGCAGGCTGCAACCATTTTCCTCTGTTAGCCCTTGAAATGATTCTTCATGCTTTTGTCACATAATTAAAATTAGATTATTGCAACTCCCTGCTGGCTGGCCTTAGAGCTTTGTAAACACTCCAGCTGGCCCCTAGGTTCACAGTGAAAGGGATGCTCTAAGCATATTCTCTCTTTGTCCTCTCTTCTCTCATCTGTGTTGAAATCACTGCACTTGCTAACTGCCAGCAGAATGCATTTGGTTATTGCTTTCTAAGGGCAGTGAACATCATGCTAGAGACATTATGTGCCGAAGTCTCTCTCAAGCTTTGCTTGAAAGAGTCTGGATGCAGGAGCTTTCAGTCTATTTTCTCTTTGTTGGTGAGGTCTCTTTTTGCTGAAAAGAAGGGGGAGGGAGTGGAGGAGCACGGGCTCTCCTTACACAGCATTCAAACAGAAAATGCATACAGCTCCATGATTTCAAAACCAGGGACTCACTTTCACTGACCGGTGTGTAAATACCATGGACATTATGCACTTGCTTCTTCCCCTTTGACAAAATGACTCCTTTCCACCCCAAAAGATGCGAGCCACTTTGGAATAACAGCATCTCCTGCTGCACTCAGGCTTTCTGTGTTCAGTAGGCTGCTCCCCTGGCTGACTTCTTTTTATGTCACATTTGCTTATGGCCCGTTACTCCCACATTCACATCCAGCCAGTTCCCTCTTATAAATCTTGCATGGAACATTGAGACCGTGTGAGATCTCCTTGATGAGCTTGTAGGGATTATCGTATAAAAGTCCTCAAGGGCCTCAGTGACTAATTGTTAATGAGAGAGAACAATGCAGGGATAATGGCGCTTTAAAAGTAAGTAATACTAATGGCATAGTTTGTGTTTGGACGTGATTGCTCATCTTACTGTCACATGTAGAGATCATCTCTTAGTGTCCTCTGGTTTTATGGGCCTATAACCTCAGCTCTGTAATCAGCTAGTCAGTAAGCCCTTGTTCTGCAGGAGAGTTATAGTGGTGAAGGAGCACAGACAGGCAGTAAAGCTAGCTGTATTGGATTCTCCATAACTATCAGAGCCTCATCACCTTCCCTGAGCCAAGAGGACGCTTGTTTGGGTTGAGTTTTTACACAGTCTTGGCCACCCAGCGTTATGAAATGGTGCCTGTGGCTGCAGAACCACAGTTGTAATACTGGGGAGTAGGAATGTTCCCCTTATTGGCGCTTCGCGTTATCATTCATATTAATGATTTGTGCTCCAGCACAGTCACCTCTCTGCCCAGGCACTTTTTCTGTGCTTTTTCTCTTCTGTCTAGTCCTCTGGATACCAGTATTTAGCGATACAGTCCTGTTCCCAGCCAGGGGCTTGATTTTAAATCCCTTGGACAGCTTTCCAGAATGACTACTCCCCCGTGCAGCTGAAAGTACGAGCACTGCGGGTCTTTGGCAGCTCTGCAAATCAAGACTGCGGCTCCTAGAAGAGGTCTGAAAACACAGCAGATTCTTACCCTCAGCTTCCTGCCACGGTGCAGTTTGGGACTGCTGGCAGCCACAACACAACATAAGCCCCGTTTCTTTGCCCCCTATCTCATCGGGCTAACATAAATGCCTTCCCACGTGTGAGCGAGTGCACAACGCCCCGGCTAACGCAGACGCAGCATCGTCTCCTGTGACAGAGATGGTGTTTGCCGTGCTCTGCTGCCCTCCCAGTGCAAATATCTCCGCTGGGGACATCACCGCTGCGGTGCTGGCGTGCCACTGCCTCGGACAGGGAGGGTGCCAACCTCCCAGACGGCCACAAGCGTGCCGAGCTGAGACACCGTGCACCGGGGCCTGCGCCTGTGTCAAGGACAGGTTTCCCCAGCCTGAAATGTCAAAGCAACTGTTTTTCCCTCAGGAGGTGCGTTTGTCTCTATGGTGAAGAAAATGTATTATCACAAGTGCTGCCTTTGAGCTCAGGGCTGGATAAAGACCAAACAGACACTGAATCCAGCAAAAATTCAGCATCCCCGTCTTCAGAAACATTCACATCCTCTGACAAGTCCTTTCTTCCAAGAACCAGTCTGCTTCCAAGAGGAGAGAGCTGAACACTGACCAACAGGCTCCCCGCTTCCAGGCTTGACATGACAACTGCTTGGAAAGCAACCCTTTCCTCCTGCTGAGGGCTACTCTCAAACCTAGTGCCCTTGTTAGCCAAACTGGGACTCGGCTTCTGGTGAGCCTGTGCCCCCAGATACTGGCACAGATAAATGGCCTCTAACTGGGCTCTCTGTCTTGCTCCCAACATTACAGACCCCACGCAGAGACACACCCCCTATTTCAGACCCCGTGCAGTGATGCTGGTGCTGCCAAGGGCACTTATTTCTCCTGCGTTGCCGTGATCGTGTTTCTCTCTTTCAGCGTCACAGAAGGGAGGGTGGTATGGAGTTTGGTTTCTTTCTTTATTTTTAATTAGGACATCTGGGCGGTGACCCAATCAAAGCCTCATCTCCCTAAGAGAAGCCTGTCTGACCATAACTTGCATATTCCAATTTTCATTCACAAGCAAAGACTATCTGTTGTCCAAGTATTTTTACTCTGTCATAATCAAAATACAAATTGTAGCTTAACTTAAAATAGACACGTCAGAAACACTTGACATGACCTGCATACCTGTCAACAAGTGATAATCAAATTTCCTTGCCGTACTAAAGTTGGGCAGAAGACATTTATTTAAAAAAAACCCCAACCTATCTGGGTTCCATATCATATTAAATTTCTGAGGCACAACGGGAGATTTTCTTTTATGCAAAAGAGTTTAAAAGGAGTGCAAGCAGTTAAAGGGATGTCTGCTGAGCTGGCACGAGGTTAGAACTTCCCTCTGAAACAGCCTACGTGCAGTGTTACTGAAACTTAAACAGCAGAGGGGGGATTATTTCTCTGCTTTTTCTGTTTATTTATTATGGAAATGCAGTTTCCCTTGTATAAATATTTCACTTCTCTCTGTCTCTCTGCAAATCAAACAGCAGCACGGGTAGAAAACCAGGGGGTACAATTGTGAAATTGGCATTACAGTGGATTTGTGAAAGTTTGAGAGCAGAAACAAATATTAGTGCATTTGTTATGAAGGTAAAACCCAAACTGACACTGCAAAATTACTGCGGGAAAAAAAAGACAGTAGCAAAAGGAAATTGTTTTTTTTAAAAGAATACAGTGATAACATGGCGATGTTTAGCAGAAAGAGAAGAAGAAGGTGTAAGGAAAGAGAAGGTATTCCAGCTCCTTTCTGCACAGACTTCCTGTGGAAGTGTTTGCCAGAAACAAAAAGCACGTCCCAGGAATACAAACAAATAGGCCTGTACAGTACACGGTTAAAATGATCCGTGTGTCGCTAACTTGTGATCCAGACTAAGCAGGGCATTAAAGCCTCCAAAAGAGCACGGCATCTCCTGTTGCTGAAGAGCCCGAAAGGGTACAGTGACATAACAGTTTCCAACAGCTGTGATAACAGGAGCACGCTGGAGTGACAGACAACAGCCCCCTGCGCACGGAGCACCGGGGCTGCCATGGTGAGCTCTGGTTCCCCTGTACAGGATCACACACCAGCCCTTCTCTGATGGTCTGCGTCCTCCTCCCAGGGGTTCTCCTGAGTCTCCTTTTCTGGTTTGGCCAAGGCAGAGGAATGCCTGTGCCTGCCTCCTTCCTCCGGTTTGCCCTGTCTCAGCTCCCGACACAGAACAGCCCTCCTCACCTAGAGGTGTCAGGAGAGGCAGAGAAGAGGGCTTTGCCTTTCCACGCTAATTGCATTGTTTTGGGGATGGAAGAGTTTCAAATCTCTGATAAGTACAGCATCAGAACAAAAGCATGTGTTTGCCATGACATCACCGCTCTTAAGACATGAACTGACTGGGTTAAAACCCGAGACACTTCTTATTTATTTGAACAACCTCCCACTAAGTTCAACTGTACTGAGAGGAAACTCCAGTGAGGGCTGCTGAACAGAAAAGCTCACAATTATCAAATCATTATCCCAGAAAGCTTACTGCTGTGGGAGACACTGTTGCCCCTGTTCCCATTAGACAGGAGGACCAGGACACAGAGACCTTTGGCACTCCTCCTTGCCTAGCCTTGTCCCCAGCTCTGGTAAGACTGCTGTTCCTCACTGAAAAGCCCCTCCATGGAAAAGTGCCATAGCAACACATCCTGGAACACTTCAGCAGGGGAGAGGGGAGGGCAAGCTGCCCACAAACACGTGGGGCAAAGTAAGGAAAGTAGATCCCAGGCTTTCTTAGCTGATGAATATTCCAAAATAAATGCTGCAGGAAGAGACCTTGCTCCTGTCCAGCAGCACGGCCTCCAGAGGGATGCTTCAGGTACAGGTGTTCCCATGGGATGTTTTCAGATACAGTCTCAGAGCGTCTTGACTCTTTCCTGTGGATTCACAGGGCAGGTGAAAGAGTGAATTCTGAAGACCTTGCCCTCTCTTTATATGCAGTCTGAGGGACCTGGAGTCTGAGTCCCCACAGGTCTAAGAAAATAGCAAAGACCATGTAATTTCTGGGGGTTTGGAAAGTGAGACTGGCACCCCAGGGGAAGCTGAGGAGCATGAAAAAAAAAAAAACACCAAAAAAAACACACCCAATTTTTTTGCAGAGATGCCACCTGGATTCTGAGTCAGACAAAAACAGATTTGCAATGCAAATGCCATATTTTAGGAAAGTCTGTGTGCAGAAGGCTAGGAAAAGGTGTCAAAAGCCTGATACAAACTGTGGTCTGAAAATATGTGAAAGGAGTGTGGATAAAGAGGGTGTTAGAGGCACTACCCAGTTTTCTGATTACTTCTCTCTGCAGATGGCCATTTGTGTCAGTGTAATTTTTAAGCTTCTTCTGGACTTGCCCCTTTCTGTTCCTCCAGTTTCAGCTGTCCCTTGCTATCCTGTTGCTGGACTACCTGCTAATGCCCCCTGATGTGCCAAATGTGGAGAGAAGCAGTTGCATATGCCATGCTTTACTGGAGGGGATAAAACATCTGAAAAGCAGCATGAATGGTCTGTTTTTAACCTTTTCTTCTTTCCTTGTTCTCCTCCAAACTGACTGTGTGATTGCATTTACAAGGCAGAATTAATACGTGGGACAACAGAGTCAAAGGATGAGAAATTAATATTCTAAGCAAACCATGAAGAGTAGCTACAGAAGTTTGGGCACCTGACTGTAATAAAGCTTTCAAGAGAATTTTCTTCTGAAGGGACCGGAACTATTGGAGGTTACACATACTGCACACCCCATTTGCAATTCACTTTTAGGCAATTGTAAAATGATGTGTTTTGACCACTTCCCCAGCACTAGTGTAAACAAAAATGAGGAGAAGAGGGCTGCAGAGGGCGACTCACAGCGGCTGGGCATTAGTGGAAGGAACGTGAAACCATGCAAGGTGTATATGCCCATATTTCCTCTGATGCTCACAGCAACGGCCGGGTAAGCAAATGGCCACTCCTTAGTATGACTAATGCTGTAGCTACTTAAGGACTTATTTCTACTGAAGTTTACGAAAAGTTAGATCAAAACAAACGCCACAGTTTAAAATAGAAGTGTTCACTATCTGCTGTCGAGCTGCAGCAGGCTATTTCAGCACATATGTGAGTTTTAAGCACACGTGCGGTGAGGTGTAACGCTGAAATCCACGTGCTCACATTAACTTTGCAGGAGTGGGGTCTCCATCCATCCACACTGAGCTGCACAGCCAAAGTCTCTGCAACTTTACTTTGCAGCCATTAGTTTAGGCCCCACGGGAAGCTATTTATAAATATCTGAATTAATTAAATAAGACTGTACAGCAGAAAAGGGAATCAGCGAAATACGGTCACTATGGCAACAAATATTTCCTGGATGTAGTTTTGCTTCTAATCAGTAATGGCCTCCCCATGTTCCTAACAGTGGCAAAAGTTGTCAGGCTTCTCTTGTTTGCTTGTTTGTATTAAACATGTTCCTACATACAAAGGAATGTAAAAGTAACATCCAAGTGGTTTAGACAAAGGTACCTTTTCAGTCATATTTTACACCAGTTAAAAAATTATTAAGAACTTGAAACATGAATTCATTGTTTTCCCATCTTCTTACTGCTCTCCCGCATCCCTGGTACAGAGAGAGCCTCTGCTACCCTGAGAAATAGAAAATAAAAGGTGCTGACACCTTGCCAGAGCCCACCTGCAAAACACACTCCTGGCCATGTCAATCACAAAAATGAGGCGCTGCACATGGCACGTGGTGGAAATGTCCAAGGCAGGTCTCTGCATAGGCCCTGGACTTGCCAAACGTGACCACAGCCTGCTTGGAGCTTTGCAGATGCTGTGCCTTGTGGGTTGAGTCTTTGATGTCTAGATTTGCCCTCTGTTTTTGCTTCCCTGGGGATGTTTTAAACGGTGGCCTCTAAGGGACGTGGTCGGTCCAGGTATTTCTTCCCCTTCCTTAATGGCTAACAAACCCCCGGGCAGTGTCAACCAAAGGCAGCAGAGGAGGCCAGTCCTCAGAGATAGTTAAGACTGTACAAGTTTCGTGGCAACAGTTCTCCAGCAGAGAGAAATCCTTTCCATGGCACGACTGTTAGAAAAGTTAGTTCATTGTCTTACCAGCTGCGCAAGAAGCTCTGTTAGTGCTGGGGCAGGAGGCGAAAAAGTACACAGGCTCACGGCTGCCTCAGCCAAGGGAGATGCTTCAGTGGGAGCTGACACCTTCTTTAGACACTGATAGAAACCAGGGCTCCGTATGAAAGCAGCCTTTGCCGCTCCCAGGGTGCCTGACCTTGCCAATCTTCCATCAACTATTAAATTGTTAATATTGATCTTTAGGTCTCTTCGCAGCTACCTGTGCCAGTTCCGATGTGAGGTTTGAGATCGAGGCCCCTCTCCAAAGAAGATTTATTTATTTGGTTTTTTGTTTGTTATCATTATCATGTGATATTCTGGAGAAGACAAATCTGTTTATGCAAGCAAGGTGTAAAGCTCAAGCCACACCCTCCACACCACCAAAACAGCGGAGGAGCCATCCAGAGGTGCCACAGCAAAGGAAATGCTCAGTCAGCCTCTGGGCTTTGTTTGACTTCTTTCTTCCGACGCAAGGAATTCACTCTGGCAAAGGAGCTACAGCTAAAATGTATTTAGAAAATCCGTAACAAAATACTTGGAGCTGGTGTGACTCCTCTCCTTCTGATCTTTAACTTTCAAGCCTCTCCTGACACAAGTCACCTTCTGGGCACAGCAAAGAGGGCAAAGGAAACCAGTGACCTGCTCCGGGAGCTTACAGATGGATTTTTGGCATGATATCTTTATTAATACAGTGTTCTAAAGCAAATATGCCCAGTAAAATTAAATGCTACCAGACTTGTCCTATAATAAAGAATAACTCCTCCCATGTAGGAGTGAGGAGTTTGTAAAAATCTGAGGTTTCTTTGTGGTTGCATTGAGAGGGTACCCCCACCCCAGCGTGGCTGTTTGCTAATGGGGTAACCACTGCAATGTAGAGGTATAGGGCATTTGTTTCCTAACGCACGTGCTGTTTCAAAAAGAATAATGAAAATCGAAATAAATGCAAAGGAGTGCCTAGCACAGAAAAATTTCTACCAAAAAAACCATGACAAGCCCATATATTGCTCTGCATTGTGTCACTGACCATATATATATGTGTATGTTAATTCCTCTAAGCCCCATTTGCCTAACAGCATGGAAACTGCCGGCATTTTAAGAACTGCTATCAGATAACTTGAAATTACATTAGACAGGCCATACAAGCAGCAAACAGGCTCTAGTGACTGTTCTTGAACCCGAGCCGAGGAGCGGCGTGGCTTTACAATGGCTCCGCACAACCCGCGGCCCCAAACTCGTGTGGTAAGAGAAGTTGCACAGCACATTGCAAAGATGGGGCTCTGAGAAATTTCATGTGTTGAGGACTCATCTGAAGTTTTAATTTATACCCTTGCCCATCCAGGGGGTTGCTTACCCCTGCTTCTGCCATCCCATACTTTGCTGTCAGTTCTCAGTCAGTCAGACGAGAAGAGAGTTGCGTCATTCCTGGATTTCACTTTTAGGACTGTTTTCCTGACACGTCCAGGGTCACGGCAGTACAGAGAAACCCCAAGCCAGAACTCCCTGTGCTACACACTAACTCAAAGCAGCCCCAAAGAGAGACAGGCGGCTGGTTATGTATCTGAACCGCAGAGCCACCCTGAAACCTTGAAAACACTTATGCAAGTACCGAACTCATTATAAGGAATTGTGTTATTTTCAAGGAGCCTTTTCACATGTTTAAGGAAATTTCTATTAAGATGACAGCACAGACAAAAACTACTAAAATTACACTGGACTCTGTTACAGAACAGGTAAGAGAACAGAACAAATCCCCCAGAACAAACTGTACTTCCACCACACAACTGTGCATCCTTTCACAAAGATTTCCTCCCCTTAAATAAGACTATGAAAATATTTTCCCATCCCCCTGCATATAATATCAACTTTAAATGATTCTTCTTACTCACTAGTATTTCACATGAACTTCTAACCCGGTTGCATTCAGGGTGTCTGTTTTTTTCAAGATAAGGGCCCCCCCAATGCCCCATTTTAATAAAACCCATTAACACCCCTGAGAGTCAAACATGAACAAAAATCTCCCATTCCCTCCAAAGTATGGCATTCATGAAGTTGTCATGAATAAGTAAACATACTCTAGTGTTCTGTTTCTTTTGTCTAGCTTATTGGTGTTGAGAAACCTTCTTCTTCATTTATTTATGTTGGTATTTTATTTCCTTACTGAGTTTCAAAGATGAAAGGAGAAAAATAAGTCCCAAGGAAATAGCTGATAGGCTGAAATGACCAAGGATTTTCCCAGGGAGGTCAAAAAAAAAATACAGTTTAATATGAAGATTTTGATGTCTCATTATTTCATTTAATACACCTGCTTTTAATAGAGAACGCATGACATGCTGTGTATGATAGCAGACAGCAAAATCCTGTTTATCAAAGTGCAGGAATTCAATTTCTTCTCCTAATTCTGATTTAATGATATCACATTTTAGGCCCCTAAATTGCCCTTCAAAGTGAGGCAATCCAGACTTATTCAAATGGCAAAATATGTACAGATCAGACAGCAAATCAGTTTTGCACAGACCTCACTAAGGTCCCGGAAACCCTCCAATATTCTTACCTTTTCCCAAATTCCCTAGGGAAAAAGTGCATGGCAACCTACTTGCAGTTCCGAGTGGAAAGGCAGCGTGCAAGATCAGGTCAGCAGGTGGACTAGTTCTTGCTGTACTCCATAACAGATCTTGGCAAAATGAGCAGCAAATCTCAGAAAAATTATGGCTTGGGTTCTAATTTTAAAAAGAATTGATAAACCTCAGTGAAAATTGCATTACCAAACCTTGACAAATGCTAATTGGGCAGGCAGGATGCTTATCTTGGCTCTGAAAACACAGCCTACATTTTGTGCCTTAGAAAATCCAAGCACTATACCTGATCCCTATAGGCAGTCAGTACAAAATTTTGGTTGTTTCATGTTGACAGGGTCTGTTTTTCAAAGCCGTGAGAATTCTTTGGTAGAATGAAATGCACCTTGATCCTTGCACGTGGCTAACCAAAGCACAGTGCAGTAGCTTTTCCACAGCACTGTTAACGCACTCACAGCTGTAGTTTCTTAGCAAAAGTCCCTTCCAGAGGTGAAAATGGAGGCATTCGAGCACAACATGTTTTCTGTGTCCTGCTTCATAAACTCACACCTTATATGAACTGTGAAAGTTAAGACTAAGGGACAAACATGACAAACCAGCCAAACAGTACTATTTTTATTCTCATGACAAAGCCTGAGTTTGGTTGCTTGGGTTTTTTCACTTCTTTTTAAAGGCAAAAGTCACGCCTTTTCCAACTGAGGACAATAAAGGCTACAAGAATGGTTAGAAACCTCATGTTCCCTCACTGGCTTGCAGCAAGGAGTATGTAGATGCTAGATTGATGAAACATGCTCCAACTTCCACTGGTACTGCAAAATAAAACAACGGAAAAACAACCTGCTGCATGATTTTGAAGCTGTAGCCCTCGGGGCTAGGGTTAAACACCATTTTTAACAGAATTTGGCTTTCAAATTCGTAGGGCAAATAGAGAAAGCAATGGTGACTCAGTGAAGGCAGAGCTCCTCCCTTCTGAGTCACTCCTGTGTGCATATGGCAGGAGATGGGAGAAGTGCTGTATACCTGCAGGTGTCACCTTACCAAGTGATCACACTACAGACATCCTGACCTTTTGGAGGGCAGTGAAGAAATCCTCCACGGTCTTTCACAGGTGGAGGTTTATTCCACTTCACTGTTTGGGCTGAATTCTAACTTACCTCATTCAGCCTATCAAAAAAAGAGAAAAAAACCAAACAAACCAGACAGGAGAGAAACTCTGTGAAGCAGCAAAGATAATGTGCTCTGACAGACCTTGAAGAAGAGGAATGCTGTGTCACAGAGGAGCACTAGCTCTACCACAGCAGCAGGTGGTGACACTCAGTGCAGGCTCCTAAATCTCTCCATGATCCTTCTGGAATGAAAGCACCAAACAACAATCACATGCGGCTACTTTTTTAAACAAATCATGTCTAATCCAACAAGTGGAACCACCTGAAAGTTATTGTTGTCTTGGGGCTATTTTTAGTTGAAGAAATCAAGACTGCAAAGTAAACTGGATATTAAGAAGCTCAGACTAAAAATACCTGACAGTGACATACGATATCTTTGGATCGGAAGAGTAAACAAGCCACATACTCCTACAACACAACTCAGGAGCACGTTATGGGTGAGACCGGCAATGTACTGTCCATCCAGAGAAAGGACAGCACATTAATGGGATGACCTCTGGCTAAAAGTCCATCTCCCCTCCTAAAAGCTCTCTTCAGCCCTTGCAAACGAAGTCTCAAGCTCTCGTCTGATTGTCCAAGTGACAGCATGAAGAACCCCTCCACACCCCTAGCAAAAGTCACTGTGTGAAAAAGGTGGAGCAGAAATTTAATTTATCCACTCTTCCTTTACATGCCACTGTGCCCCTGACACCTCCAAGGGAAAGGAGAGGACAGTTCTGTGGAGCAGTTCTCCCCCTTCTCTGCTCACACTGTGATGAGCAGACATATCCCTGGGCGAGGGCTGAGGAACGCTGAAACCTTTTTGCCTTAATGCAAAAGTAGTCAAGAGAAAGTTTTGGACTCTGCTTTAATTCCTTCAGCAATGAGGTGAAAGCACATTTTCTCGCACCTCAGTTCCCCAGAATAAGCAATACAAGAACCAAGTCCTTTAAAAAAAAGAAAAAAAAAAGATGTTGGGTTGGGTTGAAGTTGACAAATGAGGATGTGGTATCCACTGGCCATAAATTAGGACCTTCCAGCTCTCTGACAGGAGAGCACGACTCACTCCTCTGGAGGGCTGAGAGTGCAGGAGGCCACTGAGAAGGCAATTCCCTAATCCAGAGCTGCAGCACTACAGTACTCATCTGAGAGGTAACCAGTTTCTCCCTAGGGACTGAGGGGCTGAAGTGTGTTTGAATGAGCTCTTCTCTGCATTTCTATCCACCTAGCCACATTTCCTGTCTTTTCCACTAACAGATGTGCACTGTTCTGTGAGCTCACATCTAGCACACAGCTTGTCGACTGTCACTTTAATCCCTTGTAACAATAACTGACTGGGGTTTAGTGGCTCTGTCTTTCACTGGCATCCCCGTATTTCTGTTTCCTTTTTTCTTCCCCTGCCTAATTGACTGCAGGCTACACGTAACCTCGTGCAGTTTGGTTTCGTTCCTTTGCTTTCAGCAGTGCTCCACCAATTTCGACTGGTTCGGAGTTTTTCCTCAACAATACTCTTTGTAGCAGGACTCCCTGCTTTGCATACAAAATGCAAGCAAGCAATGAGTTCTGTGGTTGTATCAGTCCAGGCCGTGTGTATCTGCCTCAGCAGACACCTCTGGGCACTGGTTTTCCCATCAGGTATGACAACAGGGGTGGCTGCACAACACATTAAAGATGCACAGCTGTGTGCTTGGCACACAGTCGTTCAGCTATTATGCCACACAGAACACCAGTGGGATTTTGCAGATTTTTTAGATCTCTCAGTTGCTTGTGGCCAGGACAGGTAAGTACGGGAGTCTGGTGTTTCGTGCTGTAATTTCTAAGCTTCAGCTAGAGTGCAAATCCATGTATATTCCTTCCCCTGCACAACCACCCTGCTTGCTGTCAGCATTAAGAATCACTGTTCCGACTCTGTGTGGGAGCTTTGTGATTTTGCAGTTCAGCCTCTGGTGTCAGTGCTCCCTCAGCTCCAGTGTCATAGGACAACTTCAGTTCCTGCCAGGCACCAGCCTCGTTTTACCTTTTGACCTGTTCCAGCACTGGGCAGCACTATTCACTCATGATTTGGTATTCATAAACCCTTTCCCTTGTTGGTGGACTTTTTTTTTCGACCACACTTTTTCCACGTGTTCCCCTACCAATATAATGTGCTCGTTGTAACCTTTATGGATGTGTTCAGCCTTCTGGGTACATTTACCATTCACCCCTGCTTCACCTGACATGTCTATTATTTTACTATATATAGGCAACGTATCTTAAATCTAAAGTTCCACAAGCTTTGAATTTAGTTTGCTGAATCACTGAAATTCTGCATCACCTCTTCCCCTGCCCTTTGAAGGGAAGAATACTCCCATCAGAAACTACCCTTGGTGGTCTACATTTGGTGATTTAATTGGGAATAAGGTTACCATAGTTGAAGATCATGCGGCTTAGAGCTCAGATACTGTAACAAAAGGGACTTTGGAGTACAGTAATATTAACAGGTTTCAGGGGAAAAAAGAATCCTCTGATGAAATCTGTTACAATGGAGACACTGTCAGGAGAGAGCTGGTGGAAGCTTCCCCAGGTAGAAAACTTCTAGCAGAAATTCACAATTCAAGAACTAACAGATAAAGATTGTACATCAGCAAGAAGAGCGAGAAGATGATGAGGTTTCCAAGTTTCTCACACTGTGACCTGCTGGAACGTGAGTGCATTACCTGCTATTGTACTTTTTGCTTCCCTAGACAAAGCCAAACTATCCCCCATGTCACATGCACTGAGCAGAGCAGAGGTTAGGCATTCTGCTCCGCTCTGCGATGGGATGTGCTTGGTGGGAGGGCACAGATTCGCAGACAAAGCCGTGCCTAATGTTATCAGCCAAATGCTCTCACAGGGCTGTGGCATTACGGAACTTCAGCAGAAACGTCTCACTGACCCAACTGATGGTCTGGCTAGGATAACAGAAAAATAATGACTTTTGTTTTCGGCCCTACCTAAAAAATCATGGAGTTTTAGGCCCCCAGGCATTCTAGCAATAGTGTTAGCAAATAAAATGTGTGTCTAAGTGGATGTATATGTAGATATATAGAGAAATTCCAACCATGTTTAGTTGATGGTGTACTGAATGTTCTGAAGAGCACTATTATTTACTGAAATAAAGCACTAGCAAGAATGACTGGTGTGCAATACAATCAGGGGTCTTTGTTGTTTTCATAAACCTAATGAATGAACACATACCATCCACTGGTTTCCGACATGACTGGCATATGGTGCTCATAAATAAATAAAAAGCATGGTACTACAGTTACGCTGATACCAGTGAGTGGTAACATTTGGTAAACTGGAAAGCTGTCTATTCTACCTTACCTCCACAGCAAAAACACAAAATCTCTGAGTCAAAACAATCAATTGTAACTGATAGCTTTTGAGGTTTCCTCCCATTAAGCCATGTTACAAGGTTCCAAAAGAAACACTAAACCCCTTTTTAATGTGTACCTTCATATCTATATTTTAAAACCATTAAAATTACACAGAAGGTAATTGTCAGCTACAATAGCCTTCAGCAATAATACCTCCATACCTAGGAGAGATTCACAGCAACATAAAACAGTGCAGCAGGACCTACATTCTACTTTGATTCAAAACTGAAATCCTAAAAAATACCAAAATAGCTGCCCATGGGACCAATACTGCTCTCAGGTTTTACAGTGGGTAAACCTGAAGTGATGATTAAGGCTCAGATACAGTTGGAAAATATTTTTATTTCTGAGGGCTGCTGAAGTAATATACAGGCTAGTGCTGGTAGTAACAAATCAGCCCCAATTTGGTCATTAGATAAAGGTCATCCATCCAAAAGTTGGAGGCCTGTGTTTGTTTTCCATAGGTTATGCCACGCAAAAATAAAGGTTTGTGTTGAGAGTGGACTGAATGGACTAGAACTAGTTGCAGAAGAGCAAGGTATCAGCTCTCTGGGATTTAGGTCACAAGTAGCTGGAGTGTCAGGTTTAACACAGTGTTCCAAACATGAGAGCCATGCTGGAGGAAATTTTGGGACAGAGTTAGCTGACCTAACTGGATTCAGGTCAAGGTTAAGGGCTTGTCATAATTTCAGCTGAAAAGCAACATGTATGTCTCATCCCGCTCGGGTTGCTAGACTTCACCTGAGGAAGTCCTAACATATTAAACCAAACTTAATCTGGAGAGTCTGAAGGATCAAGTAGGGTTTAGTGACAGCATGGCCTAGTCTTGTACAGGCCATTAGGACCAGGACAATGACGGATGGAAAAATGAAATGGAGTTAAGGTTAGATATTGGACAAGAGAGGCCTAAGTATAGGGCTATTGACATTATGGTTGATGTTTGGCACTGGAGGGGCTGAGGAGCTTTGTAAAAGTCCCTTCTGCAACTGACAGATTTCTCTTTTTCCTGAGGGAGAAAGGTTCTCCGTAGGGAAAAGCCTAACAGACAGAGGAAGAAGGAGAAAGAGAAAAAAAGAGACACCAGTACCTATCAAGACTTTGGAACCACAAGGGAATGGTTTAGAAGTCTATACACATATGCACATCTGTTTTCTCCAATTTTTAACCTTCCTCCCATCTCTCCTGTTTCCCTGTGAGTTCCCCTTCCCCCCAGCTCCCACAGTCCTCCGCCTCTCCATGTCACACAGACATTCCTTTCTTTTTGTTCCCCTTCATCATCCTTCCCAGTCCCAGCACTGGGCAGAGGCAGCAAGAGAAGAGAAAAACAAGGGAAGCAGCTTTACCATTTCATTTTTCACCTTGTGCCTAAACCAACGGCAAGAACCACCACGGTAACAATGGAAGTGCTGCAGCCCCGTCGCTTTGCTATCCTGGCAGACAGAGGTCAGTGAGGGCGGCAGGCGTTTGACCGCACGCTTTTGGGGAGGGACCGAAGCCAAAAGGAGGGACCGAACCGGACCCTGCCTGCTGCCACTCGCTGCGTGCAGCAAACCCTCCTTCCCCAGGGGGCTCGGGGGGCACGCAGCTGTTGCCACCCAGCTGTTGCCACCCAGCTGCTGCCATCCAGCTGCTGCCACCCAGCAGCTGGCTGCGCGCGGCCGAGCGCGGGGTGCGCCCCGCCCGCGTCCCCGCCCCTGCNGTTCGGGGACATCGAGGAGGCGGTGGTCATCACCGACCGGCAGACGGGCAAGTCCCGGGGATACGGCTTTGTAAGTGCGGGGCGACGGGCGCGCCGCGGGCAAACTTCGCGCGGGGCGCTCCGCTCGTTTTTATTCTTTATTTCCCCTCCCTTGCCTCTGTTTTCCCCCTGCTGG